>KK116239.1:371016-408543 GCA_000611955.2 Stegodyphus mimosarum | reverse complement strand
GAAACAATATAGGAATCCAAATTTCATACATTACTGTTGTTTCTTTTAAAATTCCCGAACTTTTAATGCTATAGCTTTCTCAATTAATAAGATTTAAAAAAATAGAAAGGTATCGATTAAAAAGTAAAATAAACATTAATAGTACAAGTTTTGAAAAATGAGATGTAACTTCGAAAAATTCAGTTCAACAATGTCATCCACAATCGGCGCAACATAGTCATAATGAAATTTAAAGCAAGTAATATTTCCATCTGTGTAGGTAAAGTGATAAAGCAAAACGCATATATTAGGTATAACATTTCAATGCTATTTAAAGTTCAGAGAATAATATACAGATCATATCCTCGGGGAATCGTTAGGAATTGAAAAGAGCATTTAAAACTTTTAAATCCCTTTGTTCGTTAATAGAAGGGAGAAAGCTGTTGTGGATCTCATAAGACGTGTTGAGGGGGTATCCATTCGAAGAAAGTGATCCCCCATCCTTTACTTTACTGAAACAGCCCCGCTGCGATCCTACTGCAGCACCGCTGAGAAGATAAGTGTGACTAAATAACCCGTCAATCACCCCTTTTCATTTTCGACTCTTTCTAGGGGGCTGGAAAAAGACGCCTCGACGTATGTGTCTCGGGGGTTACGGTCTAGCCCAAATTTCAGCCCGACGAGAGTCTGCCGTTACTAACGGATGACGATGAATTTTTTCTGAACGTATCTCTCTCGGGGCAAACGGTGAACTGGTTAAGGTATTCTGGGGAGGTGCGGCCTCATTTTCTTCTCTTTATTTCAGAATATTCAAAAATGCAAAATTTGCTGGAGAAAAAAGTAAGATAAGTGGATATCATTAGAAAGAGAAGTAATAGTTGATTTTTTGTCGATTTGAAAATGCCATGCACAATAGCACTAAAAATATGCTACTGTGATCTTTTTCAACATAATACATGTACGACAGTTTTTTTTTTCTTTTGGTGCAAACTCAAATGTAATTGCAATGCCTAATTTGAATAATTCTTTATGCTATGTTCAATAAGCAGTTTACTTCATCAGTGTTAACATGTTTTCCGAAATAATTTGGGTTAGTGATATTTGAATGCCTTAACGCTTAGGGCTAGAAATCGTGGCTCGAGTATGGGAATGTAAGATATTTTGCACGTATTTAGACATTTGTATTTCTAAGACTACGAACATGGAGGTAGAGAAATTTGATTATAGTTTAGTTTCATCAACAAGATGTAAATTTGATAAAACTCTTAGTGAAGTTTTACCCCCCCCCCTTTTGTTTCAGTTTCTGGAGTGTTTTTGAGTCCTACATGATGTTGGTATGTTAATACCTATTTTTAAACTGAAAATATGTAATAATGTTGTAAATTATTTTTAAGGGCGTTTAAGATACATAACCAGAAACTTATTCTTTACCATTATATTTCAAGTGACTAAAAGATGCCTTCAGTTCCTAGCGAGGAAGACAGAGCTAATATCGCAGCAAGGTGTGTGATGTAGAATTCCGTATTAAAATAAAACATACATGGAAAGCTGAGAACTTTTATGGCTTGAGACATCTTGTGACTTTTTTTTTTGGTGTTAGAGCAAAGAAGAAGTACTGTTGGTTATACTTAATTGTAAGGGTGTTTTATTCGAATCCTAATGAAAAAAGATGCAGTGAAGCATTCTTGGCATAAATGCAGTAAGGTGTCCTTGGCAAAACTTCATGTTATTTTGACATTCGCCCCACCTACAATGCTCTCAAAAATAGGTAGTGACTCTTAGACAACCTGTAGTTAAGACACAAAACAAGAGTTCATCTGAAACACAGGAATTTTAAACAGAAGCTTAATCATGAAAGTCCTTCTAAATCACAGAATATGATAATTGACTGAAAAGCGAATTTACCTGCTACATAGCCATTCTTAGAAAAAGTTTTACAAATGGGAAACACTTCTCTCCAGGCGAAAAATGCTTGTAATATAATGTTAATACGAAAATTAATTGCGGAAAACATGATATACAAATCTACAAATCTCAACATTTAAATTATGCAGTGAATTAAAATAACTTTCAGGATATGCTCATATTCGGACAATATAGTTATTGCCACAAAACATTTCATTTCCTTTCTTGGTGATCATTGTCTGAAACATTTAATTCTCCATCTAAATTAGTTATTCAGATTCGATTTTTTTAAAAATATATTCCCGTATATGGGAAAAGCTAATTATCAAACCCATAAGTTTTGCATAGTCTTGTTATTATGAATTCTTAGTTGCATAAAAATTTTATATATATGTCAATATCAATGTTGGAAAATCCTTTCACAAAACTGCATATCGAAAACATGACCGATAGTTTGCTTTCCCGAAATTCTTTCCCCTAAAGCACATGTCCTTGTGGCACTGTAATAAGAGGTTTGTTTGTGTAGAAAGTCATTCCCGCTGAGCAGCGAGAAGGGTGAATGAGGAGGTGGACAACCAATATTTCAAGGGGACGGAAGAGTCCAAGTTACCGCCGATCGATGTTAGGCGGCACTTCGCTACAATGCTTCTCCCCCTTCAACGCAAGCCGCGTGAAAAGGTGAAGCTCTAGCTGAGCCAGCAAGTCCCCGCCGCACACAAAAGGGATTTTATCGAAGTGGGGGAGCTAAGCCAAATAACGAAGGAACCAGAAACGCATTCCCTGGGGTAGACTCTAGTGAGGCCTTTGAGCTTCGGAGAGATTAGATTCGGTTGTTGGTTCAGGCGTGTACTTACTAGAATGTCAGACGCGATGGTCACAATATAGCAATCAGTCTGAATTAGATACATTTGGAGACGAATAGATAAAGCTACACGTGCATTCAGTGTTTACGATCTTAAAGCTTTGGAATCCGTAAATGTAAATACTCTGCTTCGAATTACTAGGCTGCAGCCAGCCCGTTCCGTATGATGAGAAGGCAAACAGGGCATTTCATTTATAGTAATGACTTTGTGTAAAGATTTCGATTGGATATTCTTATTTAATTTTAATTAAAATTTATGCATGATTAAGTCATACTGAACACTAAGTCCTTTCTTCCATTGCCTAAAATAATGCCGCAGTAAAATTTCCTACTTCGAGCAATTACAGAGAAACGTTCCAAGTTAAACTAGCCGCTATGTAACTAAATAACATCGCATTTTGAATTTTCTGAATTGAGATTAAATGTGTAGCTAAAAACATTTGTAATTTAAGCTTAGCAAATGAAATCATTTTATTAGCATTTTTCATTATTCGATTTGTAGAATGGTAGAATTGTAAACGATTATAACCCAAGAATTTTAGTATTATTGTAGAAAACAGGCACTCCGAAAAATTTATTAATAATTTCTAAAAATATATGCTTCAAAATCTATTAATTTCTGTGGTTGTTGGTGAAGTTCTTGGAACGATTTCGGTACATTATGCAATAAATGAGATGAGGATATAAGGGTTCGTAGAAATGCTTGCGTTCCTATGAACTCAATCAACGTTCCAGTATTTCTAGTTATTTAAACGTAGAGATTGTTTCAGAAAAGATTTAGAAAAGAAGAACAACTTATTGATTATAAAATAATCTTTAACATCTTCCTCAGTTTCTAATGCAAAAATGTTTAATCTGAAAAACCCGATAGTATACATTTGCATTAAACTTTCAGATTTTTCAGATTAAACTCTTTCACATTAGAAACTGAGGAAAATTTCTTATTAGAAACTCGTTCTTCGGTTTCATATTAGAGACTGACGAAACTACACAGTCCAGTCACATTAATGTGACCATCTGTCAAAAGCCAGAATAACCACCTTTCGCAGAGCGGACTGCTGCGAGACGTGCAGGAAGAGAGTCACATAGGTCCCTGAAGGTGTTCTCTGGGATGTTGAGCCATGCCGACTCTAATGCCGTGGCCAGCTGCGCTAGATTACGCGGTTGAGGATCCATGGCGCGAACAACTCGATCGAGATGGTCCCACAGATGCTCGATTGGGTTTAAGTCAGGTGAGTTTGCTGGCCAGGGGAGGACGGTAAACTCATCCTGGTGCTCTTCGAACCACGCACGTACACTGGCAGCTGTATGGCACCTCGCATTGTCCTGCTGGAAGATGCCATCATCCTGAGGAAAAACAATGCGCATGTAGGGGTGAACATGGTCCGCAAGGACAGATGCGTACTTGTATTGATCCATTGTGCCTTCCACAATGATCAGTGAACCTAGAGAATGCCAGGAAAACATTCCCCAGACCATAATGCTCCCGCCTCCAGCTTGGACCGTTCCGGCAATGGTTGCAGGGTGGTTCCTTTCAGAGGTTTCACGCCTTATACGCCAACGTCCATCTGTCCGATGGAGCATAAAACGCGATTCATCCGAAAACGCAACCTGTCGCCACTCAGTGGACGTCCAGCTGCTGTACTGGCGTGCAAATTCTAGCCTTCGCCGTCGATGAACAGCAGTCAGCATAGGTGCACGAACCAGGCGTCTGCTTCGGAGGCCCAGACGCAGCAATGTTCGCTGAATAGTACTTTGGGAGACACTTTTGGTAGCCCCTTGGTTCATTTTGGTGGTCAGTTGCTCAACGGTAGCCCGTCTATCTGCCCGAACGCATCTCCGCAACCGTCGTTCGCCTCTGTCATCTATGGCCCGTGGTGCACCACATTTGCCACGTCGCTGATTTTGGACAGTCCCATTTTGCCATGCACGGTACACTTTTACCACGGCGGCACGCGAACAGTTCACAAACTCAGCCGTTTCGGAAATGCTTCCACCCTTGGCCCGAAAGCCAATGATCATGCCCTTTTGGAAGTCGGATAAATCGCTTCGTTTCTGCATTACGCCAACGATTGAAATGTTTTCCGAAGCCCTCACACACCCTTTATATACGCTCAACTGCACTGTGCTGCCACCTGCCTTCTGTGATTGGTTATTTAACTCTGACATGGAAAGTACGTGGTGGTCACATTAATGTGACTGGACTGTGTATATTTGCTGATTAGCAATATATCCTGATTCGCTATGAAAGTAGTTAAAAAAATCTTTACGCATAGAACGCCTTAAACTTTGTTTTATGAATGAAATAACATGAAACGTATAATTTTCAATTTGATTCTGTAACACGTAGGTCTGCCAAGCCACTAAAATATACAGCGGAGTTTCACGAGCAGTGAATTATCTTTCAAGGCTATGGAAAATAGACGAGGGTAGACTACAAGGAAAAAAAGGAACGCTGAAAATAATATCTTTTAAGCTCTGCGAATGAAATCACAGCATGCACAAACCATCTTTGTCTTAACTGAAAAGGTATAATCTAGTGTTTATAGATATCAACATACTATTGCAGTTTTACGTGAAATATTCTAGGGACAGAATTCCAGATTTGTAACTTTCTTTCCAGACCGCCAATTATTCGGAAGAAATTCTGAAACGAAAATAATGTCACATCCCACTAGTAGGCACGGCTTCTCATTCATGTAGTAGTACGACTATCATAAACTTGCCACCTTTATACGAGATTGAAATCCAGGTCTTAATGAAGTAAACAACATACCTATACCATAGATCCACAATAATTATACATTGGAATTAGCTACAGGTGTAATTCATTAACACAACTGGCATGATAATGGCAAACATTCTTCGTTAGGGATACTGAATCCAGGGATACCGATGATATAGCTGTTTCTGGACTGTCCAAAGTATACAGTAAGAATGAAATAAAGAAAGAGCAAATATGCCTAGATCATCAGTTTGCTTATGAAGGAGGACATATCATTATTAAGAACATTCTTAAGTATGTAAAAGCTAATGTATATGATTATGCAGCTTTAATACATGGTATTATTAATAAACAATTAGTTTGAAACTTATATCCCCAAACATAAAGAAAGTTCATATATTTACTTAAGCCTAATATTTTCATCAAATGCTTCTTTCAATTTTATTTAAAATTTTGATATATGGGTTTCCAAGACTGCTGTGAATTTAAATTCTAAATTTCTATTTTTAACGAGTGCTATATAATCCGGGCGCTCAACCATACGATCTATGAAATCTATAGAAAATCTTCTGATTTATGAAACAAATTTTAGACTAATAGTTTAGTCTTATATTAAGTTTTATTTTACTTAATATAAGACTCACCCAAATTTAAGACCTATATTTTTTAAAAAGGGGCAAGTGTTATGAGCTTAAAATATGGCATACATATTTTTTTCCGTTTATTATAGCATTAGGGTAATAGGGATATACGATCTTCAGACTCCATTCCCTGGTTTGATCTTGAACAAAACTAAGAGGGCAGAGCCTCCAGTAGGCCTCGAGATTTGTGACCATTGACACATGCCTTCTTTTCCTATTCATATTCAATAAACTTACTTATAGGGCTAAACAATGGAAAGCAGCTGCAGCAACAACAGCTACTATTCTACAGTTTCCCCATTAGTTTTACACCATGCTGAAATCCTAATAAGCTCAGTAGACACTCATGATTCGCTAAATAATGGTTTTTTCATAAATTCCATATACGATCCACTGAACTTTTTAAATATTAACTTATATTAGAATAGAATACTATAGCATTTCGCTGACATGTCGAGATATCTCTTAGATGTAGAATGACATTAATTTTACACTGGATTGTATAACAGAAGTGAAAAGATTAAGAAAACAGTGTAGCAGGAATTTATGCAAGTATACCAAAACTGTCAAGTAAAAGACCCAATTACTTTACTTGTCTTATTGCATTGTATGCATTTGATCTCATATCTACAATAATGCGTTTTAGAAAATGACAAGCTTTTGATATTTTTAAAGAACGCTCTGATTTTAATTTGCATTTATAAAAATTACTTATATCCCTGAACTACTTAGATGTTTCAGAAGCATATCCACACTTCTGTCACTTGGTTTTAATAAGAATTTTTTTTAAACTCAACATAAAGAAATTGAATTTTAATATATATAAGCTGCGCCATCTGTTTTACTGTGGGCTGAAACAAGGGCTCCGAATACACTAGAAGGATTGCAACAGGAAACAAGATTTCCATGAAATTGATTTACTCCCTCGTATATCTCACAAAAAATATCCCTGCCATCCATCCCCCTCGCTCTTCTCCATTTTGAAAATGGGTAAATATTGGAAATAAAAGCATAAACAGTGGGAGATCCAATTCTGCAATTTTATTTTGCGTTGTTTTCTTGCTGCATTGTTTTTGGGGGTAAGGAATTCGTTGAAGAAAATTTCATGTTCAGAGGCGCGTTTAAAATAAGCAAATAAACAATCAAAAACGCGAGGTCGTCAATATTTTGAATTTCGGTTACTACGCCCAAATAAATAAATATTCCATAAGTCGAAGTGAATTGAATATATATGAAAAATACCCGCGTTTATTCACTAGGGGCCAGACAGTCGTTCCCAGCAGGGGCGGATATCCGTAAAGTCATCTGAATGATTCAGTTTGTAATATGTTTAAAGGAACTTATTTCCCATTATGCCAGAATAATATATGATTCTCGATATTTTATCATACTCTGTGGTATACATTCATGTGAAGAAAATCCCCAATTGCGGATATTCTGAATATGTCTTCGTTTTTTGATGTGAATGATGGTAAATAGTGAGTTCAATGCATGGGAATTGGTTAAACTTAAATCTGAATTGAAATGTTATCTATTTGTTACTGTCTATTAAGTCTCAACAATACATCTTATTGGATATTACTAAAAAAATCTGATGTAGACACCGAATGTCTTACTTTTGCGACCTATTAACTTATTCACATTTTTGCTGAATTTCATTTAAATGTATTTCCTCGAATTATTCTAACTTAGTTTATTTATCTTTAAAGGCAAGTCGAAAATGACATCAAAAACTGCAAATTTTGAAATTAGACATCCCGGTTAATTTTTGTAGTCCGGGAATCAAAATTCTTGAATTTTTATTTTTTTCATAATGAGTATAACATTTTTCCATATTTGAACACAATAAGCGGGAAACAGCATTAAAAGTTAGATTTCGTTATTGGTCAAAATTTAATTTTCTTTTAAGAAGTTTGACATTGAGACAACACAAATATGTTCAGCACTTAACACACTTCTGTAACTGGAAGTATATGACTACAAAAAATGATTGCGGAAATAAAGGCTACTTAAGGACTTTTAAGCCGGGTAAGAGAGTAGATATATATATAAAAATGTGGGATTCTAACTCCATAGCCTAACATTTTTCTCTCGCGCTATCTAATATTTAACTCTTTACTGCCAGAGTAAAATTGATGGAACTCTCGGCACTTTGTTTTTATGAAAGTGAGATGAACGATGTTATATATGTACTAGCTGATGCCTGCCCGCTTTGCTGGAAAACTATATATAAAAAGAAGAAAGTATGTTTGCTTGTTCGCTAATAACTCAGTCACTACTGTAGCTATCATCATCAAACTTTCTACAATTCTTTCTGGGTCCTGGGAAAGGTCGGTAAGGTTTGTTAATAAAACATTTCTAAGTTTTACGATGAAATAAAAATAGCATTGTCAAACATTAAATGCATTATTCCCGATTCCAAAAATTCATGGGAAGCCATTTCTTCTATTCCCATCTTCGTACGACTTTAATCAACCGAAATATTAATTAAAAACTCTGAAAGCGCTAATTTCCGCACTCCATTTTTCCGAGTGGCAACAGTCTCGCGCGTTGGAGATAAAAATGCTTTATTTCGAAAAGTGTTGCTACTGCTCGCTTGTTATAGTTGCATTGGTGCGAATGATGGTTGCATAACAAAAATTCATTTTGGACAGGATTTACGCAAAATCCGTTCTTATTGCGCATCTACATCGTGAAATGAGTAACTATGCAAAATTTCAAGTCAAATCGGGTATTATTGGCCCTCAAATTTTCAATATCGTTATTAATGACATCCCAAAATTACCAAGTGTCACTCTCGCTCTTTATGCAGATGACACGGCCATCCTAACTCAATGCAAACGCCTGGATTTTCTGCTTCCAAAAATTCAGAGTTATCTCTCTAGTCTTGAGCTCTGGCTCATTACATGGAAAATCAAAATTAATGTTGCTAAATGTGCTGCTATAATTTTCCACAAGTCCCATCTTCCATACCCTACAATTAACTTAAAGCTTTTTGACGATTACATTCCCTGGTGTAATTCGTATAAATACCTTGGTGTTACCTTGGATTCAAAATTAATCTGGTGTCTTCATATTGAGAATGTTCAAAAAAGCGAAGATAGTCAGAACCCAACTATACCTTTTATTAGCTCGAAAGAGCCGTCTGTCTATTAAAAACAAAGCTCTTCTCTATACTTCGATTATTCGACCAATTTTTATGTATGCCTGCACCATCTGGGCCGCTGCATCTAAGACACATGTACACAGTCCAGTCACATTAATGTGACCATCTGTCAAAAGCCAGAATAACCACCTTTCGCAGAGCGGACTGCTGCGAGACGTGCAGGAAGAGAGTCACATAGGTCCCTGAAGGTGTTCTCTGGGATGTTGAGCCATGCCGACTCTAATGCCGTGGCCAGCTGCGCTAGATTACGCGGTTGAGGATCCATGGCGCGAACAACTCGATCGAGATGGTCCCACAGATGCTCGATTGGGTTTAAGTCAGGTGAGTTTGCTGGCCAGGGGAGGACGGTAAACTCATCCTGGTGCTCTTCGAACCACGCACGTACACTGGCAGCTGTATGGCACCTCGCATTGTCCTGCTGGAAGATGCCATCATCCTGAGGAAAAACAATGCGCATGTAGGGGTGAACATGGTCCGCAAGGACAGATGCGTACTTGTATTGATCCATTGTGCCTTCCACAATGATCAGTGAACCTAGAGAATGCCAGGAAAACATTCCCCAGACCATAATGCTCCCGCCTCCAGCTTGGACCGTTCCGGCAATGGTTGCAGGGTGGTTCCTTTCAGAGGTTTCACGCCTTATACGCCAACGTCCATCTGTCCGATGGAGCATAAAACGCGATTCATCCGAAAACGCAACCTGTCGCCACTCAGTGGACGTCCAGCTGCTGTACTGGCGTGCAAATTCTAGCCTTCGCCGTCGATGAACAGCAGTCAGCATAGGTGCACGAACCAGGCGTCTGCTTCGGAGGCCCAGACGCAGCAATGTTCGCTGAATAGTACTTTGGGAGACACTTTTGGTAGCCCCTTGGTTCATTTTGGTGGTCAGTTGCTCAACGGTAGCCCGTCTATCTGCCCGAACGCATCTCCGCAACCGTCGTTCGCCTCTGTCATCTATGGCCCGTGGTGCACCACATTTGCCACGTCGCTGATTTTGGACAGTCCCATTTTGCCATGCACGGTACACTTTTACCACGGCGGCACGCGAACAGTTCACAAACTCAGCCGTTTCGGAAATGCTTCCACCCTTGGCCCGAAAGCCAATGATCATGCCCTTTTGGAAGTCGGATAAATCGCTTCGTTTCTGCATTTCGCCAACGATTGAAATGTTTTCCGAAGCCCTCACACACCCTTTATATACGCTCAACTGCACTGTGCTGCCACCTGCCTTCTGTGATTGGTTATTTAACTCTGACATGGAAAGTACGTGGTGGTCACATTAATGTGACTGGACTGTGTATTAAAACTTCAAACCTTTCAGAATAAGACTCTTCGTTTAGCCCTTAATGCACTCTGGTATATTCGTAATGACGTGATTTATTCGGACCTTAACATTAAATCTATTGATGTCTTAATTAAAAGACTTAGTCAAAATTTGTTTGCCGAAATTGAACAGATTGATAATCGTGCTTTACAAATGCTGCCTGCCTACGATTCGTCGATCCCAAGCTCCTCAAAACGACTACGGTCTGTGATTGGACGGAAGTACGGGATCTTCCCTCCTGCTAAAAGACGACGATCCCCCTAATCTCCCTAATCGCTGCTTAATTTTTCCAAACTTATAATATTTTTATAAGTTCTTTTTGTCTCTGTAATTTTTCTGAAGTCATGTTGACTTCCTTTTTATTTTTCCTTAACGTCTTTCATGTATTTGTTTTTATTTCTGCTCCCTTTTATTAACTATGATGTGGAGGTAGAGGGTCCTTTACCCTAGGCACTTCGTAATAATTAATCCTTAGATCCTTGGATCAAATCGGGTATATAGTTTCGGAGATCTAGTGATGAGTCATTGGTATTTCTCTTATATATATATTAATAGGTGAACGATGTCATATTAAAAAGTTATATACGGATTAATAGATGAAAGATGTAGTATATGTATTAATGTTTCATTAAACTTCTTTTGTTTCAAGATGAGTTGTGATTTACCCAAAACGAAAACCCACAAAAATGGTGTCAGTGGTGGGATTAAAGAAATAATTGTTTAAGAACGGCATTTTCGTATTTCATCGCCTGTTGTGATAGTCAGCTGTGTGATTAAGTGCTATACACTTCTGATGCCAGTAAGTCAACTTTAAAATTTTGAATTTTGTTATGTATTACAAACATGAAGTTAGTGAATATAAAAGAAATAGAAGTTGCCTTGAAATATCAAAAAGTAGGGAATATTAAGTTAAGTTACTAATATTAGGTTACTCAGGCATTTCACTGGATTTACATTTAAACTGGATTTATAATGGCTTGTTGACTCAAATAGAATGTGCTGAAGGAATTGTTTCTTTAAATGATGTACTTACAGTTTTTCATCTTGTGATGGTTCAAAATCAGAAATAATTAAAAGGATTGCAAGCTATTTATGCGATTTATGTATTTTACAAAATAACATAATTCCAGATAAGTTAGAGGATGATATTATATCTAATAAACTTGAAAATTATGCAGCTCAAAGTAATACTAATTCCTATGATATTCAGAATGACGCTTGTAAGACTGCCGTTTTCACACTTTTCAAATACGCATATAAATTTTAATGACATTGAAAATTTAATTTATAAATTTGATGGTAATGCATATAATATGGTCGACAAATTCATTGAAAACTTTATGTATTTAATTTGTTAAAACTAAATGAATTACAAGAACTGATATTCACCAAAAAATCTTTAAGTGGGAAAGCAAAGCTATTCATTGAAGGCGAAACAAAAATTAATTTGTGGAATGTACTTAAGGCCTTATTAGTAAATGAATATGGTGTTCAGTATAACTCTGCTCAGTTACACGAATTATTATCAAAACGTAAAATGCGGGAAAAAGAATATCTATATGAATATTTTTGGTAAATAAAAATCTATGTTCCAAAAGTAATACTGAAAACACGACTTTAATTGAATATGTTATTAATGTTATAAATGATTCCGTACTAAATAAATCTATTCTTTATGGTTGTAAAACTTTGGCAGAATTTCAGGAAAAACTTAAGATACATGATAAAATTAAATTAGATAACGAAAAAATAAATCCATTACACTTAATTCTAAAACAAAAGGCGACCATTTTGAAAGTAAAATAAAAGCAAATATCCGTTGCTATAACTGCGGAAATCTTGGTCATGTGGAGAATTTCTGAAAAAAATAAGAGCAAAGGGGGGGTAAAATGTTTTCGTTGCAATATATTTGGACACGTAGCTGCAAAATGTATAAAAAATAAGACGAATAGAAAAGATATTGGCCGAATGAATCCTAGATTTGTAAACAAGCAGTTGAATGATATGCATAAAATATGTTGATAGTTAATGTAGAAATAAATACTCTTATTGATACAGGAAGTGACAGGAATTGATACAGGAAATATAGTATCGGAAAATATTGATAAAGTAATTGGTTCACCTAGTATTAATTCTTCCGATTTGATTCTAGTAGGCAATAATAAAATAAAACCTATTGGTTATTTTAAAGGTTCGGTACGAATTGGATGATTGTGAAATTTAATCAAATATTTATGTTGTACCTCAAGAAAAAATGGAAGAAAATGCTGTTACACGAAATCAATTGGTTTCGCAAATGGAAATTATTTTAAACAAGAATGGTATATCTATGAAAGCACTAGAAGACGAATTTCATTAGCACACAATCTCCCGCTCTCCCTTCGTATTTCTTTTAATGTTCAGCTCGTTTTATTCATGATGATGGTTCCTTTTACCAAAGAGAACGATGATGTAAGATGACCAATGACTTACGATGTCAGGTGTAGAATAATGTCGAGGTCGAATGTGGGGTTCTAACTTCACAGCCTAATATTTTTCTCGCACGATATCTAATATTTGACTGTTTACTACATGAGGGAAATTGATATTACTCTTACCACATTGTTTTTATGAAAGTGAGATGAACAGTGTTATATATGTATTAACAGTGAACGATTTCATATTAAGAAGTTAGATATGTATTAATGTTTCATTAAATTTGTTTTGTTTCAAGATACGTTGTGACTCGCCTAAGACAAAAACCCATATATATATATATATAGTATTAACAAACGTATACGTTGAACCGATTGCAACAAAAGAAAAGGAGGCTCACAACTAGAGATTATAGCTGTCTCATAGACAAAATTTCACCGTTCTACGGCTAATCGTTTTTGAGTTATGCGAGATACATTCCTATATACGTATGTATGTACAGACGTCACGAAAAAATCCCTTTTGAAACTATTTTAAATCCATTTCGAAAAAAAAATGACCCTTGTTCTTTTCATACGTACAAGCGTCACATAAAAAAAAATCCAAATGGATAAAGAACGGTTGAAATGGATATTTCCGTTGCAATATGACACCCGAAATTTTTCGCGATTACGATATTTCCTTTACTTCACACAAGGAATTAAGAAAGTATAGCAAACTAGATGACTTCTAAAGCGGAGTTACAAAATTAAATAGCTCGTAAGATTATCTCATTAAGTTCAAAACGTAATCTAAAGAACAAAACAAATCAGTTTTGTTTACTACTTATCAGTTATGCTTTTTTATATAGCTGACGATTCGTTATGGATTTTAATGCAAATATAGAAAACTGTTTATTATTAACAATTTTCAATTTTATAAAGTATTTGCAATATATCACAATACTTACTTATCGTTTCATACAGTGGTACAATAAAAAATTCAGATATATGTATGAATACAAAAGCTCTTTCTTGGTTAATGGTTTAAAAAAATACCTGATCCAAGTACAGAAGACCCAGATGGCCATATAAAGTGCCGATTTTCAGTGGGAGCCTGCCAAGTTGTTCTCACAAGCAACAGTTACATAAACGTATATTTTAATTTAAATTTTAACTATGTTTAATTTATAGAAGCAGCGAATTGTACTGTTCACCTAAGGAATGAAAAGTGCTAGAGTTAGGCTTGGTTCGAAGAATCCTTTAATTTAATTCAAAAATTGAACACTTATTTGGATCTAAAACTTCGTTTGCTCTCTAGAATATTTATTTCCTACAGAAACAGGTGAATTCTACATTTACATTTCTTTTTTAACTTTAACTCAGAATAACAGAGTAGGATGTATTAAGCCCCTGATTGAGGATGGAGAAATGTAAAATGTTTAGAATTTATCTCGATAAACAATTGATACATTCTGCGAACACTAAAAAACGGCCATGATAGGTTAAGCGATTTTTTTTAATCATTTGTATATTTAAAGAGATTCGGGTGTATTATGAGTATTATATTAAAAGTGGGAAGTTCAGAGACACTTAGAAGTTACAATTTTTGACTGACAGTTAGATGTTAGTGTGTGGAATTCATGAAAATCTAGAAAACAGTTAACAAGCCTCCTATTATGTGGATTCTCACCAAGAGGTGGTAGATGAAATATCACAAGTAGTACAAGTTTCGTGCTGTAATGAGTAGATGGATTTGTCGTTATCACACACGGACACAATTTGACACGGACACTACGGACACAATTTGAGACAACACAGTTTCCTCAATATCATCAGAATTTTGGTTGAGAAAACTGTGGTAATGGGGGGATGTAATGGAATATGGATTTCACTTCCTTTCCCCTATCCCCAAAACTTTCGGAAGTTCTTTTTAGAACAACGGATTTTAAATGAGCCGAATAACACTAAATTTTAATCCGAAGGACACTAAAATAAGAAACATACGAGTTTTCGGTATAAAAGTGGACTCATTTAAGAAGCGATTAAGGGTTTAATAAATTTTATGCAATATATTTCGAACAGTTAGTCAAATATTTTTCGCATTAATTTTAAAGCAATGAACATGTCACTTGTCGTTATCTTAGAATAATACCTCCATTTGCTCTAATTTCTTATATTTTTTTATATTATATTAATATAGGTGCATTTGTTATTCTTGCATATTACAAGTATCAACATTCTATTAGAATATACAGTATAGTACAGTACAAAGAGTACAGTACAGTGTAGAGCATAGTCTAAAAATGCGGAAAGACCTCAGAATGTATAAAAACGACAAGTGTGCATAACTAAATGCTGTTCGCACAAATTCAAAGATGAGTATATTTTTGGCAGAGGTCAAGAAGTAATTCAGTTTGCGCTGACAGATGACGCTATATCATCGCAAGAGTAATAATCATACTCAATCTAAATATTTAGTCTCTAACAAAATGCAGAAATACGAAAAAAATACAAATGAAAATTAACATTGAAATTAAAGTAGTTGTCAAAATCTTCCCAGAAGAGTAAAATGTAAATGTAAAAAAATACCAGTTTTCTACAGGATAATCACTTTTTCGCACGCTAAATTAGAATTATTACATTTATATTAGTAGTTAAATAAGGTACCCATACTTTTAAAATGCGAAAAATATCACACAGGTTGATTTATTTTTTTTCCTCCTAGTTTTCCCAAAGCAAATACATTAGTAAATGAAATGTTAACCTTCGTCGAAGATCCATCAACAATTTTAAAAATGCGAAAGATATCACATATGTAGATTTATTTCTTACTTCTAATTTTCAAACGTTTGCAAGTACATTAATAAATAAACCATACACATTTGTGGAAGATACATTAATCATTTTAAAAAAGAAGAGCTATCACACACATTTTTATGCCTTATTTTGCCGAATTCGCGAATATATTAATAAATAAAACTAACACATTCGGGAAAGATACACCAAATACTTCATTTTTTGTAAGAATTGGTCAGCCAACGGCTACACAAATAATTTTGATAAATTTTAGATCTTCTCTTATAAATTCTTTGATATCTAATTTTTCCAAACATACATCAATAAATTATCAATTTTAAAGTATAAAAAGTTTGATTTTTATTTCGTTTCTAAATACATTAGTTATTTAAATTATTTATATTTCGATTTTCCTAAATAAAATGTATCTTTTCCACTCTATTTAATGTTAAAAATGTTTTAAAAATTTTACTGTTAATTTCTTTAATTTTTTAAATATATATTAATTTTTCCGATAAATATTTTTTTAATTAACTAGATAACTCTTTCTTTTCAGTTGCTTAGAGAGTGATAAATAGAGATCCACTTACACAGTAACACACCCGACCTGCAACAAGAAAAGACGACGGTTCAAGAAGGCGTGGTTATTATTTTTCAAAAAATCTTGCGACCGTGTTTTCTTTCCTCAATAAATCCATACGTCCAAGCACGAGCAACTGAAATATCAGGGCTGCAAATTTGAAAATCTGATTCTTCCACACGATGAAATTAACTTTTTCATTAAGATCATTATTTCTTTATTATTATTTCTCGTTTCTTTTCAATCAAATAAGATCATTGAGATAAAAAAAAATCAAAGAAACTAAATACTTTTCCTCAACACACAGGATTGTCTAGCCAATACTGTCTCGTAGTTTGATCTCCTTCCTATTTTTTTTCTTCCGAAACTAGATGAAATTAAAGATCGCCCTTTACCTTTAACGCTTTCGCATCGAGAGAGGACCAAATCTCTTTTCCTAAAACATCAAAAACGTCTGCGTGTACGAATCTATCTTGGAATGGTTTTCCTTACCCCATGACAAGTAGAATGTTACAGCCATCCGAACAATTATTGCTGGCATATGCGCGATGTTTCCAGCTCATGAAGAGTTACCTTGTGGCGCATGACTTTGGTTAATCTGACGTGATAGATGTTACAGAGCTAACGATTATCTACTTAAGTAAAACGACAACTATTTTCTTGCACGCTTTCTCCACTGTGTGCAGTTTCCCCTTGAGACAGGATTGCAACTTCGGGCATCGATAGTTAAACATTGACAGTAAACAAAGGAAAAAGAAGATGCATTAAAATAGCAGAACTATATTTAGTTGCATCAAAAGAATGATTGGCATGTCATTTAACAACTCCCGAAAGCAATGGACAATGTACTAACGTAAAGTGGGAAAGCACTAGGTAGAATATGACTCCCTTTCGGGCGACCTGCCGTTATCTAAATGGTCGGGCGTTTTGGGCGATTTCAATGCGAAAGAGTTAAAGCAACAAATTTTAAAACCTCGTTTTCTCAAAAATGAGGACCGCCACATATGTTAATATTTCTTCGATTTAGTAATAAATTACATTAGCCTATGCTCACTAATATTCTTTTTCCAAGATCAGAAAAACAACGAAATTCAAACAATAAATTACCAAAATCTTTCGAGAAAAAGATCCTAACCCATCCAGAGAAGATCAAAACCAGTTTTCCAGTCAATCTTTTTTAACAATATAACTGATAGAACTGTGAGATAAAAAGTACCAGACAATTAAGGGAAGTTTACAGTTCAGGCAATGCTGAACACAACTTAAACTGCGCCGGAGCTCGGCTCCGGTACATTTCCATTTGTGAAATAAATCGTTATTCTAGCCGGACCGCACCGGAGCCCTAAATAAGTCGGTTCTGACCTTATGTAAGGGAACTATAATATAAACAGGAACAAATTAAAAATCTCCTTTTGTCTTTATATTAAGCAAAATATTTTAAAACATCCTTTCCTCAAAAACGAAAAATGTCTCAGATGTTATCATTTCTTCGATTTAATAATTAAATTACATTAACTTATGCTCACTAAAATACCTTTTCCAGAATCAGCAGACCAACGATATCCAAATAATAAATAACTGGGATTTTTCCGAGAAAAAGAACCTAATCCATCCAGAAAATCTCAAAACCTGCTCTCACTCAACATTTTTACTTCCTTGTACGAAGTAAAAAGGAAATATTGTAATCGCGAAAAATTTCGGGTATCATATTTCAACGGAAATATCCATTTTGGCAGCTATCGAATGGAATTTAACGATGTTTTTGAGTGACGTTCGTACGTAAGAACAGAATAAAGGACTCCTTTTCCCCCAAAAAATTATAAAACTGATTTAAAATGGATTCTGAAGAGATTTTTTTCGTAGCGTCTGTGCGTAGGTACTTACGTATGTATGTATGTATTTTGCATAACTCAAATATGAGTAGCCTCAGAACGTTGAAATTTTGTATATAGGATTACTATAACATGTAGATGTGCATCTCCTATTTTGGTTTGCAATCGGCCGCACCAAAAGTATATAAATTTATGTATATATATCTCCACTCTATTACTCGGCTCAGTGAGCTCAGTTTTTTTGTTCTTATATGTTGGTTAATTGTGGGTTTTTTGCTTTAAAAATGATTGAATTATGTTGTTCTGATCTTCCGATTAAGGTTTTTGTGCCTTTAGCAAATCTGCATACAAGATTTGTAAAATTATCAATCACTTAAAAGTTATTTAGGTGAGGCTAAGCCTAATCATTTTTCTCATGGCGGAAATACTTGTTTACATTTGAAACTTAAGAGGATATTTGATTTGTTGCCAATCTAGAGAAACTAAGCTTCGCAATAACAAAGATAACGCCTTCTTTTATTATTGAGAATTAAATCATGCTTAATCCATTCTGGAATTTATTCAAGGAGATTTACTTCGTAATTTTTAATATAGATATATTGAGTTTTTCCGCATTTTTGTCTTGTCGTGAAGTGAGAACGGAATTAATTTAATTAGAAATGCTGAATCCTCTGTGAAAAACTGTTTCTTTCTTTTTATCTCTTTTTTTTTTGTTATCGTTTGTTTAATTTCTTTTACCCATAGTTTTCGATTTATTATAGTCTTTGAATAGAACATGTGGCAATGATTAGGTAATTCTACAGACGATATACGTAATTTTTGTGCATTCTAATGAGTTATAAAATGAATGAGATGTAACGCTGTTAAGTGAAGCTAGCGCAAGAGTGTCGCTGTGGTAAACAAATATAGTGAATTTTAAAGAGTGCGTTTATTCTATTGTTGTTTATGCGCTATCGATGAAGCAGATTTAATTCAATCCAATAAGTTTAAATGAAATGCAAAATGCGTATAATTTAATATTCCGTACAAGGAAGTCATGTGGTGTACACATCAGATTTTTTACAACAATGGAGCTGATAGTGCTGTGACATGAGAACTGACAAGCAATTAAGGGAATTTTACAATTAAAACAATGCTGAACACAGCTTAAATTGCGCCTTGGCATGGCTCCGATACATCTCCATTTTTGGGACAAATCGTTATTCCAGATGGGGGTATTCCACACTGGAGCCCTAAATATGATAGCTCCAGCACTTATGTAACTGAACTATGATTTCAGCAGAAAATATTTTTGGAATTTATTTTGATAATAAATTAACCTTAAAAATCGATTCTTTTCCCCCAAGATGTTTTACTTGACAGTTAGTATTATATTGACAGGAGATCCCGATTTGAATGCGTTGGATTCTTCTTTCTTTGTTTTCATGCATACACATCTCTTTTAAAATTTCCTTCATACTGCGTTACTGTTTCTACAGTTCTTTCTATTCTCCTTAGTGACGCTTTAACCATTTTAATTTTTTTCATTGATGTGCAAGAAAGAGAATGAATGATATTTGTTTTTATTCATCCCTTAAATAGCACATTATGCTATGCATTCAGGGCCTAAATTCAATTGTATTCTTATTGAGCTAATTCTTAGACTTTAAGTGAAACTATAATTCCAACTAGAGACCCAAAGAAGAAAAGGTCCAGTATTTATTTTATTTTTTATTATTGATTTCTATACTTTTTATTATTAACTTTATTATTTTTTTAATAATTTTAAAAATGTTTATTTATCTCTTTACATTTTAATCAGTTTTAATTTTAATTATTAATTATTTTATTAGACATCCGATTCATTTATTTTTGTACATTTTTCAAGACTGTCTTTCACAAGGGTCTATTACTTCTAATTTTGGAAATTAATCTCAAAAATCTTCCCTCAATAAAAGCGAAGGTTGTTTAGTTTTCATGGTGGGCCATCCAGAGCTCTTTGTGATGGCAATCCAGAGTTCTTTGTATAGTCGTTGCCGATCTTTGACTCCACATTAGAAGTTTTAATGAGAAAATTGGCAAAAGGAGAGGTTTTACATGCCTGCTACTGTACATGTTTTTCAAAAACAACTTTTTTTAAAAAAATTTTCCTTCAATTAATATAAATGCCAATCAAATTTTAAGGAACTCCTTTACAGAGACCTGTGATTATAGATAAACAGCCTTCTATTGATCAGCCATCAAGTGAACATGTTGACGTGCCCATCTCAAACGTTCCCTTCGGCAAGACCTGAACGGCATGCAAATGGCTAGTCGCCTCGAGTGCATACCTCCTTCGTGAAGTCTCTTATGCACTATCGAATCCAACATTCCAGATGCTGCAGCAAGGGAGGATCTGAGTTGAATGAGAGTTGAGGTTCTCTTCCTTCGTGCACGTAACGTTTTCTTATCATAAATTATATACATATATATATACATACATACACACACATACACACACACACAACACATATATTAACTTTTGAATGACCTTTGTTTGATATATGATGCATACCTTGAGAAGGTTCTCAGAAATATATATATATATATATATATATATATATATATATAAGATAAAAATGCGTAAATCATGTTTATAATTTAATTTAATAGAATTGACATAAATCGCTTAATGTGGGCAAAAACCTGTTCTCTATGATTTGAAAGTCTTCTTCCAACAGTAACCAAGCAACTTCATAATTTTGATCCGAAACTGGGCTCGGCATTACGACGCGGAGTGCATCGTCTTTAAGGGTTGGTAATAAATATAGAAGCTTTTGTCCTTTTGACAAATAATCATTGTTGTGCACAGCAGCCTTAAATAAATCATTAAAGGTTACCCATTCATAAACATTGCCGGTAAATATAAATAAACTCAGTTTTGAGAGCTTTACATCTGGGACTATTTTAGAACACTTATCAATAATATTAACTAATTCTAAAGTAAATATAAATTTCTCATACAAATAATCTTTTACAATATGTAAATGATATTTACAATATGTCATTTGAAATTACTACAGAAAACTGTTTTAGAAAGTAATAATATAATAAATTAAAGTTTCATATGTGAATTTCCGATTTTGTTATGGAATGCTTTAAAGAAGGCAAAGAGGTATTACTTGAAGATAATCAATTAATTGAATTTTAAAATTTGAATGCTCTTCAAGTAAAATATACAGACACAGCCAAGAAAATTTATGGCGGAGGGGGAATATGTGTTATAAAAAACCTTCCTTGTCAAAAATTCTTGTTGTCAAAATGTTTCTCGGTTTGACTTCTTCCAATCCTTATTTAACTTACAAAACATTCACTGGCAGTTGTACTCGTTAAACTTTAACTTTGAGGACTCATTATAAAGGAAGATGTGTCCTTAAGATTTCCATATCATTAATATACATGTAAGGGACTAAAATGAACATTAAAGCGTTCATTAAGAATACTAATGAACTATACTTTCTCTCTATGTTAGAAATTTTTTTTATTTGACAGTTTCAAAGAACAACTGATTTTCTTGTAAGAAATAAAAAATACGTACGATTATCATGGTTTTCTTGAAAAAAAATATGAGATCGTAAAATCTTTTTCACAATTCTTAATTGATTTATTATTCTTTCAGCGCATGGCTGTCTTAATGGTGCTGCTCTAAGCATTTATTTCCAATTAGAACTAAAATTTTCTTTACATTTTTCTCTCGCTAGAAGAAGCTCTAAGGACTGAATCACTTTTAATAGGTATGTATTTCTCTAAATGGTGTCTTTTGCATTTAAAAATCTGCTCTTACACTTTAAAGATCTGTTCTGAATTTAAAGATCGTTTTTAATAGGTATATATTTCTCTAAATCGTATGTTCTGCATTTAAGGATATGTAATGCAAAATATAATTTTTAGAAAAATTTTAAGAGTATATGTCTATAATTCTTTTTTATGTTGTATTTGCACATTTCTCTCTAGTACCTAACATTAAAGATTAATTTCTAATTTAAAATTATATTTGCGAAATGGAATAATTAATTTTATTGAGGATAGGCTATAAAACCCTTTCTTTTAAACAGTGCGATTATTACATAAAAATAGCCTGATAAATTATCAAGTTAGTGATAAGAGTGATAAATTTAGTGAATATCTCTATTTATCTTTACTATTAAAATTCTTAAAAGACAGTTTACATAAAGGCACCTCTTGCAAAGCTATACTTAGGACTGTTCGTGAGTCACCGTCCCTTAAGTACTGTACTGCTTCAGATACAAAGAGATTAAAGGTTAAATAACAGTTCATTTAGCCACTCCTAGAAAGTTGAAGCTAAATTGTAAGCATCTGGCCCAAAACTGAATCAATAACCTGTAGACGATGAGTTGCAAAAATTGGGGCGACTTGCTTTGTTGAGAATTGCAAATTTTAAAAGTTCGCATCAGGTTCTTTATTCACTCACCAAATACTTCAACTCTCACTACAAAGTCGGAATTACGCAGTCTCCGGCAAATGCATCTGGAGGTAAGCCTTTTCGAGGCAGGATGCAAGTGCAAGAATATGCAACAAGAATTTGCATAAGCTTCTAGCCTGAGTACATATATGTGGGTGGGGGTTTAAGATGATATCTCTTAGTAAATTACACTTCCACAGCTTTTCCACGCCACAGAAACATTTAATGATATAAAGAAAAAGCTATACAGATTGAATTAGATAACCGTGCCTTAGCGCCTTCTCGCGTTTGTTAGATACAAACACAGTTCTGCATCACTTTTGTTATTTTAAATAGCCTCTCGGCGCTTACTCGCGCTCGCTACCATTGTCACCACCTTCGTGCGGTTCCCTGGCATCCTTGTCTGCATCTCGCTCTCGCTGCAAGCGCACAGGTGATGCCCTCTGATGGCTATGGAACTTAGGGATCCCACAGCTCGGCTATCCCAACTTTGTTTTCGACCTCGAAAACGCGGATCAGCGACACTGGTACATCAAAACAGAGCGTGAAAATAGATTAAAAAAACGAACGGAAAGGGAGAAAAAACAAAAAATACAAGTGCGGAGGGGCCGGCCGTACAATCTTAAGCAGGAACAGTCCAAAGTTTCATATGATCAGCTGCCGTAGTTGTACAGCCAGGACCTTCATGCTGTCCTACTTTTCCACATGGTACTGGTCTTTGCCCTTTCTCGCTGTTACGCGATATGCACCGAAGAACTTTGGCCTTAACTTTAAACCACCTCCATACTGCGTCCTTTAAATGGCCACTAGATCGTCCACGTTGTTTACATGTGCCTTTCTTCTCTTCTTATTGTACGTTCTTCTATTCTCTTCCTGAATTTTTAGGATATTTATTCTTGTTTCCTCTCTCATATCTTCTCTACCTTTCATCATAACATTTGTTTCTTCTTCTTCGAGAATTTCAGTAATCTTTAAGTCCTTTCGATTTCTCATTTTCACACCAGTGAGGAGCTCAAAAGTGGAGCTCTTTGTGCTTCTGCTCTTAGTGCTGTTCAAGATCCGTTCTACATCTCCAAAGTATTTCTACAACTTGGTAGGAACATCTATGGATAATTTGGATAGGACTGGAATCAGCGTCAGATGAATTCTTTCCACCTGCCCATTCCCTGTAGGAACGCATGTAGTTGTAAATATGTGCTGAATCTTTCCTTGTCTACAGTACTCTTGAAAGTCTTTGGACGTAAAAGCCGTACCTTTATCCCTTATTATTCTTGAGGGATTACCGAAAGTTGATTGTTGCAGTTTCAGCTTCTGCAATGCCTCTTGAGCTGATGTAGCCTTTACTGGTTAGAGCCACACGAACTTTGTAAATGCATCAACGACGGTCAGATTTCGTTGTAGTTCTTATTTGTCGAAGGTAGTGGTCCTATAAAATCAATGTGAAAAGTGCTCAACGAAATACTCTCTTTTGGTATGGGATTCAGCAACCCTTCGCCTTTACCTCGTTTTTTGTCGCACAAAATACATTTTATTCAATTCGAAATAACTTGCTGATTTCGTCTTGTAAGGTTAGGAATATAAAAGTTCATTTTCAGCAAATCTTCCGTTTTAGATACTGCAAAGTGTCGCTTGTTGTGGATGCTACGTATGACTCTAACTCCAATGCTTCGGGTACCACAAGTAACTCGCGAACATTGTTAAACTATATAATACATCATTTTTCACTAGGAAATCTTCCTTTAGTCCTTGCTCGACTGAAGATTTCAGCAACTGGAGACTCTCATCATTTTTTTGCGCAGCTGCAATTTTGGCAGTAACTTCTCCTTGAGAATAGGTAACCATCATGACGGCGTTTCTACTCAATGCGTCCACGTGCTTCATTTGCTGCCCAGATCTCTGAACAATTTCTTAATCAAATTCTTCTAGAAGTAACGCCTATCTCGCCACTTTGAAGTTAAATCTTTCTTGAACATAGTCTTTAGAAAAGCATCGCAGTCGGTAATTATTTTGACCGTAGATTCTAAAAGGTAATTTCTGAATTTCTTTAAAGCTTCCACTATAGTTAAAACTTCAAGCTCATAACTAGACAGCTTCTCTTGTTGCACCCTAGTTTTCTTACGCATGAAGTAAATGGGGTGCAACTGCCCATCATCAGACTTTTGTAGCAATGCAGCGCCGAAACCACGACTGATTGCGTCTGTATGCAATTCTAGAGGTGCTCCTTGTTTGAAAATATGCAAAACAGGACTTGTCGATAAAAGTTCTTTCAACTTGTTAAATGCCTCCTTTTGCTCAGGTCCAAATTTGAATTCTACCCCGTTACGAAGATCACTTAGCGGTTTTGTTATTTTCGAATAGTTTGCAATAAATTTCCTAAAATATCCCGTCAGACCCAGGAAGCTCTGAATCTGGTTAAGGTTTTGGGGCTCCAGGAAATTTTGAACAGTCCTTGTTTTTTCAGAAGAGGGGCGAATTGTAACATCCTGAATGATATTTCCGAGAAATTCTATTTTTCTTTTTAAAAACTGGCATTTCTTAATCTCCAAACCGAACTCTTTGGCTACTTCTAAAACGCGTTTTAGTTTCTCTATAACTTCTTTCTCGTTTCGCGCTGGAATAATAAAATCGTCCATGTAAGTAACAACAGTGTCATCCAGAATTAAATCTCTACACACATTATAAATAAATCTTTGGAACACACTGGGCGACGTGCACAAACCAAAAGACGCTTTTAGGAATTCGTACAAACCTGTATGTGTAATGAATGCCAAATATTTAGTGCAGGTTTCCTCCACAGGAACATGAAAAAAACCATTTTGTAAGTCTAACATCGAAAAAAACCTTTGCTTCACCCAAATGATCTAAAACCTCTTCTACTTGTGCCATATGAAAAGAATACTATTTTTTTATTTAATTGTCTGAAGTCAACACAAACACGTTTCTTGGTCGATTTTTTCCTACACAAAACAATTGGCGAAGCATATTCTGAACAAGATGGCTTTATAATCCCATCCCTTAACCGTTCGTCTATTTGGTCATCAACAATTTCTTGGTCAGCAAACGGCATTCTCCTCGAATGCTAAGAAACTGGTATTTCATTTAAATCTATTTCGCTGTCTGCCTAAACCGCTGCATAATTAAAAGACAAAAACTTCCTTCATTAACATATTGCGTAATCATCACCCAATCAGAGGAGGGCATGACGGCGGGAATATGAAATCCGTTATCAACTCATAAACCATTGCTGCCTCTAGTTCAATTTGTTTACCGCTTTCGCACAAAGAAAAAATAAACTTAGCCGTTTCCGCTTTAACCACGTGACCAAAAGAACTTTTGATTTCTATTAATCCCGACGTATTTTATCCGGAAAAAAGATTTCTTTCCAACTATTAATTCACTTCTGGAATCCATTAAACATTATATTTTCCTACCATCAATCAACATTTCAATAAATTCTAACTCATTCCTAGTTGTATTATCCGATCTAATTTTCAACACGGACACCTTTTTTTGAGATGAATTTTCTTCGCAAAATTTTTCGCAAAATGAAACAATTCACCTTTACTCCCGCATACATAGCAAGTACGTTCTGATTCACTATCACTTTGATTTATGACTTTGCACCCTGAATCCTTCGAATTACTCTGTGCTTTTTTAAAATCGTTTTTGGAAAAATTAAACCTTTTATTTTCTGGAATTCCGATTCACGCGGTACTGATATCAGCTAAGGAGTTACCCCTGGATGAATAAAATAAATCACATTCTCTACCCAGTTGATTAGGTGGGAACCAACTTTGACCCTCCCGAACACTAATATGTTTCTTTGTTTTATAATCAAGCGTTTCATGCAACTTATCACATACAATGAGATCACACAATTTCTTAAAATCGTCTACTTCTCTTAACCTACAATAATAATCGAAAGTTGCACCGAGTCGGGTCGCGAACTGGACATGCGACTCAGATGAATGTCGCTGAGCGTTTTTAAAATTATTCAAATATTCACGCGGTGTCGCCTGAAATGCCTTCAAGATTAGTGCTTTTAATTTATCATAATCCGCGATTTCCTGTTCAGAAGCATACGTTAAAATATGATTACATTTATCCCCTAATAAATTAATCAACACTCCTGATTTTAACTCAACTGGTACGCTTTTAGTAGCAAAAGCTTTTTCAAGCAATTGAAAAAACAAATGCAGAGCTTCCGGTCTCTGAGGGACAGCTATAATTAGTGTTTTAACGCTTTTAATATTTTCTAAAGTTCGCGATGCTGTTCAGAATTTGGAAACACATCACGATTGGCATTTTCACCAGCCAATTGTAACTTCGGTTTTTGGAGCTCGATCTCCTTCTCAAGTTGAGCTAACTTAATTTTTTCGCGCTCTAATTTTGACTGCTCTTCAATCACTTTGTAGTTTTGATCCTGTGCAACAATTTTATTAATTCAGCGAACAAATTCAGCATCAGTTTTATAAATACTAGCATTCTCAATAAAAGTTTTGATTTCGAAGACTGTAGCTTCAGCCGGCACTGTTAGGCCTAATTTTTCTGCGATTATTTTCAAATCTTGTTTTCTGATATTATTCAATACACTCATGATTACGATAGTAAATTGAAACAATATAATGATTTACCTTGCTTGTTTCTTTGTCGAATCCGGGACAGGCCCCCAGATTTTCTGTGGGTGGGGGTTGAAGATGATATCTTTTATTAAAATACACTTCCACACCTTTTCCACGCCTCAGAAATATTTAATGATATAGAGAAGAAGCTTTACAGATTGAATTAGATAACAGTAACTTAGCCGCTCGGCGCCTACTCGCGCTCGCTACCCTTGTCACCACCTTCGCGCAGTTCTCTGAAATCCTTGTCTCCACCTCGCTCTCGCTGCAAGCGCACAGGTGATGCCGTCTGGTGGCTATGCAACTTAGGGATCCCGCATATATATGTAACGCGAATGAAGGGAAGAAAGGACAATGCTTAACTTAAGCTTGATTTTTAATTATTTCAAGTGCAAGATTATGCAAGAGGAATTTGCATAACTTGTGCTCTGAGCAAATATATGTGATATGAATCAAAGGAAGAAAGGACAGTGCTTAACTTAACAGGCAACTTGGAACTGATTTAAAACTGAAAACTTCATTTTACAATGGTTTTAAACGCAACAATTTAAATCTAATTTGAGTGGAGATGACAAGTTTGCCTATACAACAACATAAATTCTAATCCACAACTTACCGAAATAGGACCCAATCTCAGCTTATAATACTCATGGGAAGACTGACCAAAGATGAACTGATAAAACAGAATAGAGTCGTCATCAACAGACTTCGTTTTAATCGGCAAAGTAACGGACCACAGGCCAAATTCTCACATTTTTGTTAGCATTTTCCTAAATTTTACAATTAAACTGTTTGCCATTCAAATCTACATAAATTCTGGAATGCGAAATCCTCTTGGCAAAAAGAGCAGAAAGGAAAGAATCCGATTAAATATCATTCCGTTAGTAAACCTTAAAACACAAATGCCGAAAACTTATGCACTATTTAACTTAAGTTTATATTTTCAAATGTTGGCATAAGGCTAAACCGCTTCAGATACCATTATTTGATGTTAAAATCGCAATTTAAGCTTAGATCAGGTATTAGACATGTGATAAGGAATTAAAAGTATTAATAAACTTGATTGTTTACCTACTTATGTAATATAAACAATTCAATATTGCCAAATATCAGATAGAGTCAAATATAAATGTATCTATATTTTGCTTCCTTCTAAAATTCCACATCGAGAACACATCTACAATAGAGTTGGGCTTACTCGTATGCGTTTAAATTCTTTCGAGTCTAATGTTTTGAACTGATAGAACGTTGTTAAATAACAGCGCCATTACATACTGTGAAATCCTGATATTTTTTTAAATTTTATTTTAGGATTTCTGGAATCTTTTCATCCCCTGTTTTTGCCCATTTTTGGATAAAATTGCAGTTACCTCTTTACAAGATTTTAGCTAAAATAATATACGAATTATTTTTTATGTTGTGTCTTAAATTAACTTGATTTTTTTTAAACTGTGAAAAATATTTATTTATCTTGTACCTGAAATTAAGAATCTCCGTTCTTATTACTACGAAAATACTGTAACAAGTGAGAATTTGCCAGATCACTGAATTATAAATGTTGTAACACAGCAACGTGACATAATGTGCCTATCGAATGGAAGAATGGAAAGTTCTCAATATCAAAAATAATTTATGATAAAATTATTAATTATAAATTCCAACAGTTTTGTCATTACATAAAGGAAATGAGTGCTAGTTTTGAATGATGAACCATTGCTGTGATCCGGAAAAACATTTTATAAAAATCTAAACATTAGTGTTCTTTTAGTTGAACGTTTTCTATTATGATGAGTACTATTGTAAAATACCCAGCTCCAGTGAGTTGCGAGGTTAGAGTTGCCAGAAAGCGGCAGGAAAAAGCAGGGTTGCCTGATTTGACACTAAATCGCCTATTTGGCTATATTTAGCGACAAAATTGACGATATGGCATAGACGGAGAGTGAACATTCTAGAACGCATTCTTAGCGGTTTTCTCGAGAATCTTCTGGAAGGTAGGTTACAGCTATATACATTGGTGTGCAAAAATTAAGGACGAAGTCGAAAAATTAGCATATCAGCTGAACGAAGAGGCAGAGCGGACAGAAAGACCAATCAGGAGATTGAGTAAGGTGATGTACGGTAGCACATGCGCAGATATGCAGGTAGACGTAATGGGGGAGTGTCTGAGTAGTATAAAGCATGTTGTCGGTGTAAGATCAGTATTTCTGGCAAAGAGATTGCACGCCGTATAGCAGTTAAAATCACACCGAGTTGCTGCCTCAGCGAGAAATGGCGAATAATCAATCTGTTAGACGACATCTGGATGCTTTTACCCGAGGTCGAATCATTGGAAAGTTGGAGGAAAGCCGCAGTGTGACAAGTGTGGCTGCAGAGTTTGGAATTGCTCACAGCATTGTTTCATGACTTTGGAGACAATTTCAAACTACAGGAACAGCTATCAGGGGGTTTAGTAGTGGTCGTCCACGAGGAACCACACCCGCAGATGACCGGTATATTGCCTTACAGAAACAGGCAGTAGACAGCGGGAGAAATCGCTAGACACATGACAGAGGCGACTGGCGTTTTACGTGGCCAGAAGACTGCACGGTGGTGGTCTGTTTGCACGACGCCCTGTACGGTGTGTACCTCTAACGCCTGCCCATCGGAGAAGGCGTTCTCTGTGGTGCCGGGAACACCGGAATTGGAGAGACAATGAATGGGGACGAATACTCTTTACAGATGAGAGCAGATTTAGTCTGAGTTGCGATTCTAGACACATACACATCTGGACAGAGCGCGGAACTCGCAATAACCCTTCAACATCATCAAAAGGGACTGTTTTGGAGGTCGCGGAGTTCTCGTTCGAGCAGACATAATGCTTGGTAGCCGGACCGACCTTCATATCTCCCAAGGAGGTTCGTCACCTGGGACTGCTATTGTAACGAGGTTCTTCTTCCTTACATGCGTCTTTTCACAAAGGCTATGGGTCCTCAGTTCCTTTTCATGGACGACAACGCTCCACCACATCGCACAGTTACTGTCGAAGAGCTGTTGGAGAGTGAAGCTATTGAACACATGGATTGGTCGGCAAGGTCTCTGGATCTAAATCCCGTCAAGCATGTACGGAACGTACTAGGGAGACCCGTGGCAGCACGTAACTTATCGCCAGTAACGATTCCAAAACTGCGATTGGTGCTACAAGAGGAACGAGCAGCAGTGTCTCAACAGTTCATTAACAACCACATATCCAGCATGCACAAATGATGTCAAACCTGCCTAGCAGTCAGGGAAGATCATATCCCCTATTAAAGACCGGATGTTTCTTGCTGGACACCCATCAAATTGATGTTTCGGCCTTCAGTCGCATTGCGCTGCATGCTACTTTTTCAATAAAGCTTCTTTTTATGCCTCTGATTTCTCTTTTAGTAAGTGTTGCTTACATTACTCATGTCCTTACGTATTGGGGATCTTACGGTATTAAATGTGTTGATTTGGAAAGCTTTTGTACAAAGTTATATTGAAAAAACCGTCTCGTCCTTAATTGTTGCACACCAGTGTGTACCCTGCCTGTACGCGAAGAAAGTAATGTGCCTTGAGTTCAGAAAATAGCTTGAGGGCGATCGACTGAGTCGGGAAATGTGCTTTACTGCTTTGTCGTGAAGCTGTCTTTACCGTTATAGCCTGAAGGCTATGTTGCTGAGTGTTACAGCCTGTTTGCCGTAGTTTTTCGACGAGTGTAAGCGTGTCTTTCGAACTATTTTGTGCAATAGTGCTTATTAGCGAATAAATTGTCTTTTGCTCCTTCATCAAGTGTTGTCATCAATTACTCCAAATCCACGACCCCGTAGAACGCAACATTATGTTTCTTACCTTTGGTCTCGAAGGTAGCACGTTTTATTGAAGACATTGAAAGATAATTAAAACAAAAACGTTAAGAAAATAATTCTTTCTTAAAAATATGTTTGCTTATCCCTAAGGCACTAAAAGTGTCCCAAAAAATATTTTGCATTTTCCCTCAACATCATATCTGCGTTCCAGCAATCGTCTGCTATTATATTAAACCGACTGCGGATATTGTGTTTCGTCATTCCAGTCTGAACTTTGTACAACGTTGAAATAGTTGTAGTGTCCGTCTTTTATAGATGAATAGATGAAATTATCAAAATAATATTTTTCCCAAATCCGAAAAATCATGCGACCTAAATTAAAAAGAAGGTGGGAAGGTATATTAAGAGTAGCTTTGTTAATTATGGCAAAAGACCAGAAAATTGTCTGTCGAAAAGAAGTCCTGTCTTACTGGAGGCCTTTTCTCCATCAGGAGGTATGACTCATTTACGTTAACACATGAGAAAACACAGAAAAGTCTATGTAGCTAAACCTTTCATCGGGATACGAACCTAGATTCTAACACTTATTGGATTTCGCTTTTAAACTAAGTGCAGCTAAGTCTGCCAAAGATGAACTGATAAAACAGAAAAGATTGCCACTAAGGAACTGAAATTTTCACAGTTGAAACATTCAAAGAGGAAATAAATTGATTTTTTACAGGGGTGTTTAATCCTTTCCTTTCTTACTATGACGAAATATCAAAACCAAAATCAGAACTACGCCGAGACTACCCGCCAACGGTTGTTCTGCACAGGCCCTTAATATACGCATATAAACCTTAATAATAATTAGACACACTGAGTCTGCTGTTGTAGCATCTGTTTATACTTTCAATATTTATAGAAAAAGAAATAAATTTTATTTACTTGGATTCTGCACCTGCTTCTTGACGAATAACAATTTTATTAAACACTTGACATCAGGAGCTTCATATTTTCCTTGAATTAAAGCAGGAATTCTCTACTACGATATTATCGAAACACAGAAAAAGTACAATACATCATACAATTAATACTAACATTAAATTCATAGAACGCTTATATCACTAAGCAAACACGGATCAGAGCGTGCATGGCAACACCGAAAACTGATGCCATTCACAAAAAATGGATTCATAAAACAAAGTCTCGTGTTCATTCAACAAAGTTATTCATAAAACAAAGTCTCGTGGACATCTCCCGTAGTTTACTGAGGGCATTACGTAACACTTACCGTTGACACTCTTAATTTCGACAATGACTACCAAGATAGTATAAGCTGGTTCCATAAAAATTTTATGAATGCAAATTGATGAAACAAAATTCAGGCTTGTTATAAAAGGTTAAAACATTTGTGAGAAGCAGAAAAAAAATTCTTAAAATTAACCGCTTGAAATTCTAAATTTTAACAAAATAAATTTAGTCGCATGAAACAACTGAGACTTACTCTCTCAGTTTAAAAAAAGTCTTTTAAAGTTAATAAAAATCTCAAATTTCGAATAAAATAAAATAAATTTCAAATATTTTGTATCTCCGATAATTTTATTAGCATTTATTTGCAATATTCTAACTTAAATATTAGTAATTATTCACATTACTGACTTCTAAGTATTTAATTCTCAAGTTCATTTTTTCAGAATACAGCCAATGAAATGAATGAAATTACCATAACATAAAACCAAGCCTGTATTTTCATATCAATAATGATTTCTCTGATACATTTAAAAATTTCAAAAAGAAATTCATTTTTCAAAGTATCATGGAAATGAAAATTGAGAAGTCATCGCATTGTTTTCCTTCCACTCAAGAGAAACCTATTTATTTGCCTTGACAAATGATAGATAACTTTCTTCCTTATATTTCTGAGGTTTCTAAAGATTTAAAAGATTTCTAATTTGTTTTATGTTTCTATAAAGTTAGAGGAGATTCAGACATTGGAATGTGATTGAAAAATTTCCTGCGAGAAATACTGCGAGAGTTTGCACGTCTCCACGGACCTTCTGTACAGTAACACAAACTTAAATAAATGTTAAAAATAAAAATGTTTATTCATACATCACCGTAACGGTAACTAAAATTCTGTAATAACAAGAAACATAATAGCCCTAATTTACGGGAAAAGTAAAATAAATAATTCACTCCAAATAAAATGTTAAGGTAGCACCGCGCCTAAATATGCTATGGGACGTCGTTAAATATTCATAAAGCAAATAAGAGCGTAACCGGTTAGCGACAGCTTCCAAAGTTCCTTTCAAACTCAACAACGTTGTGCTTATATCCATTAACAAATTTACACGCTAGTAAGAACTGACGAAAGCTGAAGTTTAATAATAACACAACTAAGTTAATTAAGATATAAATAATAAAAAAAATCTGAAAGCGTTTAGATTTTATATTACGCCAAAAGGAACTTTTTTTTTACTTTTTGTGTGTTACCTTTATTTATTAAATAGGAACTTCTTCGCACTTAAACCACATAAAATTCAATTCAACAGCAATATCACGAAACATTTATAAACAGCATATCTTTAGAACTTCCGATAAACAGTCTCGCGCCTTGGAGATAAAAATGGTTTTTCGGTACAGTGTTGCCATTGCTTGCTTTGAAATTGTTGAGTTTGTTAATCAAAAACTCGTCAAATTTTGCAAAATATGAAATAGATAAAAAAAATTCGAAATTCAAAATTCGGACGCCCAAATGTCCATGTTACGGTAGAGGACTACGTTATTCAAAATTTGATGGCTCTAGGTACCGTCGTGTTTTCACAATGAGAGACACATACATATATTCATGCAGATTATTGATTATTTAATTTCTTTAAATATAATACAGAGCGATAATATTTGGCGGCAACAATTTAAAACCTGGTTCACCGTTTATAATGAAATGCCGCAAAAGGCCTTTTTATAATAACCCTTTTGGGCTACCACCCCTTTGAGCTAAAACTCCTGCAAGTATTTTTAGTCCTTTTAATGTAGTTTTATTTCCCAAAGAAAATGTGTTTATGGAAATCATGTTTATGAAATAGAATGAAAAATGGAATTCATAATCTTCGCATCTGAATATTTTCGTATAATTAATAGTCTCTATCTGAACATTTGGTCATATCTCTGTTACCTTCCCCACTCCCACACATTGTGAATATTATGAATATTTTAAGTTAATCGTTTTGGAATTTATACTTTGGAAGTTTATACGGACATTTCTGCTCATTCTTGATTTTGGATACTAAGCATTCAATCAATTTGTTTTCTCTGGGGCAAAGAATATTTAGTTTATTTTTCTGGTTTAAATACATAACACAAAAATACACTGGAGGAAAACACACGCCCTTCTAACATTCTGGATTATGCACCGAAAATATTTTTAAGGGTGCCTTTCTCCTGAAATTTTGAAAAAATGTTGTGGCAGAAAAAAAATTTAAATGGGACACACTATAATTTATTGAATGTGTTTGATGCTGGTGTTTCATGATATGAGGGCTTTGAACGCTTTTACGACGAATATCATACGTCAGTTATAAAGAAATATGTCAAAACGTACAGTAAGTTAAAACAAAGTAAATAAAAATAAATTTATTTTATTTTTTAAATCTACTTTACACGGGTTTTCATGTTTGCTCACATAAAAATGTTATTCAAGAAAATTTTCTTACAAAGCAAAATTGCGTTAAATCCATTAACAATACTGATAAATTCAGTGCCACCAGCAGCTTCGAATTAACGACTCTTCATTTACAGTTCCGCACATTTCTAATAATAATATCTAGGACTGGTCAGAAACTTATATAATGTGAATAAAACTTACAACTTGATTAGTTTTGTTTGGTTTATTTGATTAGGGGTGCCTTCGTGGAGGACGTTTTGAGGCAAACTAGTTGGTATATACAGTACACATCGGAAAGCCACGAGAGCACCCATGCAGCCAGCCTGTTCTCGAGATTCGAATCCTGGAATGAACTACCAGTATTCAGCGGCTTTACTGCTCGCCGCTGGTGTGCCCACCTTGAATTCCGAGCTCCCTCACTTTTCGCATACTTTAATTTTTAAGTTCTCTTTTATTACGCAAAGTTTTGGTGAGCTCAAGATTGTTTTCGAACATTCTTTAGTGACCTATAGCAATTCTGTTTATAAATTTGTCGCTAGTAATAATTTTTTATCTCTTTGGTTTGATTTGTAATTCTTGTAACTTACACATTTTGACAATGATAATTTCAAGTTTCAAATTATTCAAGCTATGTGGGCTCGTTTAAGATTTTAAGCCTTGAGTTATTCTCGCCGTCAGGATTGTTACGCCGTCCTTAGATCAGAGCCAGCTTGCGCGTTATTCGAGCTTAGTTTTAGTTAATCCGTTATCTTTGAGTTAAGCTATAACTCTTGGCTTCTGTAAACACGAGTTGCTACAATTTGTTAAACTTTACTTGAGTTAATAAAAGGGTCCCTTACACAATTTCCTGTCTCTGTGGTACTTACTATATGCTGATGACTTATATACATAAAATGAAGCATAATAATAATAAAACATAAAATGTAGCAATTTCCTGTATGATTATTGTTTTGATATTTATATTGTTTACTGAACTTATTAATTTGGTGCTAAATCTTTCAGCAGGTTTCACAAATGAGAGAAAAGAGTAAATTTTTTACTATTTTAGTAATGACTATGTTTAAGTTACAACAGCACGACACTTTAAAATGCTGTTTAAGGTTAACTAATGTAAGAAACACTTTTTTTTTATCCCTGAACAAGATGATTATTTTAAACTGTATTTTATTATAAGATTTCTAGGTAACGAATGACACAGGGTATAATACGTCTACATTTTTTTTCTTTCATTCACTGTTTCCTATTCATATATTAGCTAAATCAAATTGTATCGCGTTTGATAACTCTTTTAAGTATCAATCTAACTTCCAGGTGTGACCAATTCGAAAAAATCGCAAAATTCCAGGTGTGCAAATGAGGTTTTATTTTCTTTTGTTTTACTAAACTACAGTAAAACGTGTTTATCACTTGTATTGACTACCGTTTTCTTCTGTTCTTCTTTTATCTTCATTAAAAGAGAGAAATAAAGTAGTTATGCATCAAGCATTCCATTGAACTTTTTTATTTCTTCAGTAATGTCAGATGTAATGACTAAAGACAATCAAATTTATCTGAAAGTTTGTTCGAAAGTCTGCTTTTAGGGATTAGCCGGAGAAGGGTTTAAGATGACAATGAGCAATGCCATCGAATTTTCATTGGGAAACAAAACGTTACGACTTAGACTCACTTGAAAAGACAGTTCTGATATTTATTTGAATTTTATTAATAATGTCATGTGGAAGAAACTTTCTTTTCTCTTCTAATATTAGATACGAAAGATATTATAAAATGAAGGCGAATTTATTCTGTTATTTATTTCATAAAAACATTTCTTAAATATTCCAAACAAATTGAGACAATGTACAGTTTTCTGTCATAAATAATTTATATTGACGTCAGAATCGTCTACAGTAAATTTTTGGACATTTTTTTGGTCCAAAGTTTTGGAAAGATATACGTCCATAATGTTGTGTTACCAGGCATATATCATTCGCATGATTCGTTAGACATAAGACTCACCAGACATATGACTTTAATTTATCTCACATGCTCTCTAACAAATACACACATCCCAGAGGCGGTTACATGTAGACGAGCAAGTCAATATGTCTTGGGCCACGAGTTCAGAAGGTCCTCAACTTAGTAATCTTCTCTACATATAATAAAACAAAGAGTGTGTGTGTGTGTGTGTCTTTCGTTCGTGTTGCGAGTAAGCTAATAGACCCAGGGCCAGGAAATTTGGTACATAGGTGTATCTACGCAAGAGCCAGTGCACCTCGAAGCGATTTTTTCGAAATTCAAATTAGAATTTTTTTTATTTTATGTTTTGTGACCAAATCGCGTCATTTTGAGACATAATGGGCTACAGGAAAGCGAGATTTCATTCTATACATTTCATTTTTACATCGTCGTGAAGCGTAGACACTTAGCTATTTTACGAACTTAAAATAAATTTCGTATTTGAATAAATAGATTAAATACGAATTTATTTAGGAAGGTGAGCTAAACACCTTTTCAGCGGAATTTTTTTTTTTAAAACGTATTTTAAAAAATGTGCTGTTTATTTTCCTTTGATTTTTGGACACGTTGAACTTTAATCCTTCCGACTTCTTTTAAAAAAAGAATTTTGAAAAAATAATATTTTATATTTTTTTTTAAATTTTTTAAATGAAGCTTCCGAATACACTTCTCACATCTCAGATATTTTAAAATGTAGTTTTGGCAACAATTTTCCTTTCTTATTGTTGTTGATAGATTTTTGATGAAATTGCATCATTTTGAATAGTTTCATTCTTTTAAAAATTTCGGATTGGCAACAATCTTTCAT
>KK116239.1:342085-370268 GCA_000611955.2 Stegodyphus mimosarum | reverse complement strand
AATTGATGATTTTCTCTCATTATATGAACAACAATGGCACGCAGCCATTGTTGCTGATATCAGCACTATTGCCACTCGGAAAAATGAGGGCGATAATTCTGTGCAGTTTTTAAATTTAATGTTTCTCTTAGATACTGGACGTTTGTCTAGAGAAGGCAGCAGGAAGTTGGTTAATTTATTTATTAGGATAATTAATATTTGTATTAAGGGATATTGCTTATTTCATTGTATGCTTTTTATATGTAATGCATTTTTAACTGAATTTTTTTTTTCCGTTGTTGTTTGTTTCTTTTTCGATAAAGTTGTTCTGCAGAGTAAAATTCTGTGCAGTTTTCAAATTTAATTGGTGTTCTCTTTAGGCATTTTTCCGGTACACTTAAAAGCCAGACGAAGGCTGGCCGCGCAGCGGCTAGTAAATTATAAAATAATATTAGGCAATCTTTGTGGCTTAAAACAGGGAGACCACCTCCATTTTAATTTTTATCCGTCATTACACGTATCCCAGAATTCGAAAATTCGTGACATTTTTAATTTCTCTTTTAAATTAGTAAAAGCAGTTACTTGCCATTTGAACGATTAAAAAGCAACGGATGGATTTCTTAACATTTTATGTCTTTATTTTTTTATTTTTCAATAAAATATCTAATCTGTAGTCTTTTAATACATTTTATTTACTATTATATGTTTGACAGGTAGGTTGGTAATTTTTATCTGTATTTCAATGCGCTGCTGTATTTGGTAATGAAAGACGACGTTTCTGAAGACGTGTTTTGCATACTTCGATATACAATCAATCAATTACTATTTCTATAAACTCATCTATGAAAAATTATGTCTTGGAATTATAATGTATCAAATTTGTGCCGCATTCTGGCTTCATTTCTCTTATACCTAACTCTCTATAGCATATACACCAACCTGTAACTCTTCCGAAAAATTTTCAATCAGATTCACTGCTGAAGTAAAAACCCGTTTCAAATTAGTCGTCCTTCGTCTTTCAACTAATTAGTTATCAGCATAAAAACTCATCTTCATAAGTTTTATATTGTTATGAAGTACCTGGTTTCCGTTATATGTTAACCCTACCGCTCTGTGGTATTTAGAACATATGAAGAAATGTAAAATAGCACTGTTATTACCTAATATTTTCATGAGCAACAGCAGCTTTAAATTATAGTTGTTACAGCTCAATAAAAGGTAAACTTTGCTTTCCGTTGGGGGGAGGGAATCTTGGTATCACCATAGTTCTTTGCTAGAACATCAATATTAATAATCAATATTAACTGCACAAAAGTTACTATGAGGTTATTTACAGATTAGAGACAGAAACAATCTGGTGTTGAAATATCTTGTTACATAATTTCATCATTCTTGTAAACATAAATGTTTCATTCCTAATTTTAACTGGAACTTATTATTACGCTTTACTTATGTACTCAAATTAAAACAAATATTTCTGCTCAGTTATTCTTGGTTGCATATCAATATCAAATTTATTATCAAGAAGCATGCTTTTAATATAATCAGACATTCAACACTATAAAATTCTTTTGTTGTTTCAGTGTGCAAAACTGATGCTTACACATGGCTGTATTTATATCGAAATTCTGTCTCATTTGTGATAAAGTGAAGTAAGATTCATTAAAGCATGATAAAAATACATGTGCATTATTGAAAAGCCGAAGATATTTTCATTAATCACTAAAGATGCATTATTATAATGTAAGAATGCTCATCAAAAACAAATGAGCATTACCTAATATTATAATTAACAAATTAATTATTCTTTATTGCTACGAAAACATTATTGTTTTCCGTTATTAAATTGAACTTGTACTCCTCATGTGAACTCCGTTAATAATCGATATTAACATCAATTTCGCTATTTCCTCTAATCTAGACGTTAGGCGATGCAAATTATCTCTTCTAAATTAATATGTAACTAGCTCCTTTCCACGACCTGATATTAAATGACGACCACGAACAGAATTCTATCCAAAGATTACCATAGACATCTTCAAATGAGAAACGAGGAATGGACATTCTCCAGGCATTGGGCCGCCCTCTTCCCTTCTCTCTTAACAGTCATAATTCGTATCGCGACCCTTGGAGTTTGCTTATAACTTCTGACGCACCCATTACGCTAAAACGTATGTTTCAGACACCTGCTAATGGAGTGCCACTTAAGCTCGCCCGGTTGTGCCACCAATGCTGTTTAACCTCTGCACTTAATAAATAGTGCCCTGTGTATTGGTAGGATACGGTGCAATCCATTAAAGAATTGCTGGCGGCGTTCGTTGCTGAAATGGGGATGTATGAGACGCGGAAATTTTCTAATTTGGCAAAACGATACCATGGAGTGTTTCAGCAAAATCAATGACATGGAATCCATTTCAGCAAGTTTAATGATTAGCATATCTGCGATCAAGCTTTGACAGATCTAGGACATTCTTGTTTTCAAAGTTTAATCTTATAAGGTATTTCTCCCGTCTTCTTCGCATGCCTTCGTGGTGTAGTGGTCTGCATGCTCGACGCGTAACCGAGAGGTCCGTGGTTCGATTCCCGGCGAAGGCGTTGCTTATTTTTCATGGCTGATGCTTCGTAATAACCTAATGTCTCTACACTGGCGCCCGAACTAAAAAGGTGGTGGATGATGATTCTCCACCACCGCGATTTGGCGATTGGGTCCCCAAAACCCCAGTCGCCCTTTAAAAAGGGGAGTATATAAGGTATTTCTCCCGTCTTCTTCGCATGCCTTCGTGGTGTAGTGGTCTGCATGCTCGACGCGTAACCGAGAGGTCCGTGGTTCGATTCCCGGCGAAGGCGTTGCTTATTTTTCATGGCTGATGCTTCGTAATAACCTAATGTCTCTACAATCTATATTCGGAAACTGCTATTGCAAATTATTGGGAATAATTCTCTTTTCCAGAGTTTAGGACTATACTATGGCTATAAAATTTCACGATTATAAAATTCAAAAAATATATTATGCATAATTATAAAAAAGTGAGGTATTTATATAGAATTTTATATCGAAATCTTCAACATTTTTGCAACGATTGTACTTGCAGTTGAGAAAAAGCGATATAATATTTGCATTTAAAATGATGCTTAAAAAATAAGCATCAGAAACTCTGAAACTCTGAAATATGTTTGATAATAGAAAGCAAGAGAACACGTTATTTTAAAATAAATGAAAATTCTGTTAGCATTTATTTTCTTTCAAATATGAATTTTATAAAATCCCTAAAATACCAATTTATTTCTTACGGTCTTCTAACGACATTTCTGCGTCACCAGTGACATACCGGTTAAAGAACGTTGAGTGCTGTAAATCGCCCCAGATTGAAACAAGTTCTCCGCGAAGGCATACCTCCCCTTAAGCACATCTCGAGGGCTTTAGCCCCTTAGATACCCCTCGCGTGCTTTGCCACGTCCAAGTAACCAATAAATCGAATAAACGTTTTTTCTAACTGATGCACTCATTCTGAGCGTAGGTCCACCGGCGGCCGAGTAGAAACGTCGCTGAGCAATGAATGTTCGGTTCGGAGTTCGAACCTCGGCAAATGGGCTGGCTTGTAAGCTTCCTTTTCGTTGATTAACCAGTTATTTTAGGTTTTGGGTCTTTATTGCCATTTTTTCCCTTTTCTCGCCAGAATGCAAATAAGTTGGCATGTATTTAAGATGAGGGTTTTAGATTCTAAGACAGAGCGTGCTGTCTCTCTCAAAGCCACGTTAATAGGACTGCCAGATAAATCAACAGATAAATTTGTGATCTGCGGCTTAGCATTACAATTGCCGATAGTGAATATCCACGCCGGTTACGTTTTGAGCGACCTTTGCGTTAACTGATCTCTGTAGCCTTTGGCTACTAAATTTAAATTTTACATCTGAACTTGATGTTACTTTAAGTTATCTCGCCACACGTAGTCGGCTGAGTTGTAAGCAAAAAGTGTGCCTTCTCTTCATATTCAGTTTCAAATAAACTGTAAATTTTAGTTCTTACTTAGCGATAATTCTTTGCCAGTCTATCTATTGCTACAATTTATGTCTCCAAGAAGAAAGACTTCTGAACATTATAGGCTGCGTGGCCTTTTTCGTGGTTTTTCCTATCTGTAACAGTAAACAAGCCAGTTTGCCTTAGAAAGTCCTTCGCAAAGGCCCCTTGGTCAGGTAGCCTTGAAGTAATTTGCCTTAATCAAACCAAACTAACCTTCTGAGAGTAAGCGCCATTTACTTTGGTGACCCTTAATTTACAACGCAGCAAACAGACCAACACTACCCATACCCCAGTGCAATACACCTCCAATTTCTTTCTATGGTTTCTGGAGAGCATAAAGGATTGTATTAGGAGAGTGAACACCAACATATTTATTCGTTGGTGTTGTTGTCGTTCCCATTATTACATAGAACAGTGCTTACCACAGCCTATTCCGAGAGGTTCTACTTTCCACTGCCAATCTTGAGGGAGAGCATCCCGGGGGGGTAGATTTATAAACATCCATGTCTTCTCCGGAATTCGAACCCAGGCCCTTCGGTACCGTAGTAGGCTCTCCTAACTACTATACCGGCTAGGCGACAACATATTTATTTGAACTAGCTAATATATTTTAATAGTGATTACTTATACATGTATAATTATTTATAACGTAACGTCATGAAGACCGGTATATAAACAGCATTCATTAATTGTGCTCGTATAATTACTTAATTTAGCCTGTATTTTCATAAAATCACATTCATTAAGGTAATATTTACATTATTAAGAAAAGTAAGAAAGCAAAATATTTTAAAGTATAAGCTAATATATAACAAGTAGCAAAACTTCTGATGACCGGATAAAGCCGGTCATAACGCTCAGAGGTTTAAAAGTGTGCTCAGAGGGTTAAAATTTATGCACTCTGTAACAGAAACTGAGTATCTGTATATTTTCTTTAGTCTGTACTTTAAATGACAGCGCAGCCGAGGGATGATGATAGCTGAAGCTATTTGCATTTGGGTTGTTTACTTTGCAAGTTCATCCGGCTTCTCATTTCTGATAATTGAAGTGCCCTGTTATTCAGGATATTGTGCAGTTGATGCAGATTGTTGTTGTTATCGTTTCGAGTTGAGATAATATTAATATTCTGTACTATTGCGAGGAGGTAGTGGGTCTTTTAAGAACATTTTTGCCCTTCAAACGTAATTCAGTTGCACAGGAAATTGCTGTTTGTTCTAAAGGTTCCTCTTCCATGTAGTGTGGTTTACTGGAGATATACCAAATTTTGTAGAAGGAGCAATGGCGACATGGGAAGAGAAAAAAAAATTTCTTGAGAAAGAAAAAACCGTAAGTTGCATGCTGCTCTATTCTAGTCAGCACAAATGAAGCTTTGCATGAAATGCAGGTAAAACTTGAAAATTTAAATGTTGGGTTATGTAAATGACAGTAGTATATGTAATTCAGTACTTAAAGTTAAGGGGAAACTCTGAAGCGTATTCCGAATGTTAACTGGGTTCCGCATACGCTCATTTTATCTCAGCGAGAGTTCTTGTGAAATAATTTTATCTTCATCAGTCGAGCGCAACCGTCGCTCTTTGAAAGCTTAGAAATCGTAACAACCTACGTAAATGCCTATATCAATTAATTCATGAAAGGAATGATTCAGATGTTAGAAGAAACAGGATTCTTAGCAACTTTGTTTGGTAAACAGCGGAAACCGGTGTCAGAACAGACTGTTACTGACGTCACGACTGCAATCGCTGACGACACCCATGGGACCATTGCTGGTAGTAGCAGTGCCTGAGAAATAGCGCGACCAATTGGATTTGAATCTTTCAACTCTATGGCGAATCTTTCAGAAAGTTCTTCGCTTCTACCCGTAGAAGATAAGCGTGCGCAGGAATTAAACATAGCAATTATAATAAACGAGTCACATGCATATGCTGTGACATTTCTTGCCAGGACGGATGTCGACAATTCCTGCCATGGAGGATTCTGTGGGCAGATGAGGTCCGTTTGCACCTAAATGAGACAGTTAACATTCAAGATTTTCAAATCTTCGTCCGAACAATTCCATGCAGTTCAGAAATCTCGAAAGTCACTGTTTGGTGTTGTTTCACAGCAGATTTCATCCGTGTACCATCCTTACCTAAGAACATTATTCTAACAGGAATACACACCTGTGCCGTTACCACGCAAATGCATCATGATATATTGACTAGTTTTGTCATCCCACAACTTCAGTAGAGGCAGTTGTGCTATCAGGTAGCTTTCATGCAGACTGAAGCACTAGCACACATTAATCTATCTGCATAGCGGCCGTTCCATCATTACTTTGCAGAAGAAATACTTTACAGAAGAAACGGTCGAAATTGTTTTTCCTATTTCCATGGCCGCCTTGCAAACCCGATGTAATTAGTCTTTTCCTGTGGGTTTATTTGAAGTCCAAAGTCTATTTTGGTGGTGTTCGGACCACGACGACTTTAAAGGACAACATATCAAGGACCGTGCTAATTATTTCTGGTGAAATGTTACGTTCGACAATCCCGAAGGTTGTGTAGAGGAATGTTGTGTAGGAATGTGTGTGATTCATAAGAAAGAGCTCTGTGCTCTAACTACTAGAAACGATGGTCATTTTATTATGGAGGCACTTAATGGGCGACCACCATTATCTTCTATGAAGGGCTAGATATTTTACATCCATGCCTTCTCCGGGATTAGAACCAGGCTCTTCGGTACGGCGTGAGAGTCATTAACTACTTTTCCGTTTGACGGCGAGTGGTTGTCTAGTCAGAAGTTTAAATTAATGGTAAAGAAGAAAATAAATATCCAATCAGAGTTCCAAGTTTAAATTGCTAAAGACAAAATATAAAAAAAAATGGATTAAAACAAAAACATTCTAAAACTTTCTATGAATAAGGAATGTCTATAAGCAAAACAAAATTTCTGAAGTTTTTCTATTTTGAATCATTTGCGTATGACAACCAAAGCAAATTTCTTTCTTTATTTGCTTCAGTGAGTAAATAAAATTGTCTAAAGCGAAATAAGGGTGCATTATAGAATAATTATGAAAATTAAAAATCATTTATGTATTCTCAAAAATAGATCAAGTAAAAATTTTAAGTAACAGACTATAAGCATTAAAAAGGTCTTAATTTAATTTAAAGTTAAAAATTTCATCTTACCATAGTGCTCTGACGAATGTTTCTTTCTTACTACAAAGCAGACAACAATTAAAACTATTAAAATCACAACAGCTGAGACTGCAACTGGAAGGATGATAGTCATATCCAAATAAAATGGAGCTGTTACTTTATTGACGACAGTTTTGGGCGTGACAGCATCTGCAAGATAATAGCACTGATGGAATAAGTTAATCAAAGATTTCTTCAAAATAATGAAAATATATGATTTAATTTTGCTTGCGTAATTTATCAATAGATGGCAGCATGAACTACAATTTGTTTTATTTTTACAGAATAGGTTTCGTCAGGCTAAAATTAAATATAATGAAATCTTATTAGATTAATAAGTAACTGCTATAGTATTTTTAAATAGCAAAATTTCATAGCAGTCACAGTTAAAAGGTACAAAATAGACTTTCGAAATTTTTTCATTCCTTGTGTTCTGCGAAAGAGAGAAAATGAAGGTCTTTCTACTCTTGAATCATAAAATACGGATATGGGAGATTTGGAATATATTAACGTGAATCTTTTAAAATTAAATGCCATTAGTTTTTCCTCATTAGAACAAGAATACAAAAGTTCATATAAAAATAATGTATTGAAAGAAAACTATTCTTTAGTATTAATCTGTCATGTCTAAAAGACACTCTTATTTATTTATTTTTTAAGAAGGGTTAAAATACGTTGCTTTTAATGCTTTATAAAAATATAGGAAAACATGTAAATTCGTTTTTCATAAAAATATATATAAAGCATTTACGTTATACACATATTCGAAACATAAACGTCATGAGCATAATACATAACCTATGAAAGATTTTTTTTATTCGTTATAATTTACTTCAATTTAAGGTTAGTTTAAACAAATCCTGTTTAACAATTTAACGTTACTTGATTTAAATTGTAAAATTAAAACCAGGTAACTGGGCTCTCCATTCATTTTACCCCGTGAGCCAAATAGCTATGTACTGCAAAGTTATACGAGGTATTTTATTTTTGTTTTTACCGCATTTTAACTCAACAAAGATAATGTAGTTAAGAATGTAAAACATATTATATTCCGTGTAATAAAATGCAATATGCATTTCTTTCAATTAGTCAATTAACATTAACGCATTTTTATACCATTAAAGCTGAGACGAAATTATTGCTATTATTATTATTTCTCTTTTAAAAAAACAACTCTCCTTTCAAGTAAAATAATTCAACGAAATTTACTTTTATTTATACAAGCTCCAAAATGAAAATCATAATTAAAACTAAACCCCACCCCACCCAAACGAAGTTTAAAATGGCGTAGATTTTGAGTAGAACTCTATTGATTTTGAGAGAGTAGACGAAGCTACCGAAGAAGAAAGAATTATAACTAATGACCCATGAAACTGACAAAATTTTGAAAAAAATATATGTCAATGAAAGACAGCCTTTTGGCTATATTTAATTCTTAAATTCTCAGATTTCTCTTTTAATTGTGAGAAGATAAAACTGTATTAAAACTGTAGATGGTTTAGCTTTTACCTGCATGAAATAAAATTCAAAAGAACAGTTAGACTAATAGCGTTCTTTTCTCCTGTTGTTTAGAAACGATAAAATTGACAAAATAAAACATAACTTTTAATTTTCACACGCGAAATTATAATTTTATAAGGTTCATAGATTGTATCAGTTACAACTGAATAAAACATGTAATAATTTTCATACTTTGAAATTTTTTTAAACTTATAAAGAAATATCAATAGATGGCAGCATGAACTACAATTTGTTTTATTTTTACAGAATAGGTTTCGTCAGGCTAAAATTAAATATAATGAAATCTTATTAGATTAATAAGTAACTGCTATAGTATTTTTAAATAGCAAAATTTCATAGCAGTCACAGTTAAAAGGTACAAAATAGACTATAGCTATGTACTACTACATGAAACTAATTTAAGTTATTATCTAATGGAGTCCCAGTTTTTAACAATATCACTTGTTAGTACTTCTCTTTTTAAAATACAAGCTTTTAAATAAATGCTGAAACACGACTACATAAAATCTTCAAAAAGCTGTAAATTTTAATTATTATAGAAACTCAATTTACACATTTTTTAGTTTATGATTAAAAAGGGATCTTTAGGGAGTTTTGTTTCGTGGGCAGAAGAGAATTCATTACCTAAAAACTGACATAAAATATCTATGTTATTTAGTGATAAAACCGTCGGTAGATGGCAGCACCAAACTAAAGTAAAATCGTGGATCAACACTATAGACCAGAGGTGGGGAACCTTTTTACCATTAGAGGCCACATTTAGATTAGGCAGCAATAAGAGAGGCCGCATAAGCTGATTGACCTAAGAAAGTGACTTTTGTGAAATTATTATAGTTTTTCTATAGATTTAACAATTTATTGCATTATATAGAAAAAATAAAATATAATACTACAAAATTTTAAATATAATATGCATATAAAATAATATAAAAATATTATAAAAAAATACAATAAAAAATATTTTTTTATTCACTAAGTTAGTGACTTATTTGGCTTTGTTTTTGGTTTGACAGTAATTGTATATTTGGATCAAGCTTCGTAACACACAGCTTTAATTGATCCTCTAAATGTGCATCTGTAATTTGCGTTCTTAAATTTGTTTTTATTTTTGACATGAGAGAAAATGTTGTCTCGCAACAGTAGGTACTTCCGAAGCAGGAAAGTAAACGGCGAGCATGTTCTCGAAGGCATGGATATTCAACAGCATTTTTCCAGATTTCTATGGGATCCTTTTTAGCGTTAAAAAGGGATTTGATGATACTATCTTCCCCTAAATCAATTAACTCCATTTGTAGTTCTGCAGGAGCCTCGGATATATCTATTAAATGTGGTTCAAATGCCAGTTTCATAGCAGGAGTGTGCTCGTCAAAATCAGAAAATCTATTAGTATACTCTTCTATTAAACAATCCAAGACACCTACATATTCATCGAATATTTTATTTTCACAGTTCTGCTCATTTAACATTTTAGCTAGCTCCGGGAAGTGTTGTGCAGATATTTCCGATCGACAAAGCAATGTTTTGAAAAATGATAATTTTTTTCTAAACGCTTGGATCTTTTGCCACATTTCATAAATATACCTCGTTTCACCTTGCAGGCAAATATTTAAATTGTTTTGTTTTGTCATCATATCAGACAAAAATGCAAGGTTTCTGAGAAATACTTCATCTGATAGATCACATTGTTTTCTTTGTTCTTTATAAAAGTTTAAAATTTGTCGTCGTAAAGACAAAACTTTTATCAAAACCTGACCTGTTGATAGCCAGCGAACCTTGCAGTAGTATGGTAGGTCAACACTATACGTTTCCTCATCTAAAGAGAGCATCTGCCGAAATTCACGATGACGCATTCTATTTACGCGAATATAGTTGACAATGGCAATGGTTCTATCCAGAGTGTCTTGCAAAATGGTAGATTTTGCGCAAAGATTTTGCTGATGCAAAATGCAGTGAAATGATATCAATTTTTTCAAGTTTAAGTTTTCCTTTTTTAACAAAGCAACGAATCCTTCTTTTTTGCCTCTCATGGAAGGTGCGCCATCGGTGCAGACACTGACTAAATTACTGACATTCAATTGTAATTTATTACATACTTCTTTGAAGTTTTCGAAAATATCGGCTCCGCGAGTTCTTCCAGTTAGTGTACCCAACGCAAGTAGTTCTTCGTAACATTGAAAATCTTTAGTTATAGCACGAATAAAATATAAAACTTGTGCCGAATCTGTTTTATCAGTGCTTTCATCTAAAGCAATTGAAAAATAAACATCTTCATTTTGTATAATTGTATGAAGTTGCTCTGTTACATTTTGCGCTAATTCGTGCTGTCGATCTGTTACAGTTCTTCTTGAAAGAGGTAATTGTTTGTATTTGTCGACATTTCTTGGATCTAACATACTCACTGCTTCAACAATACATTCTTTAATTATTTCAATGTCACTAAATGGTTAGCCCCTATTTCTAAGCATATGTGCTATTTTATACGTAACCGCAACTGCGGCGGAATTTTGATTTACAAAGGCACAAAAGATGCCTGCTGATGATGCTTCTCATTTTTCAACTTTTGAAGTGCAGCTTTTCGTGATTCACCTTCTAAAGCGAAATATTTATGTTCTTTATGAGTCAAATAGTGTTTATTTGCATTCGCTTTTTTTAAAGTATTTAAAACTGTATTGCACAACAAACACATCATTTTATCTTTCTCAGCAGTAAAGAAAAAATCTAACTCCCATTCTACATTAAATGTTCTGTTTTCATCACCTAATTTTCTTCTCTTACTATTTGACATGATGGATAAAAAACGAATATCAAATAATATCTTTAACAAAGTGTGTACTTTCTAGAAATACAATAAAACAGTATACCTGTTATAAGCACGCACTGTTAACTACAGTTTGCTGAAGATCGCAACAGGGAAACGTTGAGAGATGCGAGTCAGAGAAGCCAAAGCAAGGTGTGACACTCAAATGGGAGATCTGAAACCGAATTCTGTTTACTTCTTAGACAAGGTAGTTGGCGCTGCTGGCTGTGGGCCAGAGAATCGCTCATGCGTGTTAGAGTCCGTTTCAGACTAGTATTCTGTCGTCATGTTACAATATGACTGTCTTTGGCGGGATTTTTCGCGCAACTGTCACGGCGTTGATTTACAATAGTTGTTTGAAACGAACTCTACCATTTTGTACTAGGTGGCAAAGGGCCGCACAAGAACCTCGCGGAGGCCGCAGGTTCCCCACCTATGGTATAGACGTTAACACATGAAGGAACGAATAATGGAATAACTAAAAATATTGCATTGATTTCTTTAATACATGCCTATGAACACATATGAAAACAAACCCGAAAGAGGAAAGACGAGCATAAAAAGTGAGCATTAATCTGTGAAAACTTCAATAATAATAACAACAGAAATAATGCATTTGAAGTCTTGTAGTGGCTTAGTTATTGCATGGGAAATAATTATTTTTTATTTCAAATATTTTACAGTTTTCAGGTGTTTAATCTACATATAATAAACAAAGAGTCTGTGTGTGTGTGTGTGTCTTTCGTTCGTGTTGCGAGTAAGCTAATAGACCCAGGGCCACGAAATTTGGTACATAGGTGTATCTACACAAGAGCCAGTGCACCTCGAAGCGATTTTTTCGAAATTCGAATTAGAATTTTTTTTATTTTATGTTTTGTGACCAAATCGCGTCATTTTGAGACATAATGGGCTACAGGAAAGCGAGATTTCACTCTATACATTTCATTTTTACATCGTCGTGAAGCGTAGACACTTAGCTATTTTACGAACTTAAAATAAATTTCGTATTTCAATAAATCGATTAAATACGAATTTATTTAGGAAGGTGAGCTTAACACCTTTTCAGCGGAATTTTTTTAAAAAAAACTTATTTTAAAAAATGTGCTGTTTATTTTCCTTTGATTTTTGGACACGTTGAACTTTAATCCTTTCGACTCCTTTTAAAAAAAGAATTTTGGAAAAATAATAATATTTTGTATTTTTTTAAAATTTTTTAAATGAAGCTTCCGAATACACTTCTCACATCTCAGATATTTTAAAATGTAGTTTTGGCAACAATTTTCCTTTCTTATTGTTGTTGATAGATTTTTGATGAAATTGCATCATTTTGAATAGTTTCATTCTTTTAAAAATTTCGGATTGGCAACAATCTTTAATCGTAGTTCTTATGTTACTGTTTTTAAGAGACTGAAAAGTTTAAGAAATTAAAAAGTTGTTTCTTTTTGCAACGGTAAATTGTTTAATTACTTTATTAGGATAATTAACATTTTACAAGGGATATTGTTTATTTCATTGTAATATTATGTTTTAATTATATATAATTTTAATTATAAAAAAGTTTTGCATGATATTTTTTAATCTGTTTAAGTTCTTAATCTGTTTATACCATTTGAGTTCTTAAGATTTTGCAAAGGGAAGTTGGTTAATTTATTTATTAGGATAAGTAATATTTGTATTAAGGGATACTGCATATTTCATTGTCATTTTTTATATGTATAATACATTTTTATTGATTTCTTTTTTGATAAAGTTGTTCTGCAGAGTAAAATTCTGCGCGAAATGTTTTGTTTTTTGAGTTTCTTTCATGTTATTTTTTGCTTATTTCACTGTTTGTAAGATATTGAAACGTTTTGCATGATTTTTTTGCATGAGCCAGTGCACCTCGAAGCGAGTTTTTCGAAATTCGAATTAGATTTTTTTTTTTTTTTAATTTTGTGTTTTCTGACGAAATCGCGTCCTTTTAAGACATAATGGGCTATAGCAAAGCGAGATTTTACTCTATTGAACAGTTTAAGAAATTGAAAGATTGTTTCTTTTTGCAAAGGTAAATTGTTTAATTAATTTATAGATCTATATTTAAAAGGGCGAGTCTTTCTGTGTGTGTAGGTGTCTTTCGTTCGTACTGCGCGTAAGCTAATAGACCCAGGCCTATGAAATCTGGTACACAAGATGCATCTAGACAAGATGAAATAGTATCAAATTGATAATTTTCTCTCATTATATGAACAACAATGGCACACAGCCATTGTTGCTGATATCAGCACGGAAAAATGAGGGCGATAATTCTGTGCTGTTTTTAAATTTAATGTTTCTCTTGGATACTGGACGTTTGTCTAGAGAAGGCAGCAGGAAGTTGGTTAATTTATTTATTAGGATGATTAATATTTGTATTAAGGGATATTGCTTATTTCATTGTATGCTTTTTATATGTAATGCATTTTTAACTGAATTTTTTTAACGTTGTTCTTTGTTTCTTTTTCGATAAAATTGTTATGCAGAGTAAAATTCTGTGCAGTTTTCAAATTTAATGTTTGGTGTTCTCTTTAGGCATTTTTCCGGTACACTTAAAAGCCAGACGAAGGCTGGCCGCGCAGCGGCTAGTTATTACATAAAGTTAACTTTTAACATTTTGCTAATATTCATATTTATATTTCTTTTATGCTGAATGGCAACAAGTAGTCCATATTTATATTTATATTTCTTTATGCTGAAGGGCAACGAGATTTGATTTCATGATTACTTTGGTTTTGGCTTTCCGAACGTTGTTATTCTAGTAGCGCCTTATTTTGATAGCTGAAAAATAAAAAGCAATAAAGCAATTTTGCAGTTCCTAATCATAATTTAGTTCGAACGTTAGTAGCTAAGGCCACAGTGGTACCTAATTTAATACGTATTCGAAATTTTACCTATCTGAAAGTATACGTAAGTTTAATTGATCAATTCCAAATGCACGGGGGTTACTGTTTAAGAAAGTGGTGGCTTCGTGGAAAACTTTCTTAGAGGACTGGTTCGTATTTACATTACATACTGTGTAAACCACGAAAACAGCGGTCAATCCACTAAATCACTTGTGAGCTGAAGCTGTATTAACAATTTACAGAGGTATCTTAAAATATCTAGTAAGAATGCCAAGAAAGTTGCCGAGGAAGGAGAGAAGTAAGATTTTGGAATGAATTGTGCTTGCAGAAAAATGCGCCTTCAGTTGCTAGATGGCTCTATTGAGATCGGTATATAAAAACAGTCCGTTGGCTTAAACCATCTTTCCCTGTACGGATTTCGAGCGGTATGCAATGCTATCAGAACACTGAGCTCTTCAGCAACAGCCTCATAGAGATTTTATTTAAGGGGCTGCGAGCAGAAACTGAAAAGGAGAGGCTACTCCAATATTCCTGAATAGACAACTGCCGAAACTTCAAACGTTCAAACGCGTTAACACAGTATAAGAGTTATCATTCCATGTTTGTAGGAGAGTAGAGATTGGAAATATCAAAGAAATCCTGCTGTGGATAAAGCTGTGATATGTATATTTGAAGATAATCCTTCTATAAGCACGAGACACAGGTATAAAGCAACCAGTTGTGTGGACGATTTAAAATCCGTAAGAAATGCACCCATATCCTTTGCAAGTAGACATTGAAAACGCGCTATTATACTCTGGGCATAATCTGAGCTAGATTGCTGGTGCTTGTAAATAAACAGACCTTTTAACAAACATATAATACAATTGAAAACTCCCGGAAGATAAAATTTATATTTGCAGTTTCCTAAAGCGAAATCATTTACTACATTTTCTATTTCACTTTCGTCATGGGTTTAAAAATATAACATTAGCACTTATGATTTATTGATTATTGATTATTAACTTATGATTATTTCTATGTAGCAATTCTGAATAGCTGAAAATGAATCTCAAATGCATTTAGCTCGTGTAGATTAAAGCGAATTAACTACTACTCTCAGCAGATAGACGATTCCTGAATTTTTGTCAGCACAAAGTCTGGTAAATGCCTTCGCATGGCATTCATGGGACGAAAAACTTAAAATGTTGCCTTTGGTGGAAAATAGGACCGACCAATTAATGCCGGCTGGATTCGAGCTCCTCTTAAGGAAGGACCGGATATGAGAAGAGAAATGATGGAAAAGAGGCGACGAATCTCTTCAAATGAGAACATCTTGCGATGGAAACTTCTTGGCAGATGAGTCGGGAGAATATCTAAAGTATTTAATTCAGGTTGTGGAACTTCCCCGAAAAACTCTGGTAGATATCGGTGACACGACTATTTAGCCTTTAAAATTTAATCACATACATTTCGTTTCCTGTTGCGTGCGCCCATTAAAAGTGGTGCAGAGGTGATAGCAGTAAATATCAGACGAAATCTCGATATTGCACCGGATTTTTAAGTATGTAGGCTGCCATGTTTCAGACGTCACCCTAAAGAAAGGAAGAAACTTCAGGACCCACGCCAAGAACAAAACAATTAAAAAATGTTTTCTTCTTTCATTATAACCCTTTTCATCTTTAACACCAACCATGCCAAAAAATAAGTACCCCTTCTCATGCCAAAATCTCCCTCCACGGGAAATAGGAAAAGGGGGCGGGAAAACCATAAAAATGCTCGTCAAATATCTAGATTCGAAGCTTTTAAGCTTCTTTAGCGTCAAAAGTGTCATAAAGTTGATTTTCGAAGCACTAAAAATTCATCGCTATTTCTAATGCTAAAATAAACTTAACTGCAAAGTAATATGTCAAATAACTATCTTAAATTGACAAATAGAAGTTAACCAGAAATTCAAAAATATTTTGTACACTGTGTACCAATGTCAGATTGAAAAATCAGTAATTCGTACTTTTAAAATTCAAATTATACTTAAAAGTTGTTTAAGAAGCTTGTCTCTCTCAGCCAAGAAGACCCTAGAAGGTAAAGCTAAAAACCGAGTGTTTGGCTTTCCAAAAGAAAGGAAGCTAAGATTAAACAAATTAATGAGCAGAATATAAACTTTAATTTATAATAAATAATTAACTGAGAAATAAGTTTTTAAAGCTGATTAACATTGTGTAATGAAAATAAATAGTTACTGTTGGATGAGTGCAAGTGAAACTTGAAATACAATTTAATTGACAGCACAACATCTACAGCATGCTGCAGCAAGTCCTGACTGCCTATTTTACGCTTGATTCACTGATGAAGCTAATTTTGCACATTCGGGACCATTCAGCACTCATATTCTCACCATTAGACGCATGATAATCGGCATGGTACAAGATCACATGACTAGTAGGAAATTTCTGCATCAGTGTTTTGAGGCCAGCACGATACACGGTACTCAGTAGGAACGCATATCCTATTTAATCGCTTTAATGTCTTTACGTGTGGTATCTTTCCGCAAGGTATCTTGCTAGGACTTCTTTCCGATGTTTCCACAGAGGCTTGCACACGTATTTGGTTTCAATTGACTCAAGAACCAACATCAGAAATCACCTTGACATTACTTACGGCCCACACTGAGCCGGAGACGGACCTCTTCCTTGGCAAATGTAATCGTCAGATTTGACACGCATGAATTTTGTTTTTTTTTCTAGGGACATTTAGAGCATGACTTACGAATTTCTTTTAGAGCATGATTTACGAACGTGTGTTTAGAGTCTAATGAAAATCTAGTGGTTAGGCTGTCAGTTGCTGCTGGAAATATGCGTAAAATACCTGAAATCTTTGCTAATGTACTCCAATCTAAGCGTCGCTGCATGCCTCACTTTCGAGCATCTATTATAAAAAGATGAATTATTAAAACATTTCTTTCTTTTGATTTTGTTTCTCTTTCTTACTTACCTGTTGTTCATATGTTTCTTACGTATCAACACTTTCACGCGTCATTTTCGCACGCACTTCCCAAAAAAAGAAGAAAAAAATCTGCTTATTTCGGTCCCTTTTACATGCCCGTAAAATTTTCTAGATTTTTAGAATCACTTTGTATAGTTAGAAAATAAGGATGCAATGAATATTTTCCGTTAAATTCAAAAAAGCAATTACGTTTTGACAAGCCAGTTATATTTTGTACTACCGTTTGATAGATCATAATACAGTTTAATAGATCACTTATTTTCTAAACGTTAAATCAACGAGAAGGAAAACGAGAGCGAGAAAGAGAAAAATCATCGAGTATGGTAATGCAGTATATGTTCAAATGATGCGTGTTACTAATGACTAACGCAGTGCAAGTGATGCAAATGACTAATGCAAGTGAAATTTCAAGATGGTGCGAATTTTATTTAGAGAGATTGCTCCATCTTCCAATGAAACAGATTTCCTATGAAACATTTAAGGCAAAATCATATAGAGCAAATGGACATTTTCCACCAGTTCGTGTGCTATATTTAATTTGCATATTTGCAACATTTGATCTCTCTAATGCTCCAAAAATAATTACCACATTAACAATTGCTAAGTTAATATTTCTAAATACTATCTAAAATGATATTAACTTTTAGTGTAAGGAGCAGCGATATAATATTTATTTTGACACCCAGATAATACTTTTCTAGCCTATTTTCATTACTTACGTGTCTGAGATTAATATAAGGGAAAATGCAGGAAAATGGGGTATAAGAAACAGAAGAATATTTAAATGAATTGTTGTCTGAATGCATCAGGAGAGTCAGATCCCTAAAGGATATAAAGTTTTCTGGCTGCCTGATATCTGAAATCTGGTGCTTTTTATTATTTTACAGAAAAACGCTTTGGAATAGTATAGAGTATTTTATTGCTTAAAATCAGTTTTATTTAAACATATACACTCATGTCCATAAATTAAGGATAATCCAAAATCAGGCAAAGGAAGAGTTAGAAGCAAAACAAATTTGACTTATTTGTAAAGTTTATTTATTGAACAAAAGGTAAAGAGCAAAAAAAGATGCTATATTCGATATTATTAAAAAAATTAGCGATTTTTTCTCCCTGGAGCAAATTACAAAAAACACCTATTTACAAAAACCAATAAATATTACATGGTTGGTATGATTGTCAATACATTGTATGTCTCCCAGACGATGCAATACAGTCCGTACAACGCCTAGGCATGTTGAGTATCAAATTATCGACCTGATCTTGGGGGATATTACACCACTCAAAAAGCAATGCTCTCCGAAGTTACGGTAGACATGTAGGAGGAAGTTGACGGGCTGCAACACGTCGGCCAAGCATGTCCCACACGCGCTCTACTGGATTCAAGTCCGGTGAGAATGCTGGCCAGTCCATACTGGTGATATCCTCCGATTGAAGGCATTCGCTTACGATGTTTGCACGGTGAGGACGGGCGTTGTCATCCATAAACACAAATTGTGCGCCCATGGCGCCCCGAAACAAACGTGCATGTTGTTCCAGAATGACGTCCCAATAGATTTGGCTTGTCATGGTTCCAATTTGAACATGCATGTCAGTTCTGGAACCCAGAACTGACATGCATGTTCCACCCCAAACGAGCAGTCCTGCACCACCGCAACGGTGTCGTTCAATGATGTTTTCTTGGTGGTAACGGGTACCTGGAGCTCTCCATATGAAAGTCCGGCGAGAATCAGACTGGAAGCTAAACCTGGACTCGTCGGAAAACATTACACAAGCCCACTGTTGCGGTGTCCAGAATGCATGCTCTCTTCTCCAGTCTAACCGCAGGCGACAGTGAGTTGCAGTAAGTGGAACGCATCTGACAGGTCTACGAGCATATAGACCAATCTGCCGTAAGCGTCTGTACACGGTCTGCCTTGAAATTGTCGTACCAGTGGCTGAAGAGAGCTGACGAGACAGGTCTGAGGCTGTGCTCCGCCTGTTTTTTTGGCAGTAACTGCCACATACCGGTCCTCATTCGGCGTTGTAACTCTGGGGCGACCTATGCTGTAACGTCTACTCACCTGTAACGTCTACTCACATTACCATCATCTTGGAATCGTTGGCAAAATCTGGAGATGACACTCTGAGCAATTCTAAGTTCGTCTGATACTTCCAGTTGGGTACGCCCACATTCCAGATGGCCGATAATTCTACCACGTAAAAAATCATCCAAATGAGTCCTTTGTGTCATAACTATTCGGTTATTGCACTGAAATGCTTATAAAGTGCCTGCGAATAATTTTACTTCTTTGCCTGTATTCCTTATATATCACTCTCTTACACTCTCGTCATTGTGACGTACCATCGGTGTCATGTATTCCTTATATATCACTCTCTTACACTCTCGTCATTGTGACGTACCATCGGTGTCATCTGGTTACTTTCTGAAATTTGCATATGATTCTTGAAGATGTGTGTAGTGATTTTACAGGTGATATATTTATTTTAGAGTTCGATTTTTGCGTGACTCCGAATTATCCTTAATTTATGGACATGAGTGTATTTTGTTATACACATTCCGAATACTTTGTAATTCTGCTCTAAATCCCTGTGACCTTTCAAATTAACACTTTTTCTAGAAATATTTCACTAAGCAGTCTCTGATCGTTGTTTTCATAAAAGCTCTTCGAATTTCTACGATAGCGGAAAAACTAATTTCGCTTCTTTGTTCTTGCCTTTTATTTTTTCTGTAAAAGCGAAAATCCTTTTGGAATGTTTTATTAAAGAATGCAGGCACTAAATTAAGCCTATTGTAAGAGCGAATTAATAATAGAGTAATAAATAATAGTAAATAGAGTTTCTTTTCAATTTCGCATAAAATTTTGGAGCGAAAAGCATCAAGAAATCTTACCTAAAGTGTTAAGTGTAGAGAAGGTATATTCCGCATCTGTTGTACCGGCGAGGTTTGTTGCAGATATGTGTATCTGGTACCAGGATCCAGGATTCAGTCCTACCAGTTCCACTTTGCGATGTTCAGTAGGAAGAGGTCCATCATTCAGCACTGTCCATTCGATGTCCTGCTGCTGTCTGTACCGAATTAAGAATGAAGTAATTGGGCAACCACCGTCATGCCATGACATCAGATTCATTACAGCGGCCGTCATATTTGTGCTCAACATAGATTGCTTATCTGGTGCCAAAGGGGCTGTAGATGGTGTTATAAACAGAATATCAGTTAGCAAGAATTAAAAAAGTAATTCATTTGGTTAAAATGTAACAAAAAATACCCTCATGTTTTTTAGGATGCCTAGAAATTTGAAAAACAATTAGTTTAAATACTTACATTAAAATTTATTAATAGAAGCTTCTACCAATAACCCGATAAAATATAGATAAATAACAAAAGAAAGTATGTATCAGGATACCAGCAAGTTTCAGTAACATTCTCCCACATGGAATAAATATAAGATTCATGTATCTGAGCTAATGATATTCCGTCATACACATGTCTGGATCCATAACGAATGCATATTTGATTCCTCAGCGAGTAACATGGCTCGTCCATAAAAATAATGCGTCTAGCTCTAGAATAATTTTAGGAATTTTGCTGTAAAATGATTGAAACTGCATACCCTAAACACCTAAATACCCCCACAAAAATTAAAGCTTGGAGATTCATTGCCATTCATATTACTTACCTTTCAAACATAATAATCATTATCTTTGTCCTGCTTCGCCCAAAGACGGAACTCAAAGGCAAAACTTAACATAAACTTTATGAGTCACAGTTTGTGGATATTATTGTTGTTCCAAATATCTGAGCTCTTTCAGCTTAATACATTGTCAGGAATGACGAAAACCCATCGGTAATTTACCAGTCTCTAAACCCAGGCTTACTGAGGTGAGCAAATTACACCCACAAGAAAAGAGAAGCTTCGTCCAAGTTTCGAACGAGAAAATCGTGTGTGGGGGGAGCGAATGTGATGGTCTGCTTTCCTTCTTCCCATACCACCAACCTTTCAACAGGACTTCCGGTTCGAGAGTATTTTAAATGTCCTCATGCCTCAAAGATACTATACGCACCCGTTCCTTCTCCAGGACATGAACGAATGCCTAAGGCTATGGTAGGTGACACCCCATTTTGCCAACAAGATAAAAAATTATGGATACTACAAATAAAAAATGATAGCAACTTAAACTTATAGCTTTTTGTCAAACTTTACAACAACAGACTGTTTACCGTTTCGCTAAAATTACTATGTGATTAGAAAAATATCTTAATTCAAATCTACAACGCTTTGGGGTCAGAGTGAGAAGCTAACCTTTTTAATTTTTACTCAGTTCAACCAAACCTTCTCAGTAGTGATTTCGTAACTCTGCGAGCGACTTTCACAGGCCAATAGGTAGAAAAATGAAAGAAGCTCCAATAAGTTCACGGTTTGGATCATAATCTACTTTTAAACTACTCCGCTTGCCATATAATTTACATATAACTCTGGTCTGAGAGTGTAACGTTACGAATAAAACAGGATAAAATAGAAATGACTTAAAGGTAACTATTAATAGAGCTTAAATCATAAATGCCATACAGCCCACCAGTGGCCGAGCGATAAAGTTGCGGAACGTTGGTAGTTTTACCTAGGTTCGATTCCAGCAAATGGGCAGGTTGCATGGGCGTTTTCCAAGTTTTTCCTCATGTGTAACGTAGACACAAAATTTCTCTTAGAAAGTTCTGTATAAAAAACACCTCTCCCCTTTGGCGAGATATTCTTCGCGTGCTTTTTCGTAGCCAAATAAGCCAAACAACCAACTATAAGTGTTAAACTTTACTTAATTTAAACCATATTTAACGATAAGTGATACACTTAATTTAGAATACTTAGTGATAGTATTCTAAAAAAAACTGAAAGTTTTCAGATTTTAAATTAACTCCAAAGGGGCATTTTTTTAACATTTTGTGTGTAACCTTTACTTATTAAATATCATGTTCTTCGCACTTAAACCATAAAATTCAGTTCAAGAGCAATATCGCAAAATAATTTTAAACTGAGCATATCTTGAGAATTTCCGATACACAATCTCACACGCTGGAGATAAAAATCTTTTTTCTGTACAACGTTGCCATTGCTCATTTTGAAATCCTTGAGTTTGTTAATCAAAAATTCGTTAAATTTTTACAAAATATGAAATCGATAATAAAACAAATTCCAAATTTCAAATTTAGGCTTTCAGATGCCCATACTCGCAGTAGGATTAGGCCATTCAAAATTTGATAGTTCTAGGTACCGTTGTTTTATCACAATGCGAGAAACATACATACATTTATGCAGATTCTTCAATATTTAATTTTTTAAATACAAATAGGGCGGTAATATTTGGTGGCAACAATTTGAAAAGTGAAACGGACATTCAGAGTGATTCGAGGCAAAATCGCAAAAAGGAAAACAATTGTCCTTAAGGCCAAGAGTCTGTGGAGTAACAAGTGACGTATCAGACTAATTTTATTTGTAAAGACTTATTTTATAAGATTTACTTTTTTTGTCTTACCTAACAATATGGCAGAAAGTAAAAGATTTTTTGGCATAAACGTCCAACACAGAATAAAGTATGAAGCCGAAATTCTACTCAAATATGCATTCTTATTTTCTTTGATTGGTGAACATTGTACGAGTTGTTTCAATTATTGACGTAGCTTAAATCACGGATGCGTAACTTTCTTTCTAACTGAAAAAAATATTTCAAATGATGTAAGGATTAAGTTCTACTTTTGTACTGTTGTTTGTAAAAGTTTTTTTTATAGAAAACTTAGTTAAACTTTGTATAGATGTAAATAATTTGAGTAAACTCGTATGTGAAATGGTAGTATTTCTTGTATAATGTAACATGAAATGTTTGAAGTAGACGAAGTTCTCTTAGAAAAATAAAATTACGGGGCAAGTCTATTTAACATTGAGGGAAATGGTTATCTTGCTAAATTAGGCGAAAAATTGCCATAATTCGCTAAACCTGGAGACCATTTGGCGGCATTTTGATCCGGTCCCTGTATAACTGCAATTGATATTGCAATTAAATAAATGTAATTGTAATTTTAGTAATTTCGAAACATGGAAGGCACCAGAGATTTCTCGGAGGGGGGGAGGCTATATAAGACCGGAGAGAGTGTCAGCTTCTGAGTTGTTTAGTTCAGCGTGATTGCAGAGTATTGAGAAATCTCCGTAGGATCTTTGCATTGCGCTGCGTTTAACTTTCTTAGCAGTTTGTTGAAGTGTAACTACTGATTTTACTCTGTGATACTGAGAAGTGCTGTACGATGATTTTTGCAGAAAGTTCCAGAACTGTAAATTGCTTGGTAAAAGCAAATTTTATAAGGCTTTCATCGGTTCTATGTGCATTTAATCTATTACGAACCTGTACGCACGCAACAATACTGATCTATGATAAATGACTTAATTAACAAGGAAAGCTCATTTTTAAGTTGGAAACAGTTTTAATTGATGGAAACAGAGATGTGGCTACAAAAATTATTTCTAATATCGTTCTGTGTACTTTTCAAGGAACATTTTATTTGAAATGGAGACCTGTATGAAATTAGGGCAATTAAAATTTACATCATTAATTCCTTATAAATCTTTAGCAGGAAAATAAGTATCGGTTGACTTAAAGTTTACTCTTATACAGCCCGTAATAAAGTTTGATTGAGTTAAATTTTACTGTGGCAATGTTAAAATACCAAAATTTAAATGATGTTCGCAAACTTCAGAAGAGAATTTTATGGGAAATTTAAATAAAAAACATTTACTTAGTGATGCAGATTCCTTGTGCATTTATTCAGATCAGATAATTTTAGTGTGCCTGATCTAGAAGAGCATAGATTTTATAAATTGCATTTAAGATATTCAGTTTTCAATTTTCAGTGACTTTAACGCAGATATTTCAAACTCCTGAGTAAAAAAATTGTCCTCTAACTTCTAATTTTATATTTATTATTATTATGAAATGATGAAGTCTATTTTTACATACAATATAAAGCCTCATTTCGGTTATAATTAATGCATCCAGGATCAGAGGTTCGAAAGATAAAAGTTATTTACAACACTCTATATAATAATTCTGAAGCTTCAATATATCTTACGTACCCTGGAGTACCATGATCATATAATGCAAGATAATTTACAATCAAAAATAAATAAATAATATAAAAAATATAATTACAATAACAAAAAGAAAATCTGATAAGTTTCAGATTTTAAATTACGTTAAAAGGTGCCTTTTTTTAACATTTTGTGTGTTTCTTTATTCATTAAATAGCATGTTCTTCGCACTTAAATCATAAAATTCAGTTCAAGAGCAATATAGCAAAATATTAAATTGAGAATATCTTTAGAATTTACTATACATAGTCTCTCCCCAGCTGGAGATAAAAATGTTTTTTCTGTACAATGTTGCCATTGCTCGCTTTGAAATCCTTGAGTTTGTTAATCAAAAATTCGTTAAAGTTTTACAAAATATGAAATTGACAATAAAACAAATTCCAAATTTCAAATTTGGGCATCCAGATGCCCATATTCGCAGTAGGATGACGTCATTCAAAATTGGATGGCTCTAGGTACCGACGTTTTAACACAATGCGAGAAACATACATACATTTACGCAAATTCTTCATTATTTAATTTCTTCAAATATAATACAGGACGATAATATTTCGTGGCAACAATCTGAAAAGTGAAATAACGCTTGTAGTGAATCAACGCAAAATCGCAAAACGAAAACAACAGTCCTTCAGGGACAGAGCCCCTTTGGATTAAAAATAAAATAAAATGAAAGTTTAACTAGAGGAGATTAAATCATACATAAATATCAAAAACATTCTAAAACAATAATGTGGATTTGGTGAAGAATATAAAATCCAAAATAAATAAATTGAAATACCAAAAACTGCAAGTTTCAAAAAGAAAACTTTGTGCTTTTATGTATAAACATACTAGATCAGAATTTTGCTGAAAATTAAACGAGAAAGGTTTAAAAAGCTTGGCAAATATATATATTCAGTGAGAGAAACAATTGCTACTACTAACAATAACAACCAAAAAAATAAATAATAACAAACAACATATATATGCATTCTTAATAATTTCTAAATTACTTTTGCAGACACGAAACTTGAAAAATCTTACCTCCTCCTTCTGTTTTAACGACTAAAATTTCACTTTGTTCTCCGCTTCCAGCAGAGTTATATGCTGTGATTGAAAAATGATATTTGGTACCACACAGTAAACTGCGAATAAGGTATGAATTCTTATCACCAGATAAGTTAGATTCTTCCCATTCTCCATTTTCTTGTCGATGACGAAGAAGATAACCTTAAAATGGAAAAAATGAATAACAGACAAATAAATAAATAAAATAAAATAAAATTAAAATTAAAAAAAATTGTTTCGTTGAAGCAGCACACTCATCTTTTTAATTCGTTGAATTAAAACGTCACCTTAGTTAGATTAGACATTTTTACTACTGATATGTAATAGCACTTCAGTTTCTCAAACTTCGATCAATGCATCTGAAAGTCGAAACTCCAAATTAAAAATAAATTAATTTTTCTCAAAAATCGCATTTGCGAGTAGAATTTTTGTTAAAAAATCCCTCAAAATATATTACTGTGTATTTCTATTATATTGAAAAGATATGACAAGATTCAGCGATAATCGGTTATGCATCAAAATTAATTAAATAAAGCTAATATAATAAAATATTAGATTTAACTTCACCGCTAGAATATTTCCTTCACTTAATTAAACTTTTAACATCCATTTAATCCAGAAGACAAAGAAAGGTAAAAATCCTTACATAAAATAATTTTTATCAATTATTTTACCAATTTTTATCATGACGTTCTTAATGTACTACAGTGCTGCCATCTACCAGATGTTGAATGAAACTTAAATCGTACCAGAAATTCTAGTGCTGCCATCTTTCAACAGCTTTACGAAGCATTATCTATTTCTGGTATTGCTGAAATCAATTGACTTAATTGGAAAACAGAAGTTAACAGATTGAGAACCTTCACCGAGGATTTAATGAGCAACATACTGATGCTGAAATTTGTGTCTCGCTTTTTTTATTGACTCCTTTAACGTAATAAACAACCAATGCGTTATCAATTACACATTTGGATAGTATTTTCAGTGATAAGTCAAAAATACGGGAAGAAGAAGTCAACTTTGAGAAATTATTTTGCTGAAAATTTAGTACACTAGCACAAGTTCCAGCAGCAGATATGTAGGTGATTAAATTTTAATGGGATTAGAAAATTCCAAAACGTAATTTAATCTTTACAAAATGCAATTTTTATTTATAGTATATCCAAATATGTGAGCTAAATTTAGACATATAGCAGCATAAATAAATATTTTCCGAAACTTCCGGCTTTCGAAACACTAATTCTTATCGTAAAAATAGACGATATAATATTAAGACATTTGCAACTCAGATTTTGAATAAAATATAATAAAAGCTGCAACGTAATTCGAAAGATAAATATTACGGTTTAAATATTTTATCAGAAATTAAAAAGCTATAATTTGACTAAAATTGTTCTTTCGAACTTATATGGATACCTTAACGTATGTAAAAGAAATGCAGTCAATTTTAGGCCTAGTTCGTTAGTATTTTTAGGATTTGAAAATGGCAATTACCCGTATTTTGTCAGTGAAACTTTGTTTTTCAAGCTGACAAATAAACATTGTAGTAACTAAACGTTTGACCGAAATTTTTAACAATTCTTTTCTGATCTCTGCATACAATGCTCTGTGCTGTCGAAATGTACTTATGTTAACACAATTATATGGCTAAGATAAAAAAAAATTATGAATCAAAATTCTAACTTTCCATAATGGGAAGTTCATCAATAGCAAATAGCAGCAGAGTTTATCTAGTGAATTAAAAAATAACTATGTCACCTAAAATTGAAAACTTTTCAACACAATGCGTGCATAACTTTTCAATCAAGCTTCAAAACATAACTGAGTGCAACCTTTTGAGCCAACTCTTCAGATCTTTGCTTAATGATAAATTAAAACCACTATATAAGAAGCGCGAAAACAAGATGTGCTTGGGTCATCAAATTCCTAATATTATTCAATAATTAATAAATATTAAACAAGTAAATTAAAAAATATTAATAATTAATTAGTTGTATGTTTTAATACTTATTAATAAATAATACGTATTAAAACATACAACATTCCAATGCTTCAAAATAAACTGCAGAGTGACTAATTAGTAAATCAGTATTTCAACTAATTTTAACTACAGCGTTTCAGCGTTTAGAGTTTAATCCAGCGTCTCTTAGTAATACTGTGATTCAATACGGCGTCTCCTAATAACAACGTGATTTAAGGAGTGTTCAAGAGTTACGATGGCCTAAGGTTGTCAGGTTGTATATTTATGGGTACTGCTTCAAGTATTGGGGCGAGAAAATTATTTTCCTTTCTACTTTCTCTAATAGCAATGATGTTTCAAATTCATGATATTTTTACTTCATCCTACGAAGGAAAGAAAGCATTATAATCTCGAAACATTTTGGGTATCATATTTCAACGAAAATGTCCATTCTGACAGCTCTCGAATCCATATGAACGATGTTTTTGAGTGACAGCCGTAAGAATAAAGGATTCTTTTTCCAAAACGAATTGTATAAGGGATTTAAAATGAATTCAGAAGAAATTTTTTCGTGACTTCTGTACGTATTTATGTATCTCGCATCAACTCAAAAACGAAAAAACGAGAACGCTGATTTTGATAAGGGCCTGTGATAACATGCAGTTGTGCCCCTCTCTTTTTGCACAAAAGTCACACACACACACACACACAC
>KK116239.1:331352-341983 GCA_000611955.2 Stegodyphus mimosarum | reverse complement strand
ACACACACACACACACACACACACACTCTCTCAACTGAGCTCGCGGAGACGGGTAAGAGCCATCTCGGTGAGCTCAGTTTTTTTTTGTTCTTATATGTTGGTAAATTGGGAATTTTTTGCTTTGAAAGTAATTGAATTACATAGTTCTAATATTGTGATTAAGGTTATTATGCCTTTAGTTAATCTGCATGCAATAGTTTTAGAATTATCAACAATTTAATCGTTGTTTAAGTGTTACTAAGCCTAACGAAGCCGCCATTTATTTACAATTGAAACTCTCAGTAGATATTAAATTCAGTCAGTTTGCGCATCGAATTCAGTGTCTTTTTGCCGAGTGAGACTAAAAGTAAATATTTAGTTTTGTGCACCAAAAGAAACCTGTCATCTTGCGCACTGAGTGAATTGCTTGTTTTTGCGTACAAATTCTAAATTTAAATGTAAAAATTTTTTTTTTAACGGTTTTTAACTGTAGTTAATGTTTATGTTGTTCAATTTTTAATGAAGATGCTTTAAGTTTTCATATACTTTTGCGTTGACGCGAGGTGAGACAATTAATTGAACGAGTAACGTATCTCTAATGTAATTCGAGGCAATAAGTTTAAATGAAATGCAGCAAAACATGTGTATAATTTAACAGGCCGTACAAGGAAGTCATATGGTGTCCAAATCAGACATTTTCTTACTGTACTGGATATTAAAAAAACAGCACTGTTTCATGAAAACGATAGATTAAAATTTTATGGTATTAGAAATTTAATTTTAATAATTATATTTGATAAATCCGGTTACCTATTTTAGGATTTTTCAGTTATTTTATTTAGTAAAGATTATTAAATTTTAATGTGATTAATAATTTTATTTTCGTGTTATTGATAAAACGCTTTGAAATATTGTTAAAATGATAGAATTATTATGAAAATGAGATAAACTACGATAAAAGAATGAAGTAATTTGGAATATTAGCATTGGTATAAATATTGTACTTTTGAGTATTAATATCGCAAATATTAAATGTTTTAATATTAAGTATTGTTATAATAAATAAAAGTTGATAATTTAAGAAGTGAACACTTTAATAAAACTGAATATAGGTAATGTAATTCAAAATGAAATGGAAAAAAAGTAATTTGAAACTATGGCAAATAATTGTTATAATTCATAAATAGTTATATGTAAAGATAGGGTATGTTGAGGAGAACTGGTTCAGAAATAGAGGTTTATTTTTACCTCTGTGTATTTTTCTTTTACTCTCTTCACTTAAGAAAAAATTGAGTTGTAAAAAAAAGTAGTAAAGAGGCAAATAACTTAAATTAAACAACTTGCTGTTGCCGATTTCTTGCATACGCAAGGAACTTTTGTTTAACATTATGCAATTTTTGTTTAAATAACAGGAAAACGTTCTTACGGAATTTAGTCATTTGTCAGTTATATGTGACTGTTTCTAGACACACACAAATAAAAATTTATTTTTTACTTTGCGTTGGCGTATTTACAAAGGGTGTATGTGGTTAGGTTAAACAACTTTTCTTTGTTTTCATTCAACGGTCAGTCATTTAACAGTCAATATTTTTTACGAATATTGCAATTTTTCATTACGAAATAAATTAGTGCCCCATGTTTAGTGGATGTTAAAAATATTAAAATCAAAAATCAGTTTAAAAATTTATAGCACCAGAGGTGGTTGTAGGATTAAACTTCTGCACCATGCCATCAGATGTAACTGTGCCGTCTGAGTTTTCTTGACTTCCAGTAAGTCGCAGAGTCCCTTGAACACAGCCGAAGTGAAGTTCTTGCCTTGATCGGAATGAACCTGCAGGAGAGTCTCAAACCTGGACACTGAGTTCTGTAACAGAATTTCATCTGAGAGTCTCTAGATTTAGGTTGAGTAAGTATCGGGTATTCGTAAAATAATCCATGACAACGAGGTTGTATTTGTTGCCATCCGTGGAAAGGGTCCAAGTATATCGAGGGTAATTCGGTCGAAAGGCGCTCCTACATTGTATCGCTGCAGCCTTCCCCGGCTACAGCCCTTCGGTCTTTCTTGGCTGCTCAAGGATCACAATATCGGCACCACTTCTCAACATCGATTCTCACCGAATTCCATTGGAAGCACACTGGAACCTTGTTTAGTGTCTTCATATAGCCAAAATACCCTCCTGTTGGGCTGCTGTGCATTTCCTTCAGTACATTAAGTATTCAGTCTCGAGGAAGTAGCTGCGGCCACCTCTTATTAATTTCATCGTAGCTTTCACATAGTGAATGCAAAACTCCATTTCTGAAGTGGAGGGAGTCCCAGGGAGGCCAGTATCTTTTAGTTGTAGGACTGAAGATGTAAATGTCCTGCCACTTGAGTTTCGTACTGGATGATTCCTTTCTGCTCTATTATTGGCTTAATCGTCAGGACCCGCCAAATTAATCTTCTCTAACTTTTGATTAGATGTTATTTGCCGGATGCTAGAGTTCGCCAACCCGTACTTAGCCTCAACTCCTGAACAATGCCTGCAGTGTGTAGGACAAGGCTTCCTGGATAAAGCATCCACATTTCCGTAAGAGGAGCCTTTACGATGTTTTATCTCAAAGTCATATTCCTGGAGTCCTTGAATATAACTGGCTACTCGTTCTTCAGGATTTTTGAAATTCAATAACCAGGTTAGGGAAGCATGATCAGTCCGCAACAAGACTTTTATGCCGTAGAGATAATGATGTAAATGTTCTATGGCTTTTACTATAGCGAGCAATTTTTGCGGGTGACGCAATAATTCCTTTCCGGTTTGGACAAATATTTACTCCAATAGGCTATTACTCGCTCTTGACCATCAATCATTTGGGAAAGGATAGCTTTCGTTACTCGCATATGAGTCTAATATAAATTGTTTATCTGTTTGGAAGTATGCGAGCACGGGCGTACACGAACTTTTTATCTATGTTAATTTATGAAAAGGCATTGCAATCTTAGAGAACCCCATCACGAATCTTCTGTAATACGTACAGAATGTGGAAGACCTGAGTGATATTTTCTAGATGTTCCTCGGAACTATGGCCCACTATAATGATGTTATCTTGGTAGACCAGACAGGATTCGTAAGGTAGGCCACGAAACACTGTGTCCATCAGGGGTTCAAATGTTGCAGGGACTTTACAAAGTGCAAATGGCCTAATTTTAAACTGCCAGAGACCTTGCAGTTTTTCTCTTTATCATCGGAGTTAATTTTGACTTGCCAGTATCCGCTCTTGAGGTTCAGAGTGGAAAATCAGTTGTGTCTTCATAAGGTGTCTAGAGTATCGTCAATCCTAGGAAAAAAGGAACTGTCTTTCTTAATGATATTATTTAGTCTCCGGCAGTCTATGCAAAATCTTGCCAAGCCATCTTTCGTCCGAACGAGAACTATAGGAGAAGCCCATGGACCTGTAGATGGTTCGACGACGTCATTTTCTTGCATCTCCTTCAGATTTCCAACCTCTTCCTGTTTTGCGAATAGCAAACATCTGGGATGTTACTTGATCGAAGAGTGATCCCCTGTATCAATTCGATGTTGCATCAGTTTTGTGAGGCCAACATCTCTGGATGTTCTAGAAAATAGATCTTCAAATTCTTTAATTGTTTTCTCTGCCGCATGTCTTTGTTCGTTGGTTAAGTTTGCTTTCTACAGAAGTTCTTCCATTAATTTTCCAGTTGCCTCAGTCGGAATTACAGGAATGAATTTATAAAGGCAAGTAATTGGAATGCATATTGTAAGCACTTCACCCTTTTGGATGGCTCTCGTCTGTGGCTAACATTCTCCTGTCTCAGAGGCACGAAGTCTCTCGAAAGGTCTACTCGAAATGTCGAAACCACTAATACAACCCTTGGGCTATTTTCAGGGTATTCAGTTATTCTAAACCTGAAGCTTCTGTTTGCTATGCAGCCGACTATGAATAATTCTGTCATCGGCGGGATAGTGACGCCCGTTTTTGTTGTTAGTTGGTGCACTGAGAGAAGCCAACTACTGGTAGTTCTCATTTCCGAAAGTAATGAAAATGTTAATTTTAACTTCAATCGGAAACTTATCACCCGTCACTGTCTGTAAATTCATACAGGGCGGAGTCCAGCCCAACGTTTCGTTGAATTCGAGCTATATCTGTTCTAACGATGGTTAGATTTGCTCCCGTATCGGTGATTATTCACGTATCCTTCGACGAACAGTCCGTTATTTCCGCCGCTCATGGAGGAGATCTGGAAAGCTTTCAAAGGGTTGCATCTCTGCCTGGCAACTTCCGCCCAATAAGATTGCGCTTTCTGTTTTCCTGATTCGGTTTCACAGTTCCTGCGGAAATCTCTTTCCAGTCCACATTTCCAGCAGTTGATTGTTTTCTTTTTAGAATTGCTTACATTCGGCCTTCTTAACCCTCCAGAATCTATCTTATTTCTTCTCTCATTTTTGCGACATCAAAATTTGGAGCTTTTATTTGAGCCGCTCTAATAGGATGGCGATCTTTTCAAGTCGCTTGTTGAGCCGACTCGAACCTCATGGCGTAGACAGTCCCACTTGGTAGCTTCCGCCACGATCGAAAACTGGGTCTTATATACACTTCATGATGATTTCCCATTGTATGCGCTTGGTTTGATTATGGTATGAAAAGAAAGTGGGAGACGCTTAAAGTCTTTAGGGTCGTTCTTGGGCTCAGTTTGCTTTTCTTTCCAAACATCTACTTCTCTCCGGAACTTTCTCAATTGTTCTGGAAATCTTTCTTCCCCATCAGCTGTTTTTGCTCCAGTTTCCTCTAACTGTTTCTGCACTTTCTCTTACATGCTTTCTAATTTAGCTTCGATTTTTTATCTAAGTTCCACCACGTAGTGTTTGATCTTGTTTTGCTCCAGTTTCATCTGTTGGAGTTGTTCTTGCAGGTTTTCTCGTCCGGCTTTTATTTCTTCTTGACCCGATTTTATTTCGCTCTTGACCTCAGCCTTAATCTAATCCTTTCCACCTTTCATAGCTGCTAACATGTCCAGAAAAGCTTTCATTTCCTCCGCCATAGCTTTTTCCTGCAGGCGGATCACTGGCATTCACTCATAAATCCAATCCTGCCACCAGTTGTTGCGTTCTACGGTTTCGCGGATTTGGAGTGATTGATGGCAACATGAAGAATAAAAACACAATGTATTCGCAAGTATTTCACAGGGCAACTCCAAAGACACGTTACAGTCCTCGAAAAACTACTATAAACACGATGAAATAATCAGCAACACAGCCTTCTTGCTATCAGGCTATAACGGTGAAGGCAGTTTACGGCAAACAATAGAATCATCGTGACCCAGCTTTTTAGCGAGTTCTGGTTTGCATTTTAACATTGGGTCGCTCACTCGCACAGCTCGTGCAGTAACAATGGCAAACCATTCATTAAGGGCCTCATCGACGTCTGGATCCTTGCCTTCACGGTTCCGTTTTTTGGAAGTTTCTCCTCGTCCTTCACATTGTGCCGATTCTTCTCGCAGCTCATTCTTTTGTTTTATCAAGAGCCAAATGGTAGTCTTTGCCAATCCAGTAATTTCCACCAACCGACGCTGACTAGTGTTTCGTGGTTGTTGCTTAATCTTATCCAGGAAACTAATTTTTTCAGCTAACGTCAAGTATCGTCGCGGCATTTTTGCAGGGGAAACAAGACTTGCGCACAGTTCACTGACTAAGCGGTCTGAAGAAACCTTGCTGTTACGAGGTCAAGAGGGAGTTAAATGCTCGCCATTCAAAGCTTTGGCACTAAAATCATCCCAAAAGGGTTGTGAAATGATAGCTTTCTCGTGTTAACTGTAATCATGATTGACAGCGGGAATTTCTTTCAGGTGGAGCCGATCACTTTATTGTTTGTTTCCTCGAAAACCGGAGATGCAGTGGGACCAATAAACTCGCTGGCAGCTACTGGTGGCTCTATTTTAAGAAAGATCAAAGAAAAAGGTGCGCCTGTTCATCTCCCACTTGTTTTGCTCTTGTCATGCACTTTAAGGATTTCCTGACATTTGATAAAGCATTCTTTTGGAGAGCGCAGCTACAGATTTTCCCATATATCGCGGACCAACTGTACATCCGCTGTACGCGGCCGACCTGTGGCTTCTGTTTCTTATTCGCTCTAACGTTTTGTGGTCTGATTAAACGGAATTTTGTTCCAAATAAGCGAATAAGATTAGGCTTATGTACATAAGATTTGTTTCGGTTCTTTAGGATTTGGTCCGAAAAAGCGGCTGCTCCGATTATCCAGTGGTCAAATTAACCGGATTCGACTGTATAATTTTGGTGCGGTCGATTGCAACGAAAAAAGGAGGTGCATAACTGCTATAGCAGCCTATATAAAAAAAGTTTAATGTTTTAAGGCTACTCGTTTTTGAGTTACGCGAGATACTTACATACATATGTACGTACGTACATACAGACGTTTCAAAAAATCTCTTCTGAATCCATTTTAAATCCTTTTTACAACCCGTTTTGGGAAAAAGAGTCCTTTATTCCGTCTTTACGTACAGATGTCACACGAAAACACCGTTAAAATGCATTCGAAAGCGGTCAAAATGGATATTTTCGTTGAAATATGTTACGCGAAAATATTCGCGATTTCAGTACTTCCTTCATTTCGGACAAGGAAGTAAAAATGAAGAAGCAATAAATGAAAACTTAAAATAATACATTTTCCCAGTGCGTTGTATTTCAGACACAAGATTTTGCCTCGTGATTTACCAAGATTTTAAAATGATTTTCTTACGTGGTGTTATTCTGTTGTCCAGACAAGAACTCCATTTTTTTATTTCTCAAGCTACGTCTGTACAACTCAACACAGTTCTTCCTTTATTTTCATTTCTGTTTTATTAAATAACTCTTCTGCTAAACTTGAACCAACGTTTCAAATAGTTTTATTCAGAGTTTTTTTTTTAATTTTTATTCCTCCCATTTCTTTTTAATTAATTTTTATCTGAATTAACTGAGTAAGTTTAACATTAATTCACTTTTCTAATTTTGGTTATATTGCTTTTTTCAATATTTCCCATTTTAGGACATAAGTTTTCCTCCACCGATTTTTGGCTCCAAGCTTTCTATGCTGTTGCAAGTTTTTGTTCTCAGTTTGGAAGCATTTTTTGTGCATAAATTATCTTTTTATTTATTTTATTTTTTGATAAATTTCCTTCTAAAGTAAAGTAATTTTGATTTCCTAAAAGTTTTACTTAAAAATATTTTTAATTTTCATTTGTTATAGTTACTTTTGGTTTACAATGTTTTTTTTATCAGTATTACATTTCCTTTGCTTCCAAATTTATTTAAATTTTTATTTTGTCCATTATTTTAAATTTAGCCAATAGTTTTTCTGGTTTCTAATTTCGATAATTCTTTTTTCATACAGTTTATATTTGCATTAATTTTTGTTTCCGAATCACGTCGGAGCCGATTGTATCCTAATGATTAATTAATTATAATAAAAGATACAATATTGTTTTATATTTTATCACTTCTCTTTCAGTAAAAAAAATTAATGGCTTTTAATTTATGGTTTTGAAGTTTTGAAGGCTCTTGAGAGTGATACGCAGTAGTGTAAAACGTGGTTCCTTGACAAAGGAGTAAGTATACTTATATAAGTTGAAAACATATGATTTAATGGGTGCTTTCCTTAAGTTTAGCAAAACAGTTGAAATATATCATGTTAGCAAATCTAACCTGTTATAGTCTGACATAGTTATAGGTAATTAATAACAGATAAATATACTTGACTGCTACAAGATAAGTTGAGTCTACTTGAGAGTTCATTTAGTTAGGCAGGTACTTGGCGGTGTAGTAAATTATCTGGGATACTATGTTAAATTCCTGTTAGAATTTAGTCTTCCACAGCTGTATTCCACTACAGGTTTTCAGGCCTTGAAATCCCCACACCATCCTGGAATGATTGACGAATGTTGCCCTCGTCGATCAGGCACATCGGTAGGACACAGAGTCTTCACCTGCAATAGGAGGACACACAGTCTTCACCCACTTCTGGAGGACACACAGTCTTCACCCACTTCTGGAGGACACACAGTCTTCACTTCTTTCTTGAAGATTCTACCACAGGATTATATACTTTACATTTTTCGGCCGCAAAGAGGAATGCAGATTTCTCAACATAATTAGCAATTATTATTTTAAAGAAATTTCATTTTTAAATTTTAATTTTGCCCTTTCTTTTGAATTATTTTAAGAATTTGTTATCATTTACTTATAATTGAACGTGGTTCCTTGACAAAGGAGTAAGTATACTTATATAAGTTGAAAACATATGATTTAATGGGCAAGAACAAAACATTTTCAACAGCTTGTTTTATTATTTTTATGTTATTTTTATTGAGAGGTGTTTTTTCCGTTCAGGTATCTGTACTTACTGTTAGATTATTAACCTCCCAATTGGATTTAATAATTATTTGTTGATTATATATACAATTGTATTTAATGCGGATACATTTTTCCTTCTTTAAAACAGATTGCTTTAATACAGATTAAATAATTTATCAACTATTTTTGCTTCAATTATAAAACATTATCTTATTATAAATATATTTATTTTCGAGATTAACATTTTTATATTTCATTGCAATCCGTAAACGAGATGAAGATTTATTTCTTTTTTATGCATGATTCCATTTTCTAATACTGAAAAAATTCAATTACTTAACACATAATTCAATCGTATGTCCGACTTAGGCATGAGACATGCGTAACACGATGTCAAACAATACTGAATATTAGTACTTCGCGCAATATTTCAATAATCTAATTCTTACCTGATATAGGATTTCTTTTATCGTAATTTTCATCCCATGCTAAATGGATAGAAGACGTTGTCTTATCTACAACCATGAGCGGAGGCGCCTGGGGAGGATCTACGTAAGAGGATTAAACCTTCATTCTAGAGATATTTAACAAGCTCTTAAAGGCAACGCAAATGCATTCCATTACTGAAACATTAAATTTACTGAAAAGGTAAATTACTTAACATGATAAAGATGAAAATATTGTAGTTGTTGAAGTTTTAGTGAATGTAAATATTCTCAACACAGATTCAATAAAGCAGAGGGTGACAAAATGAAGACAACATCAATAGATAGGGGATAAATATTATAAATGCATATTTAAAATTATGCATTTATTATCTGATTCTTTTTTTTCAAATTATTCATGAAGGGCGATGGATCGATGAGAAAAGTGGATAATGAAAGCAAATATTATGCTAGATATGCGTCGACCTCATTGTGATAAAAGTCCTCGTATAAATAATTTTTAAATATTATTTATTTATACAGATATTGTAAAACTAAATCTAAAACTCCTGCGATGCGTTCTAAATGCAATAAACCGTTTACGAAGAGTTATTATAAAGCCACTAAACGTAAAATTTCAATATAATTTTCACACTGAAATCTTTATTATATTTCTTTTCAAGGATTAGAAAATTATCTCGCTTTGCAGAAGACAAATATACAGAGTTTTCTAGGCACTGACATGCTCGTTTAACAATTTTTTTCGTAATTGCTTTATTAAAATTTTTTTAAATTTTATCTACATAGCAAATGAACCAATTTTAAGTATATTATTTGGCTGTCTCCATAAGCATTGTCCTTTAAAATGCTTCTCAAGAATTAGTCCATAGGACAGAGACTTTTGGTGATCATCAATTAAAATATTTTAAAACTGTTGTTTTTAAAATTTCGCGGTTTAATTAATGTGGTAATTAAGAGCATATTTTCGATTCATAAAATAACTTAAATGACTTTCGCCTGTTAATCATTCTAAATTATCATTAATTTTGCTTCCATTGACGATCATCATGGAATATAAAACTCATCATTAATTTTGGTTTTTTAATGATGACCAAATTCAGTTACAAGTTGGTAATTTTTAGGAATAGTTAGCAATAATCCATGTTAATGTTTTCATAAATGATTAACAAGCTTAAATAATAATTGAGAAGGATTGTTGATTAATTGGTTAAAACACAAAAGTACCTGTTTAAATCAAGATTGACAGGACCTATTTATCACTAAATGTTTATTTTTGTTTATTTCTTTATTTACTGATAACATTTACTGGACTTGGCATGACCTAATTGGGCTAATCTGCTGGACTTGTTTGCTTAAAGTGGATTCCATGCAGTTCGGCACTACCTCTTGGAAATTATACAAATATGCAATTAATTAGCCGTGTATTTCATTTGTCTGTAGTGAAAGTATAACAATAAAAAAATCAGATGCTCTTTCAGATGTTGAAAATGAAAATTTTATTAGTTAGAATTCTCATATCTAAACTATACAATTTTTTTTCTTTAAAATCTTCAAGCGAGGAAATTTGTAAGCAATTATCAATTTGCATTTCAAAGAGCTATATTTAAATTACTGGCATTATGTAGTGTATCCTAAAACTGTGCAACAGAAATTATTTCCTTTTACATTTATCTTAGACGTATTATACACTCACGTTTGTGAAAATTGCAACACTAAGAAGGAATCGTCATAATTGAATGCAATTTAATACACAGTTGAGTGGTAGTGGTACAAATAAATGATTAAATGTTCAAAGCAAACAAACAAGAACAAGAGATCAGAATCAGTATTTTGTGTGGCCACCACGCGCCGCAATAAGTGCTGC
>KK116239.1:295311-323731 GCA_000611955.2 Stegodyphus mimosarum | reverse complement strand
CTACTGCACGATACGACAATCCAGCTTCACGAAGGCCGATGATTCTCCCTCGTTCAAACTCTGTAAGTTGTTTAAATCTCGCTCTCTTTCGTCGACGAGGCATAAGTACAGATTGAGTTAACGTTTACCACTAGCAGATAACCACCGATAACCATACACGCCTCGCTACAGCCGTCTATTTATTCGGATCCATCAGCCGTTCAGAGGGCGCTGCTCAGCATACGCATGCGCTACGGATTTGCAATTCTAATCATTTGCATATCATGCGCTACTTTGCATTTCCTGAAAATTTCAGCTCACTCGCGTAAGTCCTTCATGGTGTTGCAATTTTCACAAACGTGAGTGTATAACGAATTTCTGAATTTCCAGTTGCAAAGTGTCTCAAAACAAAGTACAAAATTTAATGAAAATATTTCATTGTTGGTTTTATGGCGGCCATATGAATGTGAAATAAATTTTCATATGTATCTTTTGTACAGTAAAGGATCTAGTTATTTAAATACTCTGCACTGTTTAGAAAATTATGAAAAGTTCCAGAATATCACGAGTAAAATCTATGAAGATATAGAAAACTGAATTTCGTGATTTACAATACCTGCTACTATTACTACCAGGAATTTACGATATTTTGACCATACTCCGGTAACAATGTTAAAGTCATTTTAGTTAATGTTAAAGTCATTCAAATGTTAATGTCATTTTAGAAATTAATCGTTTTTTTTTTCTAACCAAAACAAGACTTCTTATTTAGTTTTTAAGCAGTCATATGAAAGTATTAATTCTGCATGTTGTAGAAATTTTGGACATAAAGCTATAGAAATCTTGCATTTAATTTGTTAATATTTAATGAAAATATTATCGCAGTTTTAGAAGGAACACATAAAATATTTATTTACATATTTACGTAAAATTTCCATGCTGAGAGGAAAAGCAGTTTTCATAAAACTTAGCGCCATGTTTTGATAAACTTTAAAACTAAAGAGGTTATCACATCTAACGACGGTCCCTGCTAGACCCAAGTTTTCTGAGAAACGAGATTCTGGTAGCACTGGTTTAAACGAGAGGATTCCTAGAAAAAACAGAGCCGCTGGAAACGAAGTTCCGCCTAGCTACGGAAACCATGTACCGGTTACGCGGGATTTTTTAAAACCTCGCCGAAAATGTTTCGGCTGGAGGTTTGTCCCAAGTAGAGGTCAACCAAGCAGACGAAAGTTCTGCTTTTGAAGGATCACGTAATCCCAGTCTGAGGGATAATCGATTACTGTTTGGCGTTTAAGTCTTTGGAGTAAGTGAAAATGGTAACCTAGCTACGTGGGTTTCCTGGAAATGTGCGGGTTCTGAGAACTGTCCCTTTCCATGCCCAGTCTGTCATAGCGGAAACAATGTGATTGGGACGTACATATACACTGCTCGACATTGAAAATGCAACACCAAGAAGGAGTTGTCAGAAAATGATGAAATTTGGAAAAAAGATAGAGGCAGCAATAAGTGATATTGATTTCAAAATGATAGTTAGAATACACAGCGAGTACGGCGTCGGCTCAGTAAGATGTAGGACCACCGCGGACAGCGGCACACGTCTAGGCATAGAGTCAACGAGTGTGCGGATGGTGTATGGTGTCCTGAGGGATGGCTCTCCATTCTCTTTCAAACATTTGCCACAGTTCGTCTTCTCGTTCGTTCGTTCGTTACGGAGAGACGGGGACGCCCTAACTTTACCGTTGTGGTTATACGGGCATGGTCCCACGCCCTCCTCCTGGTTTTTCATATCAGCTCCACCACAGCCAAGGGAGCGGACAAGCCAGTACCAGTACGGTCCCTGTCGAGCCTGATCCCATCCTAGGTACAATACCCGGGTTCTAGTCCTGTGAAGAATAAGGTACAATAGTACCTGATATTTTACCCCCGTGGTTGAGACTGTCTAAGTACAGATCCTAGCCAGTACTTCCCAGGAATTCTCCTGAGTCAACCCCCGGGGGGACAGTTCGTCTTCTGAACGAAGCAGGGGCAGAGTCTGAAAACAGCGTCCAATCACATCCCACACATGTTCGATTGGTGACAGGTCAGGAGAGTACGGTGGCCAGAGAAGCATCTGTATACTTTGCAGAGCATGCTGGCAGATGTGAGCACTGTGCGGTCGGGCGTTATTCTGCTGAAAAATTGCATTAGGCAGCCCCTGAAGGTAGGGGATTGCCACCGGCCGTAGTACATTATCGAAGTACGTTGGGCCGTCATAGTGCCCTGAATACGAACTAGAGGTGACCTCGAATCGTAGGCAATAGCGCCCCAAACCATTATGCCACGTTGTCGCGCGGTGAGGCGTTCCACAGTTACTGTCGGATTAGATATCTCTCCACGTCGATGCCACACACGTATGCGGCGACTATCACTGGATAAACAGAAGCGTGACTCACCTGAGAACACGACGTTTCGCCATTCTGCCATCCACAACGCTCCAGTCCGGCACCATTCTAAACGTAGGCGTCTCTGCTGTGGGGTCAATGGCAGTCTTCTTAACGGACGCCGTGAGTGCAGGCCACGTTCAACCAATCGAGGGAAATGGTTCTCGTCGACACGGGAACATCCAGGGTATCTTGCACATGCTGCAGAATCGCGGTACAAGTGACTTGCGGGACCGCCACACTTGTCGGCGGATGCGTCGATCCACGCTTGCTGACGTCATTCTGGCTACACCTGCACCCCTCCTTCTTCCTAAATTCCCTTGTTCCAACCATGTTCGCCATAGCCGATGCACCGTGCTCGCATCAGCTGCGATTTGACGTAAGGACCAACCCGCCCTTCTCAGTCCGATCACCATAACCTCGTAAAATCGTCTCTGCTGGGTGCCTTCGCTGACGGCGGCCTGGCATTCTCTCCTATTACACGTATCCTCCGGGACAAAAACCAACTTTTTTCGAGAATTTGTCTGGCAGAAATAACGACACGAATATTGCTCATTATGCACGTTTCTTCCGTTATATCTTACTTCACGTTCGTCGGAGAGCTGCGCATTTCACAGCATTCGCATAACTCAGTGACGTACGTCTACTCTAAAATTTGCATAAATTTCTGACCACTCCTTTCTGGTGTTGCATTTTCAATGTCGAGCAGTGTATATAAAACCAGTGTTTAGTAAGTGTTTCCTGTATAGATAATCTATAGACTCTGTTATCGAATATCTTTTATAACCAGATACAACAGCTGTAAAATTCGTTATGCCGCCGTTATTTTTACAACCTTTTTAGCAAACCCAGGCTACCAATTACTAAAATGCTTTAAATAAGAAAAATTCTTATTCTAAGCATATGTATATTAAATAAATCCATTTTGTAAAAACTGCTAAATGTCTGCGTCCTGTCCCTATAGTTATATTTAATAAAAGTCTGCCCTTATTCTAAGAAATAAAATACAGGAAGCATGCAAGAAGATGTGATCGAGTTATTTAATTTTAACATTTGAGATCATGCTTACAAGTTAAATATTTAACAGTAAAGTATTTAAATTTTTACGTAACAAAAAATAAAATATCAGTTTAGAAAAAGGATTTAATATCAATATATTAAGAGAATATCACTGCTATGCAATTATTCTGAAGCTAAAACGTTTCGATTAATGGAAATTATATTAAAAAAGGAAATTTTATTCAGAGAATGTTAGAGAATTCGCATTCTAGGAAATACTGCAGAACAGATTTGAGATACGGGCAATTTGTAGCATCATTTACAGGAATTAAAATTGAAAAATATTTCTAATGTAATTTTTTATGAGTCTTCGTTTATGAACATGATGTATAAAACTGTTTATAAATATGATTTATTAACGCATTTTTAGCATTTAAAAACTTATAAATTGTGAGAATGTTTTAGACATAATAAATATAGTAAAATTATAAATTAACGGATGTCTCAGGAGGTAACTTACAAAATGATATCACTCATATATATCAAAGGAAAAAATATCAACCTTGAATTACTTTGATTTTAATCGACCTCTCAAAAGAAGCCGAGAAAATGCCAAAAATCGCAAATTTTAAAATTAAATACCTCAGTCAGTGTTTGTCGTATTCAGTCCAAATATTTTTTGTTTCGTTTTTGATAGTGGGTATAAACTTTTACTAAATATAACTATAGCGCTCAGGATACAGTTTACAAAGGTAAAGATTTCATAATTTTTACAAAATTTATTTCATCAAAATCGGAAACCCAAAAACATAAATATTTTTGTCGTTTAGAACATTTTCGTAGCACGAAGTATACGTGTACGATTGCGAAAATAACAAACTGTGACCGACGACTGCGAAAATAAAGCTCTTATAAGCACTTTTACGGCTACGATGTGTAATCAATTTTATTGGATATTTGAAATGGTTATTTTATTGTATATATGTGGGATATTTGTATTTGAAATGAGGTAATTTACACTGCTTGTAACAACATAAAAATTGACCTTGTATGTTTCAATATATTTGCTTCCAGTTTTGTTCTTTAACTTATACATATTTTGAAGTAGATATAAATAAGGAGTATAAAAATTTCCAAGCAATTAAACTGATAGAAAAATGTATTCAGATTTTGCTTTTAAAGATAAAGATGTATTACGGTACTTGCCTTTAAACAGATAAAACAAACATAAATTTCTTAATATGACTTTAAAGGAATAATAGTTTCTATAGTTACCATTTTCAAGTGTTTTTACTAAAACGTCATCAGATGGGGGTCCTGCGCCTTTGGAATTGAATGCCTGTACTACAACATTGTATTCTGTGTTTCTCCTTAAACCTGTGACGTGGCATTCTTCTTTGAAACCTTCACCAATTTCTAAAGTTTTGTACACAAAAGACTCTGTTGTTCCAGCTACTTTGTAGCCAACATAATACCCTTTCAATACCCCATGCTGCAGATCAGGGCTTGGAGGCTGGAAAAGAGAGAACAAATTATAAAAAGAGCTAAAAATTGACTCACATCTTTTTTCTGTTCAAATTCTGTACAATGATAAAACTTTATGGATATATGCGAATTTTAGAGTAAGTATAGGTAAAATTGGAGGACCGTTGCATTTACTGTAGATTAAATATTAAGATAATTAATATGCGGTAAATTTCAAGCTTAATGTACTCTTTCTTAACATAAAATTGAATAATTTAATGCTGTTCCTATCACAATAATATTATGATTTTTTGTGTTATGTATTAATGTATCCAAATGCATGAATGAGGAGTTTTCACAATTTCAAGTAATTTTGGAAAGATAAAAATTTTTCAAAATTAAGCACTATATTGACATTGGCTTCACAGAAAAACTATACATTTATAGGCAGCATGAAAAAGGTCCCTCAAAATGTCTAGAGCAAAAATCTTCTGAGTTGCAATGCAGGTCAGGAACAAATCAGGGCTGTCCAACTGGCGGCCCGCGGGTCGTATGGGGCCCGCGAGTACATTTTACTATGAATACATTTATGTTCCTAAATTATTATTATTAGTATTAAAACTATTTTACTATGTGAAAATTTAAATCTAATTTGAATTTAATGTAGGTACTATTTAGTTTGCGTAATTTCACTTAACCTGGCTGAATACAGCAGCAATCCGTTTAACTTCTGATGATGGTTGGCTCAACGTTGGCGCCACATATTATATTTGTGGTTGGTTGTTGTTTATCTATGTTTGGCGCACGTGATGCGCACACTACCCTGCGCTATTTGGTTGATTCGTGCAATCGTGCGAGTGCAGTATTGTCTAGAATTTGTTGAGGGGTGACTGTGTTATAATATTATTAACTTAATTTCATATTTATTTATTAATTAAAATAATTATTGAATATGAGTGCTACTAATAAAAGAAAAATAGACCTCGAAAATCGAGAATTTCAAGATCGCTGAGAGATAGATTATTTATGTATTCTGAACAAGAACGGTAAACCACAGTTTTTGGAATGTCTACAAATCATAGCTGTGTGTAAAGAATATATCTTTATCTTTCCACGCATGAAAAAAAGTATCATTCGTACATGCGAGACATGAAAATACCACTAGTGAGAAAAATGAAAAAGCAGCTAGATCATCAAATGATTTATTTTAACCAAGAACCAAAATTTCAAGAAGCATCTGTAGCTGCATCGTTTGAAGTTTGTTTAGAAATAGTAAAGGCAAAGAAGCCATTTTTGGATGGAGAATTCATTAAAAAATGTGCCATAAAATGGCTCAAGCATTTAATGACAACGAAATGGTGAGAAAATTTCAAACAGTATCACTTTCTCACAGACTGTAAGCCGCCGTGTGAACGAGATTAGCATGTATGTCTTTAATAAATTAGAAAACCTAATCAATAGTTGCTGCTATTTTTCGGTAGCATTGGATGAAAGCACAGACATTTCCGATACAACTCAAATGCTTATCTTTATAAGAACTGTAAATGAAAAATTATTCAGAACTTTTAAAATTACAATCATTACACGGAACAAAAAGGTAAAGATATTTAGAAATAATTAAAATGTTCAGTAGAGCAGTATGGCGGATTTGACAAGTGCACTACTATTATAACCGACGGTGCTAGAGCTATAACGGGCAAAAATATTGGACTCGCAGGACTTTTGCAAAAAGAAGGAATAACGTGTCGTATGTTACACTGTATTATCCATCAGGAGGCATTATGTGGTTTATCCGTACAACTAAAAGACGTAATGGACAAGGTTTGCAAAATTACTAATTTAATTCGTGGCGGAAATCGTTCTCTCACACACCGAAAATTAAAAAATTTTTGAATGAATTGGAAACTGAGTATGGAGATCTGATTTTACATAGTAACGCTCGTTGGTTAAGTGCTTGAGGAGATTCTTTATACTTCGAAAAGAAGTTCATCTTTTTCTCACAGAAATTGCCGTTGATGAAAATTTGACAGCAAATTTAGTTGATAAAATTTTTATTTATTCACTTGCTTTCCTAACGTACATTATAAATTATTTAAACATTTTGAATAAATCCTTGCAAGGACAGGATCAAATGTGTCTTGCCTTTATAAATAGGTTACTGGATTTAGAAACAAATTAAAATTGTTAAGGTTTAATTTGGAGCAAAATAATTTATTTCATTTTGAATCTTGCAAAGAGATCTATGAAGAAATGAAAGAATGTAATATAGAAGCGAATTTAAAAATATTTCTACCCAAATTGAGTATGATAATAACAGATTTCAATGAAAGATTTTCTCAATTTGATGATCGTAAACCGTCTATTGACTTATTTTGTGATCTAATTAATATTGATATCAACTTCGTTGATCTTAAATATCAAATAGAATTATGCAACCTGCAGGCTGACCCATTTTTTACATCTCGTGGAGTAACTGGAATAGAAATATTCAAATTTTTAGATAAAGAGAAATATCCAAAATTGAGAGATTTTGAACTTCAAATTGTATCAATGTTCGGAAGTTTACATATCTGCGAGCGTACATATTCCGTTATGAAATATATAAAGCCAAAATATAGAAACAGTTTGAGAAAGATTCCACTTTTGAAGATATAATTAGACTTGCCAGAACAAATATTGAAGTGGACATAAAAGTATTGTTGCTAAACAATTACGGCCACAATGTTCTCATGAATGTATTACGAATATTTTAAAGTTTTCTTTTTAGTATAAATAAAATATTTTTTTAATTAACATAAACTGACTTTTCATTTATCAACCATCTTGACCTCCGAAATGTTTGGTGAAGAAGCCCGCGGGCTAAGATAAGTTGGACAGCACTGACTTAAATAGAGAAAAAGGAATAAATAAGTAATAAGAAGCAAAAACCTGCTATTATCTATTCAAAAAGGAAAAATATAGGGATTAACAGATAATGAGGAAATGGTTTTCACCATTTCGGATGAGTTCACCCACAGCCGAGTCGTAAAGTCGCTGAACACCGGTAGTTCAGTCCGAGGATCGATTCCCGCGAAGGGGATGGTTGCATGGGCGTTTTCGTGGCTGGCTGCGTAGCATACATTCTTGTTATGAAATTCCCTCTATCAGACGGGCTAAAAGTATTTTACTTGTCATATTTGTCCACATTCGTTAAAATAATTTTTTAGTCCTTGAAAAATTACATTGCTGGATTTCTTCTTCTCTCCACCTCCTCTATTTTAAACAAAATATTGCACTGTATTGCAAATGTAATGCTTTTCCTACAAATTCCCTTAGAAACTCTGATTCTAAAAGCTAGATATAAAAGAGTTTTGGGTAATAAATTAATCATAACATTGACTAGGTATTAATTATAACAATGATTAGGTATTAATCATAACAGTTATTAGGTTTTAGTAAAAATAAATTTGCATTAAATATTGAAGAAACCTCAAACAAACAAATATAATTAGGGTAAGATAATTAAGCATGCAATACTACAATTCCAAAGACCAAACAAATTCTTCTTCTTTAGGTGCGCTTATAAGAAGAAAATTCGTACTGCTCTAGTTTTTAATTATAAATCAAATAGGGATACTTAAAGAAAGCTAATAATTTAAAAATTGGCAAAAGTAACAGATATTTCCAATATTTTGCCCAAACCGTTGTAAGCATGTTCCTTATATATATATATATAAAGGTCAGCAGAAAAGTTCTCCGCGTTATTTGAAATATTGTACTTAATTTCAAAGAGGTTGGAGTAATCTCTAAGACCTGTATGACATGACATCATGTAGGCTAGTGTAGTTCGAGTTATTATGCAAACGGAATTGAAGCATCTTTCGACCACTCAGCCAAATGCTACATTTTCAGAAGTGAAGGTCAGGTTTCTTTGATAAAAAATAAATGCCTGTCATCTCACAATTTACATTATTCGTCATATTTCTTTTTCGTCGAATTCGCTATCCTCTATTATCAATATGGTTCTAGTAGATAAATATTTTCAGAGAATTCGATGCGAATATTACAGATACTAGAAGTGGTTCTATAACAGATATCAGAAGTGGTATTCTCTGAATGCTCCCGTGAGTGTTGGAGTAAGTGTGGATGTTGAGATGGACGTTTTTTAGAAGTTGATTAGGTAAGAATTTATTTAGATTTCAAATAGAGAAATCCTACAAAAATTGTCGGCAAATAATAGTATAATAATTGTAACATAGGTAACGTACGAGTAACATAAGCGAATAACAGTAACATAGAAGTACGTTTATTACCCTCTATTTATATCGCATTCACAATGTTTGTACAAAAGATAAATATATCACGTATCTTTTTAATAAAATTTATGAATTTTCAAATAAAGATGCCTTTATACAGATAACTCATTGTAAAAGTGCGACACCTTTACACAAGTCGGATAATGTTCGAAAAACACAGAAATATCTATATAAGATGCCTACATCCTTTTGCAAATCAGTTTCGTACATGTGAAAAGCAACATCCGTAAAGACGCAGGCACTTTCACAACGCAGCACCTTTGCAAATAGAATTTTCTTTTGTACGATGTTGTTTCGAACTATGGCCAAAATAAATAGAGCTAGCTTATCTTTGTAATGAGTAAGCGCCATGAAGAGGTCCCTGCAAAATAACCTACACCAGTATTTATCTAAAAGCTTGCAAATAAAATATTTATACAGTAAAATTAGGCAAAGCAATAATCCTTAAATTTGGAGTAAGTTTTAGCCATGGTTCTATCGATTTCGAGGACTAACAGGTACAAGTCCCTCTTCATCGGGAGCAAAGAAATCTGTCAGAGATTTGTCAGAGCAAATTTCTTTGCTGCTGATGGAAAAGGATCTGTACCTGTGTGTCCTCAAAATCAATAGATTCTTAACTAAAACCCACGCCACACACAAGATTTGTTGCTTTGCCCAATTTTATGTTTTCTTTAGGCATGCTTCTTTTCTCTCTTGATTTATACAGTGATTTCTTTTGTTGCATTTCGCCTCATACATATCTGAATTCTACTTATTTCGTGGGAAAGCTTTTTTTTTAAATGTTAAGTTTATAGACTCTTATTTCATGATATTCCATGCCAGTACTTGAAACTGCTATGCGTGCAAGCACTAGGTTTTCTAAATCTTCTAAATTCAAAGTTAAGTGTAGAATATCAAACATGTTTTTCTTTCTTTAGACCCGTAATAAGGATTCTTCCTCCATGATGTTTGTTCGCACTTTGAAATGTTAACATTTTAATGGCTTCTTTTGGTTGGTAGTAGCTTGTTTTTCCGTGTAATCATATACAAAGAGGAATCTGGAGACTACAAGTCTCGCTGTTTTATTTAAACACACTCTGTGAATTTCGGCTTTTCCTTTCAAGAAAGTATTTAGCATATTTTCAATGCAGATGGCACAGAGCATTTGCATTTGGATTACTTCCAAATGTTCCAATGCAAAATTTATCTCGTTGAAATTATCTAAATTTTCCCTTTATTCAGGACAAAAGTAGTCACTGATAATATTAAAAGGATGCTAACAAAGTTACGAAGTTTTCAATAACGTATTGAAACAGTCAAAAGCATTTATTTATAAAACACAGAATAGTTGTGATTGCAGTAAGGCTTTTAAAACGTATTCGGTTAGAACGATTCATTCACAACTAAGAATTCTCAATGGAGTTACTAGATCTTCTTAAAGTAGCCTATAATCCGTGAATTGAATAATTAATCATGTGTCATTACTTTTTCTTGAAACTAACCTAAAGATTCATGAACAGTTTATATGGTTTCAATTTGCACTTTTGTGAGGGAACGAAGTTCTTTTGAAACCAACATTTTTACTGTTCTTTATTTTATGCATTGTCTTACGTAATGTCAACAACCTTTTTCGACGAGATTTAAATTATTTCTTGCAACGTTTCCTTTAGCGAAATAATGTAAATGCATTATTGATACCGATAGTACAGTATTCAGGATAAGAATATATTTTTACACATAGATGACTTAATGGAATGGAATTTATGCTTAATTTTAGAGATTCTAGTAACATAAATCTCTCGATTTAGATATGTGAACCATCTGAGTATGATATCTATCTATCTATTTATTTATGTAAAGAGAGAGAAGAGAAGGAAAGACAGAGAGATGATCAGATATATTGTTCTGGGCTACCAGTTTCAAAGATTCAAGGATTAAGTATTTCGAAGTATCTAAGGTGTAGCATCCTCTACCTCCACATCATAAAAATTAAACAAACAGTGAGCACAACTGAGAAAATATACGTAATAATCGTTAGGAAAAATAAGTGAAGAGGAAATCAACATGACTCGAGGAAATTTAATGAGAAGAAAGACGAACTTTTAAGAATATTATAACTTTTGAAAATTTAACAGTGATTAGCGAGATACAGCGTGCTAACCATAGGACTAAAGACAGAATAGGATTTTTTAGGTCAAAGCGGCGATAGTACAGAAGGGCTGTCTCAATGCGGTATTTTAAGGCGTTTCATTATAAACGGCGAATCAGTTTTTAAATTGTTGCCACCAAATATTATCGCACTATATTATTTTAAAATAGATATAAATATTTAAAATAAATAAATATAACAATGAAGAATCTGCATGAATGTATATAGGTTTCTCGCACTGTGAAAAAACAACAGCACCTACAGCCATCGAATTTTGAATAATGCAATTTTCCACTCGAACATGGGCACCTGAAAGCCCGAATTTTGAAATTCTAATTTGTTTTATTATCTGTTTTATATTTTTTAAAACTTTAACGACTTTTTGATAATTGAACTCAACGATTTCAAAGTCAACAGTGGCAACACTGTACGGGAAAAGACATTTTTATTTCCAGTGCGCGAAAGTGTCTGTCGGAAATTCTGTTTTTAAATATTTTGTGACATTTCTGTTGAATTGAACTTTATGTGGTTTAAGTGCGGAGAACATGATATTTAGTAAATAAAAGTAACACACGCAGGCGTTAAAAATGTATTTTTCGGGGGTAACATAAAATCTGAAAGCTTTCGGTTCCTTTTTATGTATTTTATATTTTATAATATTTTTTTGTATTTTATAATTTTTTAAACAAAGACAAAATAAAAGTGTAGAGGAAAGCGATTAGGATGAATAGATTCTTTGGTCACAGGGATGTAAAATCTTAATGTAGCACTGTATAATGATAAGGCAAGGAAATAGCCTAGGTAGAATTTAACCAGCGGGAATTGATTTGATAGGAAAGTGTAACAGATTGATTATAATGCTTGAAGATGCTATCATTTCGAATGAATGCTACCAGTTTGCTGATATTTCTTTAAATGATCGCTCTAAATAAACAGGAAAAAATGAGCATTTTATTATGAAAATACACGAAATATAATACAATAAATAGCTCAAGGAGAACGCGGATATTAAGCAACTCCTCCTTAGCTCACGAGAGTATTGTTAGTTACCAAAATAACCTCACAGAATACACACTAAATTGCAACTAGACTAACGCTTAAAGCGCTCAATTTCGCACATGAATAACAATTAGCAAATAAACAAATAAATAAACTTAAAATAAAGTCAGTAAAGTGTTACAGTATCTGCTTACAATGTAAGTAGTCTTACAAAGATATTATACAAAGTTACTTTTCCTCAAACACAAGGGTAATTTCCCGTGATTTCACAGTGCAGATGAATGAAAAGGATTTAGCTGACGTGGCATTGTGGCCTAGTGGTATGATTCTCGGTTTGGATGGGACAGGTCCGAGGTTCAACTGTGGGCGGAGCCAAAGCTTGGTAGCAATTCTAGACTGGTTTTAGTGACATCTGCAATTTTTTTAGCGAAAACCCCAAAAGCTTATAAATTATTACAATGTTGTGTAATATTATAATCTTATTAAAAAAAAGCAAAGCCGTGTTTTAAGATTAATAGCCCTTTTGGCCTAGTAAGATCTGATTCCTTTCAGATTTTAACAATCGCCCCAAAGGGCTCTTTTTAAGTTTAAGACTGTTTAACAGTAGAGATTGTCGATAGGGAAGACTAAGGGGAACAGCGAAACATTTTGTAGGATATTGGATGAATATGCATTTAGACTGGCAACATTATCTTCTACATATTAGAAAGTTAAAAAATAAGTAACATAATTAATTCCATAAAAAAGTGAATGTTTTTAATTAGATATATCATGAATTAAATGCATTTTGAGTTAAATCAATTATATTCAAAAGTAAAAAAAATAGTATTTTTAGGAACTGCATCTACTGCTTTTGACTAGTTTAGTTTCTTAAATAACAGACATGTTGTGTACAAAAGAATAATATCTTACATTTTTCAGAATAACAAATGATTTTAATGAAAAGTGAAAGCATGCATTTAAGCAAAACAACGCGAAATTGTGTTTCGAGAAAAATAGCCCTTTCGAACTATTAATTTTAAAATGTTGGAATTCAAATTTTCTTACTTTTCTTTAATGATTTCTGTAACTGTTGCTACAGTAAAAGGATCGTGTTCAAAACTAAAAACGTTAAAACTGACAGAAAAAATATGACTGATCAAAAGTTATTAAACTGTCTTTCGCTTTTTGTAATCGAGCATAAAGAGGCAAGGAAAATGAGACTGAAACATATAACAGATTCTTTTATCTCAACAAAAACGCGTAAACGACCACTCTGATTATGTATTTCATGAATTTATTCATTGGTGCGAAGTTATTAGTCCAAAGGGACTTTGTCCCTGAAGGACTATTGTTTTCGTTTTGCGATTTTGCGTCGGAAACATTAAAAGTCTGTATCACTTTTTAAACTGTTGCCACAAAATATTGCAGCCCTGTATTATATTTAAAGAAATTAAATAATGAAGAATGTGCTTAAATGTAGGTATGTTTCTCGCATTGTGATAAAACGACGGTACCTAAAGCCATCGAATTTTGAATGCCGTAATCCTGCTGCGAATCTAGGCATCTGGAAGCCCAAATTTGAAATTTGGAATTTATTTTATAAACGATTTCATATTTTGTAAAACTTTAACGAATTTTTGATTAACAAACTCAAGTATTTCAAAGCGGGCAATGGTGTGCAGAAAAAAAACATTTTTATCTGCAGCGCGTGAGACTGTGTGTAGGAAATTCTAAGGATATGCTCAGTTAAAAATTATTTTGCGATATTGTTCTTTAACTGAATTTTATGATTTAAATACGAAGAACATGATATTCAATAAATAAAAGTAACATACAAAATGTTTAAAAAACGCCCCTTTGGACGTAATTTAAAATCTGAAACCTTTCAGATTTTTTTAAATATTTTTGTTTTATTTAGATAATTATATTTAAGATTCTTTCCGTGTAGTTTTGTTGCTAGTAAAGTTTGTTTATCATTAAAATAGTCTTGAAGTGATTAAAACCATTAAATAAAACTCAATTATTTGACTAAAATGGGTTTTCACTTTCGAATTATTTATGCTAATGACATTTATTCTTATATAAATTTGTGTCTAAGAGCCCATTTTATCCTCAAACAGAAAGTCTGTTTTCAAGTCCTGGAGTGTTCTGGAAGTGAAAAGGAGAGTTGCAAGTGTTCTCCAAAGATAATTTTAAGCAGGTTCTGTAGGGCTGATGTATGGAAATTTAACTCTAGCCAATAGTAATTTCGGTAAGTGTTTTCATTTCCCAGACTTCCAGACTCCTTTTCCAGATATCCTATATGGAAGAGCTTCGCAATCATAAAAATGAAATGAGAGCCATATGAAACCCTTTAAATTATAAGTTAATGCTATCGGATCTGTTTCCTATGACTTCGCTCCTCCAATATTATTCGTGCCCATCTGACCTCTGCTAGAATTCTGGTTCATTTCTCGAATGTTGGGGGAAGGTAGAACGTCAAGAATCAGTGCTTAAGCTGAATCCAGACTCATCTGGGAAGAGAAAGTCGCCATGCTTGGTTCAAAGCCGATGTTTTGAGAAAAAGACATTCTCGATGAAAGACAAATGAAAGATATTCTTGAGCACGGACGTGAGCAGGAGGATCTTTTTCAAATAGCTTGTAAATTGTTTTCAAATTTCAAAAGAATTATTGGGAATAATAGTATAAACATCACACTAATTATTTTCTTGCTTCTTTTTTACCATCAAAAATGTTATAAATGTAAAATATGCAATACAATATTAATTTAAATGCCTACGGTCAAACTCTGCGCAGTCATTATTTTGGATGGGCGCAGAGGGGATCATGTATTTGCATACGTGCACAGGCCATCAGAAGCACTGTGACTGCTGCGAGAGAAGATATTTTAGAGCGCTATGTTTGCTTTTTCAGTGGTGCAATCGGCGTTCAGCTCATTTTTATGAGCAACAATCGTGGTCCACATTGTGTGAATTTGATGAATGGCTTTCTAGAGAGTGATATAAAAATCGCATGTATTGGCCAACTATATCTCCAGATTTAAACGCCTATACAGCATGCCTGACACACTCTTAGGAGGGCAATCGCAACTCGCCTTTCCTCTCCTCAAACTCTCCAAAACCCGAAACCCTCGGTGTTGCAAGATCGGGACCGTTTACTAGAGGAATTCATAAATTGCTTCATTTTTAGCATGAAATCACGTTGTGAGAGCTCTGTTGATGTCTATTACTCCAATTTTTTGGTTTGATCCTGCAACCTCTGTAGTAGACCTTCCTACGTCGATGATCTTTAAGCATGATCATGTAGATGTACCCTGATTGTTGAACACTACTAGTGTTGTAGTAACACACAGATAAAGATGTGATAACTTTTAAACGTTTTCGCTCGCTTGAATGTCTATTAGACAGAAACATGAAACTTAATCCAAATCCAGGTAGTGACGAATTATAGTCTACAATATTGCAGTTTGGACATTACTGTAGAAACCCATAGGTTCTCCGTGACAGGAAATATGAAAAATAACTGCACCTTTGTATAGATTCGAACTATGGATGCTTAATTTGTTAATTTCACGTATTGACTTTTTGTCCCAAGAAAGAATATATGGCGGCATATAGTAACGCAGATGTATTTATTTAGTTTTATCTTGAAGCATGGTTGTGGAACACTTTCAAAATAGTAAATTCATATCAGCGAAGCCATTTCTTAAGGAAGGCGTCCATTGTTTCTCTTGTGAAAACCTTCAAAAACTTCAAACGTTGACTCATATATAAGGCCATCATATAATTGGATGTACGCATATGATTAAAATAATTCCCATTATCTTTAATACTTTGGAGAACTAGTTGAATTACTAAAGTTTCAAATTATCGAAAACATCGTCCTAAATTTAACCGCTTTTTATCCAGAAAATTTATGGTTTATTAGATCTAAGTACTATAAATAACATTTAGATATTTCTGTGAAGACATAAAAGTTAAGCTGTTTTGATTATTTGACTGTTCAGACTATAGCAATTCATGAAGTTGAAAGCATTTCTTTACAGTTTTATCATCTTATTAAGTGCTAATTAAAGCTTTGTATTATTGCAAAAAATGCTAATTTAATTTGCAAGTAATCGGATATTTATTATTTTGCTTAAATTATGAATGCTTACATAAGCTCATAATGTATTTGACTATTTACCATTTCCAAATTATATTAATATTTATTATCCGAATATTTACATATTTTATGAATATTTACATAATAATATAATTTTTATATGAATGTATTTATAGATGGGACAGGAAATATTTCATATGAATGGCCGGTAGAACGCGAAATTAGAAAACTCTAGTATAGACGATTTGATGGAATTTAATCCAAGAAATAAACACTATTCAGTATGTGAAGAATAGTACGGTTATTGATTACAAAGTTTGCTATATTTACAACATTGATGCAGCTGCATTTATAATGAAGAAAATTGTAATAAATAGTTTTTATCGGCGGAAGGATTATAGATTATTGATAGAAAATTGAGAAAAAGAAAAGAAGATATAAAAAATGAGGCAAAGAAAGAAGACAAAAAAGTGATGAAAATAAAAAACGTCTTTAAGATGATCTTATCACGGAAAGCTGAAGATGAAGGTCAGCTGATATTGGCACAGACACTGTTAAAAAATCTGTGGGTTTTCTCGCAAGCGTCAAGAGATAGGCAGAAAACTTCAGGCTACGGACAGAATACTTTTTGTAATACTATAATATTTACTAAGCCACAGGAAAGAAATTTTAATATCTTTACCACTAAAATATGTCTCAAGAAGTCTATTTACTTGTAAATTTCAAAATTTTACTTAAAAGTAATTACTGTATCCTCCGAAAAGTCTATGTCCTCTCAATTTGTTAAACTTGAAAATGCAGGTTCTTGAAAGATGTGCAGTTTTTATATATAATTTCGTTGAGATAACATTACCAATCCGAGGAAATGTCTACCTAATTTTACATCGGTACTGTTTGTCTATTGCTATGTAATGCACTTTAAAAATGCATATTTATTTTAATTAGATTCAATGGTTTCTTTTAATATGTTGACAGTATGTAGCCGAGGTCCTCTATTCACTTAACCTGGGCTTACATTTACGCCTTACAATATCTTTTAAGAGAGTACAATTGAAAGTTGTAACTCTGTTTAATTTAATATAAAAACTATTCCAACCTTCTTAGATTGCCAGACGAATTATTGCCTTATCTTTACCTTTTAATATCTGAACACTAATTAAATATAAAAGTATAAATCAATTAAAAGATTTATCATTTTGTCAAGTTTAAATTTATTAAAGTCAATATTTTCAATTTAGAATCTGATGCTTGTCTTTTCTATCCCGTCACTATTAGCATATTTTTCAGTAAAAATCTATTTCATGAGCTCTTAAAAATGCATTAAATTGAGATAATAACATAGAAATTTCATCATGTCATCCTACAAATTATCATATCCCTATCACACTTAAAAGTCTCAATTTTATTTAAAACTGTCTTTATGACTTCATGACTCTTATATACACGTATGCTACAGAAACATCTGTTAGACTATTTTCATAAGTAAATGCTAGAATTTGTCAGATATTCTACAGGCTCATTAATATTTGACAATTTATTGTTTTGCACTTTGTACACATAATACAAAGGCATTATTTACTGAGCTGATAGTGTTTTAAATCCATGAGAGTTAAAATTTAGAATGATATTTGTATTAGCAGTGACATAAAAATTGTTCGTATGAAAGAGAAAACGGAAAAAAATAGCTTGAGAACGATCTTACCGTTATCTTTACAAAGTATCAAATCGTAACATTCTATAAACAGACGTGAATTTTAATGCATATTAATTACCGTCATCTAACAGCTGTAATGTAATAACCACTTATGCATCTGCAAATATATAAAACCTGATGTTTATTTAAGACTATTATTAATGTTTTTTATAGAAATATAACTTAGCGTATTCAAGTTTGCATAACTCTGGAAGTCAAAATACAAGCGAAAACTATAAAAATAAAATCTACATTAAATCATCTCATGTCTTAGAGCATTCTTTGACAAAAAATACTTTAGATTCAAAACTCTCTCTTAACATTAAAAGAGTTTGATGGAATACTCCATTTAATATATTAACTGAAAACAATGCTGCTATTGATATTGAACTTTATCAATACGCTATTATCTAACAGATTTGCTGTCGTGTACTCGATTTATTTCAAACATCAAAGGTATTATAACTGATGTATAAGACTGGCAAAATAAAACGAGAGTAAATTTTGAAAACGTTGCACATTTTATATGTGACTGAATAGAAATAAAAAAATAACATTGAAAATATTACAGTGAAATCTCCAGACTAAAATGTATTATTTGACCAGGGCTAAGAACGCAGAGGCTACCGGCTTAAAATATCTCCAGAATTTCTTTTCCTATAACTTTACATGTATGATCATGTGTGCTTTATAACTGTTAAACACTGACAGTATCGAAGCCAGACGTCTCAGTATGCATGAAAATCACACACACAGAAAGAATATCCTTGGCACATAGTGTTTTTCTCGTTTGTAAAGTAAATACCAATCAGTTTGACCTAAATCCTTTCTTTGCCTATTTAAATAGACTTTTAGAAATTTTCAATGTTGAATTGATCCCCTGATGAAATTTTATGATACATACTTTCCAATTATCTACTATACCTGGATGGTATAGTAGTTACTATACCTTACTATACCTGAAATGTATAGTAGTTAGTAGAGGCTGACTGCTAGTCCATTCTTAAAGACGTGGGTTCGCCGCGTAGGATTTGGCTGTTCTGTTATCTTTTTTACTTCTCTTCTCAATAGCACTGTAAAATCGGTCGTCCCTGCGGCGCTGTCTAGGTAACAATTTCGATGATGAAATTGCTAAATGATGATGAGTTTGGCCATTTCTAACAAATGGTTGACCAAGCTTAGCCGAATCGAGCTATAGGGTAAAAACATTTTTTTTTCCAAATTAAATCACTGGCAAGCTAAACCATTTATCAGCCACCTGGTTTGATTCACTGTGACTATTTCTTATTATTCAAATGCATTGTTAAGGAAATATCTGAAACAATGTTAAGCATAATTCTGAGAGCAAAAACCTGCAGGTTTCCTTCCCATAACATGATAGAACTTCTAATCAAATATATTTTATTTTTCAGATGCACGCTTTATAATATATACACGTTTCAAACTGAAGACGAAGAGTATATCATAAACATGATGCGACCAGTACTGCATAGTACGAATACTACGACCAGTACTACATAGTACGAATATAAAAAATGTTTGCCATCTCTGTATGCACTTCGAGATTTCAAAGATTTTCATACTAAAATCGACATTTAAATCATCCCGAAACAGTTAATACATTGCAATGCAGAAGTAAGTTAATTCAAGGTATTAATTTTGAATAAATAAAATGAAGTGTGAAATATTCTTGTTGGGAAATGCAAAAGAAGATTTAATTACGAAAATTAGTTACGTTAAGAATTAAAGAATTAATTAATATCTGCCTTTTAAGTAAAAGCTGAAAATATTTTACTTTTTACGTAAAATGTGCAGTTATTAACATACTAACAAATGTAAACGTGAAATTAAAAATAATATTACTGCATGATTTGCTGTAATATGTGTTGGTTATAAATGAGGCTTTTCAGTTTAAAATTTTATTTTATTTTTTCAGACAGAGAAAACATGATTGAATTTAGAAGACAAAGGAAAAAGGAAAATTTTATCTTTCAAAAAAGCGCTTTTTAGATTATCTTTTACAATATTCGCTTTGACTGATATCGCTTTTCAGTGATTAGCATAATAAAAAAGCAGACCACAACGTAAGCAATTTATATCTCAATAACATAACCTAATGTTAATTTTTATTTACTGAAATTCTGTACCCAGTCATTACTATACTATTTACAGAAACATTTGAATTAAATTTAATATTCTAACATAACTGTTTAATCGCTTTATTCGGTATGGCCTTAGGTACAAAAAGTACTTATGTTTACTGCTTTAATGATAATCTCCAATAATACTTATTTCGTTACCAGTATTATTCGGGAGCGGTGAAAATTTCATTAAATGCTTTGTCTTTTTCAACATATTAACAACAATATTAATCGTACAATTGTACCAATATGATGTCCTGCACAGAAGCTAATCTAATCGTTTGATATTCATTAAAATTTATCATCTAGTACTAATAGAGGAATTTTGATGTAACACCTTTTTAGCAGCATAATATTTTGGAACAAAGCAAAAGTGTATTATATTAATAAAGAGCTTAAAATAAAATGTTAGTAAGCAAAATACCGAAAGAAAGACTATAAAAGTAAATACATATTTGCCTCTGTTTTACGCATACCGAATATCTATACTTATGATACTAAAAAATAACTTATTGTAATGATATCAAACATCCTTTGCGAAAATTTTTCTCATCCTCCGCAACAGACACTTTCTTACAGTCAAGAAACATTTACATGACAACGCCTCATTATCATCAGCTGAGCCGTTTGCTAGAGTGGTATACATTAAACTTTTTTACCCCATTTACTTTACCCTGAAAACCATTGATTTTTGGAAACGGTATTGCTACCACTCCTCATCATAGAATTTCTCTCTCAATAAAGAGCAGTGGGAATATTTATTTTTCTACCTCTTAAAATATTCTTCTCATTCAAAGGGGAAAAAATAAAGCAAGACTAGAACTACTTTAAGTGTAATAACCCTATCCATTGTTTTTCAAACCGATATTGGTAAAGTGGAGTAAAAAATGACTTTTATGAGCAACCGACAAATAAATTGAATAAAATAAAAGCTTAGTATTCTTTTCATTCCTACAGAAAGAGTAAAAAAAATCTAGAATATCCTTTTTCGGTTAAATATATGTTTCAGTTCAACATATGTTTGAGTATTACTAACCTGATGATAGTCCTTGCTCGGGAATTTCATGTTTCAAAAAGGAGTCTTTTGTTTATTCACTCCTGTTTTGCAGTCGCGCAGAAATAAAATATGGATTGTAAAGACATATGTTATTCATTTATTTATCATAATGTACAAATCTCCGCGATTTATTCTACGCCACATGACTTCACAAAAGCATATCTTTTAGAGTACAGGGCTGGAAATGCAGGTTATTAATATTAAATAAGGGTTCTTTTCAAGTAAGCTGTTTCAAGGGTAATACTTGCAGAATATACGTAGATAATATTCTGTTTTTATTATCCTTCTATAAAATCCAAATGACAGCGCAACCGAAGACTAACATAGCGGACATGCAGTAATTTTTATCAAGGGTATTACTTGCAGAATATACATAGATAATATGACTGAAATATTCTGCTTTTGTTATCCTCCTATAAAATCCAAATAACAGGGCAACTGAAAACTAACATGAATGATATGTTGCATTTCAAGAGTGTTACGTACAGAATATCTACGGATAATATGATTGGAATATTCTGCTTTTATTATCTTCTCATAAAATCCAAATAACAGAGCAACTGAACACTAACATAAAAGACCAGTACTATAAAGATAAGAATATTTAGCTTAATATTTTAACAACATAAATTAAATTCACAATAATTATCAAGTAGACACATCACATTTTACATTTACAGCATCAGTAGCACGTTTTTATTATAGTTTAGAAAACAATTTATTTGGAGTTTCAGATAATAATTTCGTGCTTTAATTTCCCATTTTTATAAATTAATAACATATTATATATATTTACTGAATTAAATAAATGTTAAATGAAAGAAGTTTTGATATTCGACTACAGTAAATCCTTGCCGAACGCGATTTTGCATTTATTTGTTATCGTTTCCATTTATTAGGAAATTTGTTTATCTCTGTAGTTTACTCATATATTTACATGTTCTGAAGTTTGCTTTTGAAGTAAGATTTTAAATTGGACTGTTAAGATTAAAAATTTAATCAGGATAAAGAACTTGTTGAGTACTTCATTTTAATGTAAAATTCATGGACATGTGGTGGAAATATTGGTAGATAATAAATTTTAAATTTGAAAGATTTTTGATTAATAGTATCAATAATATAATACAAGACATGAAGCTTCGATTTTTGAGAAGAACTATAAAGTATGGGAGCGGAACACCAGGACGTTTAGCAGATATAAAGCATTATGTTTGGCAATGTCCATTACTTGCAACCATAACAGCAAATCATCTACTAGGATTTGCAACAATTGCAGTGGAAGATTTGTGCTACTATGCAAAGTGTACGCTTGCACTTAAGCAAGTTATGAAATACATTACTGAAAATGAATGTACGGTGATTATAAATAATTCATCATACTACATGAGTAAATTATTAAGAATATAAGAGCAAGTTAAAATTATAACAAGTCCTCTTTCGATTGGAATAGCAAGAGCAAAAAGAAAGATCAAGTCTTTTTCCCATCTGCAAATTTTGCATACATAGTGTATAATTTCCCTTCCCCACTCTGTTGTTGTATTACTTTGCATGCTTTAACAAAGGACCAAATGGGTCCTGTTGACGAGATTAATAAATTTTCCAGTCCTCCCAGCCTTATGGATGATATATTGAGCGCATGACTAGTCAATTATTTTGCAGTTTCAGCGCGGGATTCAAAATTTTCTCCAATAACCAATAGATCAAGGGATCATAAAAACATGTCAGGCATGTTTACATCTCTGCAAACAAAGTGTTAGACAAAGGGAAACATGACATGCTAATGATATTTTGGAAGTAAATGCAACATAAGCCCCTGCACGGAAATGATTGAATTTGGATGGGAATTTCTCAACACTGAGTGTTTGTTGATATTACTTTGGTCAGAAGTTGTCAACTATTTCAAGGGATTTCTACTGATTTAAAATGCAACGAAAGAAATCGCACAAACTGCAAAAGCAATTTTGATTTTTAGATATGGAAAAAGGATAAATCAAAGAATTAATCGAGAATGACGATTAAGAAGTGATGAATGAAGAATATGAACTTATAACGCCTACCAACAGTGAATGCCGCGGTACTAAAGAAAAGCATAAAGCACCATTAACTTACAAAAAATTGTTAAAACAGTTATTAACAAAAGGACAGAAACTGATTCTGATTTTGCAGTGGAGATTGACACAAATGAAGAATGGAGACGCATTGTGAGAGGCACTTAAAAACCTCTGTATTCCTTGAAGCGAATTTTTTTAATCATTATACCAAGTAAAAATCATCATTTTTTAAAAAAATAACGGTCTCATGTTCTTACGTATTAGGCAATACTGAGAACCGTTTCAATTAATTATTTGTTTCATTTTCTCCTTTTAATTACGATAGTATTTCGGTTTGCTTAAATTACAGATATCTTCTTAATTTAAACTACACCAAACATATTTTTCCATACAAAATGAAAGCACACAGCTGCCGAGCGATAAAATCGCTGAATACTGGTAGTTTGGTCTTAGAGTTTCATCCCAGGCAGGGGGAATCTTCGGTCGGGTTCGAATCTTAGCGAATGTGCTGGCTGTATGGACGTTTTCGTTATTTTCCTCAATGTGTTACGTGCATGCGAGCCAGTTTTCCCTAGAAAGCCCTCCACGAAGGCATGCCTCCCCTTCGGCAAATATCCCTTGAGTACTTTGCCATAATCAGCTATACTAAACCAAACCATAGAAAGTTAACTTTGCGGAACGTGCAAGCAGTGTATTAATGATGTAACTTCCGCGTTCGGTAAAAGTTTATTGTATGTGAATAATTTCATACATTATGCCTGTGATTTCCGTTCGAAGAAAAGTAAAAAACAATGCTAATTTATCTTCGGCAAACAAAGCATGAATGTATACAGAAATATTATTGAGTTTTGTTTCACCATTGCTACATATGAGCGAAATCTGGTATTGTTATATTATACACATGAAAGAGTTTTTTTTCGCTGTCTAATAATTTCTTACTTCTATAAATAGTGTGATCCTTCTATAAATAGATGGCGTTGGTGTTAGCAATAAGAAATGCGTTGTTAAATTGAATTGACACAAGCAGATATAAGATATGACTTCGTCCTTGTCCGATCTAATTGAATTAATGAGGAGAAATTAATGCCATTTAAAATGTCTGGTGAGTTTTGGGACGCTAAAAAGAAAGCCACAGATGAAGGAAATAATTTCGTGTACTTTTACTTCTTTGAAGAACTATGTTATAATTCAAATTTTTTAACTAAGGTATGGTAGAATTCAGTCAGTTTCTTTGCTAGGTACTCCTGAATACAAACACTAGAATATTATTTACATTTTAAAATTTAAAATTATGGAGAACCTTTCAGATCTCCATAATTTTAAGATTCTTTCTTAAAAAAATTTTCCCTGTTTGAAGATTTTACAAAATGAGAATAGCTTGTAATATTTTTTGTTAATTTGATTAACATGTACCCTGAAAATGCATCTACTGCGGTTGGCAAATATTTTCAGCTTAGCAATACGGATGAAATAGAAATAATAAATCTACTAAATGATATTGTTTAAAAACACGTCTTAATAATAACATTAAAATGTTTCGGAATTTAATTCTTAAAGACAGATATTTTATTTTAAGAAAATGTGCAATAATAATTTGTTCATATTTTGCAATTACGTATAATTACGAATGCTTATTTTATTATGATGTGTCTAAAAACAAAGTAGCGATCAAAACTCACAGATCTTAATTTAGATAACAGTTTAAAAATACAATTCTTATTATGTTTCCAGTTATAATAAATTGGCAAATGATTTGCAGTGTCAGTTGTTACACTGATTAGGATCTTTGTATTTATAACTGTTTGTTTTGCGTTTATAATTTAAGTATATCTAATCATTTTTCTTAAAATAAATCTTTAAATATTTTTATGTATGTTTTTCAGTGCCCTCCATAAATAATAGCTTTTGTCTTTACATTGTGCTATAATTGACAAAAAGACTAGTGACTCCTGAAGCAAATGACAGAATCTTTTATTATAAACTTTTATTTTTTAATTTAAAAATAGTTTAAGTATTTTTTTAAAATTTATAATGCAAAAATTTCTTTGAAGCTGTACACTGTAGTCTGAAGTATTTAAGTAACAAATTTCTTAAATCCAGGGTTATGTTACAGGACTTAATAGAAAATGCTAACTGTATTGCATTAACTTACGTCAAGACGTAAATGACATATTAAGAATAACAATCATTTTAAAGTTTTGTAACTAAGTCGTTTCTATTTCTATTCTTTGTTTTTTCATTCCATACACAGATTTAATAATTATGATTATAAAGAAATTTATTTTGACGGAAACAAATTCTTCAATCTTAAAAAATTAATTTAAATTTTATTTTTCGTAGATTATGTTTTCAGAATGGTTTTAGATTTACCCTTCAAAAGCTGTTGAAAAATAAATTTTTCATTAGTGATGATAATTCTTCATTAGTAATAAACTACGAACATGAAATTCAAGTCCGTAAGTTAAAGAACTCTCCATTAAATTGTTGTTGAATTAGAATGAAAATTTAATACAGTAATTAAGTTTACTCTGTCATCCCTGAAGGAATAGTGAACTTTTCAGCAAACCTACTGGCAAGCAGGAATTCTCATCTCTAGAACATATATAGAGTACGGTTTGCTTTGAAGGCATAAACTAGATTCAAATCCTCACAGATGTTAAGCGAATTATCACTATGTCTGAAATGAACTGTAGACTCTTAAAAGATTTAAAAAACACTTTTTTTAAATGAGAACTTGAACATAAATGCATATCTTGTCTTCACATAAAAAGCCACGACTTGTGGCGATGTAACTTAAAGTAACTGTCAGATTCAAAATTTAAAATGCACGCTAGTAGTCAAGACTACACAATTTACTCTAAATTGGTTGAGAACTTCACCCGGCCTAACAATTTAAATAACGGATATTATAACGTAAAGCCGGATAATTTCAATCTGTCAGAGCTGACGAAACTTACAAACGTGTCCCCGAGACCCAGAAACACGTTCTGTCTTACAATCCAGAAACCTCAGTCTAAATACTCCCAAACTGATTTGCACTCTGATGAGAAAAGAAAAAGGAAAAGTTATAGTAAAAGTCTAAATTACAATAATGAGTTAAACTGAATAATAATAACCTTATAACTATAAATTCCCAATGCCAGCTAGCCAGTTTCTCAAATACAGTAATTAGAGAATGTGGACAGACACATGGATCACTGCTTCCAAATAAACGGTTTATCGATGTCTCAGTCTGTAAGCAAGGTGACCGTATGTACACGTTCTATTAATTGTATATAACATGCAGAATCTTATAGAAATATCTACAGAACATACTGCTTGCATCCAATAGCAATGGAACTGGGAAATGTTTATTAGCGAGTCAAATTTTATGTTATAGAGTGATTCTCGAAATGTAGACTTTTCCCAAGCCCCCTTAAAAAGATAAAAAAATCTGTTTGGGATGGTATAACCTTAGGTTCACATTCGACAGCTGGGCTGCAAGAATTGAGTTTTATCGAGATGTTATCCTGCATAAGTGTGTGATACATTGAAGCTTGATTATGGCAATGAAACTCGTTCTCGACAATATCTTTAGTCTAAGTATATAACGTGTGAATTCGCCTGTGTGTTCATCTAACTTTAACTTCATTGGACGGGCACTACTCATGCTTGTTCGATTATGTGCAATATGTGATTCTTCCTAACGGATCATTAAACTGCTCAATGAGCAACTGACTGCTTTTTCAGGAGTGGAATTTCTTTCCAGGAACAGTGTGTATCAACACAGTGGACAGCTGTATCAGCAGCATGCTAAACCATTGTTACGAATTTTGTACATATGTAAACAATTTTAGTGAAATTATATGTAAAACTGTTGTATTTTTTGCATAATGTAACATGAAAATCTAGAAAGATGATGCTTTGCTGTAAAACTAAGAATACAAGGGCAGGTCATTAATCATTGACTAAATGATTAGCTCACTAAATAGGTAAGATATCGCTAAGCTGGCGATGGTTTTGACAAGTAAATTTTGTCGCCAAATGTGGCGATAAATCGGCAAAAGTCGCCAAACTTGACCACCTTTTGGCCCGGTCCTTGTACAACTGTAATGGATATTGTAATTGAATAGCTGTAATTTGTCCTCTATGTAACTGTAACCGTATCCATCCCTCATATATCATCCAGTAATTTCCAGAAGTGCTAGAGATTTCTAGGCAGCCGGGGGAGAATTACATAAGACCGGAGAGAGCATCAGTTTCTCAGTTGTTAGTTCAGATCTGAATTTGAGGTACTGAGGTATCCATAACAGCTTTTTAACGCGCTTTGCATTGCTTTGTGTTTAACGTTCTTTTAAATTGAAGTCTAACTACTGATTGTACTTGTTGATACTTTGAACAGCTGTGCCACTATTTTTGTGGAAAGTTCCAGAAATGTAGTGATTCTTTTGGTAAAATGAATTTTATAAAGCTATCATTGGTCCTCTGTGCATTCAATCGATTACTATCCCGTACGCACGCACCACCAATACGTATTATCAGACACGGTTATCAGGTACCGCAAACGGTTACTATTCAATAATTATTCCTTATCTGAATCTTCGCACAAACACCAGCATGGCGTTCATGGCAAAGCTTTATGGTCTTTATGGTTTTTTCTTTTTCTTTCTTTCTTTTCTTCGTTTGTTTCCGCACTTCTGAGGGTCAAATTCCTATTAATGATTGACATAGCATATTCCTCTATTTACATTTTTTACAGATTGATAAGATATAATCATCACACATATTCAAGTCCACACACAGTCAAATTTCACAAAATAAAATACAGGATATTAATAATGGTCTTTTTTTAATTTATTTATTTTTTGTTTTGTGAAATTGTTTTCGAAGTCAGATGTACCTTAAGTCGAGTCTTTCAAAATTATATTGGCTGTTAGTAATGTTATGTTGGTCTTTATTTTCCACTATTTTCAAAAGTTCATGTTTTTTTTTAACTTTGTGATGTATAATCTCTTAACTCAAAGATTTGAAAGAGAAAAAAGCAATTCTTAATAACTTATATCTCTATTTCATTTTTGTATAATTTTAATTTTTAGTAATTAAATTTAAAAATTTTAATAATGTT
>KK116239.1:205169-295135 GCA_000611955.2 Stegodyphus mimosarum | reverse complement strand
TTTTATTTTTAATTAAGCTATTAAAATTCTTCATAATAATTTTCACTACGTTAAGTCTTTATGTTATTTTTATAATTTATTGTTTTATTTTTTATAATTTAATTACATCAGTTAAAATACATATAAATTATAACGTATCTGTTTGATAATTGTTAACAACTGCAACATTATTTTGTCGATACAGAACGATACAGAATTTTTTTAAAAATAATTCTTTGCTTCGAAATATATCTTTTACAACTAACTGTGATCTTATAAAATAATATCATGTAAAAATTAAGTTTTATATATTTGGCAACCGTTGCTTTCAGCAAGTTCAATATAAAGAAAAAGGTAGCTCAAATCGCTGCTTTCTATAACTATATTTTGCCTGAAGGAGCAATTTTTGACTATGTGAAATTTAAAGATTTAAAGAATGCACTTAAACTGAATGAAACTGGGAAGCGTATTACTACATTCAAGTAAATGACAATGATTACATCTGCTTAGGAGGGTAGAAATGAAATAAAACGTATTCAAATACGTAACCATAGTTGCAGATTTTATATTCTGCGTAAGAAGATTCATTCGTTTGTAAAATCGTTCCCAATCCACTCAAAAGCTTTCACTGACGATAGATTTTGTAACGAATTTTATAGCAAAGGTTCAGCTAATGAAAATTTATTCCTCGTAATGTACGTTATCCAGGAAAAGTTTCCTGATTGAAGATACTTTTAAATCATGAATCTTTCTAAATATTAATTTACTTAATGCACTTCAGGAATGATCACGTAGCGAAAATGTATAATGTGTTGCGCTTAGTTAAAGGAAAATGCTGAGATACCGTTATATTTTGAGATGTACATATTATATTATGGATCATTAAGAATAAATAAAGGAGTTTTTCATCACAAAGCTCTACAATAATCTTTTATAATTAAACTGAAGCTGAAAATTTGCTGCAATGTGCATAAAGTTGAAATGTGCTCTCAGCAACAGTGTAAACTCAAATACTTTAAAAGCAAAATATGACTAAATTCTTATGAGAAATGTCTTAATAGCAGCCCATAAAATATGCCTTTTCTAACATTAAAAGTGAATCTTTTGTTACGGCATTTTTTATTTCCTTTTTCTGAAACTGTTTGGCTTGCAAAAATTGCAACATTACTGTGAATGAATGATTTGAATGCAATCAATTAAAACACAAGCTACGATATTAGAAAAGACAATTTTGAATATTAGTGACATACGAAGATAAGCAACATAATTTTCTTGGGAATTCATCAATAATTCCCGAGAAATTTTCGAAGGCAGAAATTACTTTTGATGTTATTAAAAATATAAAATAAGTTTTTTTTAAATATAAGGTAAACTTTTATTTAGTACTTCGAAAATAATTACCGTATATTCCAGCGTATAAGCGCATCGGTATATCACGCACACCTATTAGTCCTTACTTGAAGTCATTCATTCCAAGATTTTTCCCAAGCGTTTGAACAATGATATACTGAATTGACAAGCGATAAGGGGAACAATGTGTGAGGAGAAATAACTGAAAGAGTAAATAATTCTGAAAAGAGAGTGGGTCGTGCACAAGAATGTTATTCTAGCGTTTAGAGAAAAGGCGGACAGAATTTAGCATAAGAATGCCTTTCCAACCCGAATGAATTAGAAGTCAGGTGTTTTCTCTTTCTGTAGTCATCTGAAATTGTGATTTTGGAGTAAAAATCGAAGGTTCAGTAAATCGCATTTGCTATAGATGAAATACAGTTGATCCAGTCTTCCTTTGTAAATAAGGCTCCTGCCGAAAGAAATAGTCTAGTGCTGGTTTCAAATGCATGGTCTTTCAGTCTGAGAAAGAAAATGAAATCGTGCTGCAGTAAGGATGTTTGGTGTTGGTGAACGTTGGAGAGGATAATGATTATTTGTGGGCCAGAGTAATAGTGATTATGAAGATGAAACGGGATTCGGTGATGCGCCTGAAGGTATAACGGAAGACGGACATGACGAGCTTTTCATGTTATCCGATAATGAAAATTTTAAGTTTGTAAGGTATGCCATTTCTTCTAAATAAACACTATTTAAGTACATGCAAAAATACAATTTTTGTATGCTCGATTTTTTTTTATTTGTATGCTGTATTTATTTGTATTATTTCTTATATTTTATTTGTATTATTTCATATATTTTATTGGTATTATCTTTCTTTTATTTTCGTATCCTGAGTCCGTATTTTTGTATACGCCGGAATATAAGGTGATTAGCTAAAAGAAGAAAAATAATTTATCATACAGTTTCATGGAAGCAAGTGACTAAATCCGAGGGTCAATCAAAAAGTTAAATGCACTGCCTAAGAAAACAAAACAGGACCAAAAATTTAAAATAACTTTATTTATATTTTAAAGTTCCATTCAAAATCTAATTTTGAACGTAATTATCTCCGTTATTTAAGCATTTGTCGAGGCGTGGTGCAAGTTTTTCGATGCCTTCTGCAAAGAAATCCCATCCAACGTCCGATAACCATCCTTGGGCTGCAGCTTCGGCATCCGAATGATACCGTCGCTTTGAAAGTTCTTATTTCATGGGACCAAACACATGGAAGTCAGGAGGTGAAAGGTATGGGCTATACGAAGGGTGATTTCACACTTCCCACCTAAACTTTTTCCGAAGGTCACACGTTTGTTTTGCTGCATGCGGTCTTGCATTGTCATGCAGGAGCACAATGTCGTTCGACAGTTTACCTGGCCGTCGATTTTTAAGTGATTGTCGCAATCGTTTTAGTGTTTCACAATAAGAAGATGCATTAATTGAGGCACCCTTCGGCATGAACTCTGTATGCACCACGCCTTCTCTGTCGAAAAACAGCTTAATCATCACCTTCCCTGCAGACGGAACAGTTCGACACATTCTTCGTATCGGGGAACTGCAGTATTTCTACTTGAGCGAGCTGCGTTTCGTTTCAGAAGAGAAGTGGTGAATCCAAGTTTCATCTCCAGTCACAATTTTGTCCAAAAACTCATTTCCTTCCGTTTGGTAACGTTGCAGAAATGCAAATGCACTTTCAAAACGCTTTCCTTTATGTTCCTCCGTCAATACACGTGATACCCATCGAGCACAAACTTTACGAAATTTAAGGTGATCGGGAATAATTTTATGCGCACTTCCATGAGAAATCTCCAGTTCATTTGAGATTTCGTCTATCGTTATGAGTCTGTTTGCAAGAATGCATTCATTCACGCGAGCAGCGATTTCCGAATTTGTTGCAGTTGATGGTCTTCCCTCGCGCTCAGTGTCGTCAATATCTGTACATCCATTCTCAAACATGTTGCACCATTTCGCGATAGCTTGACGTGACATTGCATTTTCACCATACATTTCATGCAACATCCCATAAATTTCAGTGCAGTTGCACCTTTTTGCCCACAAAAAAAAAACGAATCCCTGCACGCATTTCTAATTTGGACGCTATTTGCAGCTGTTGAGACATGTTTGCGACTGATTATCAGAAAAACTAAACTTGCCGCGGGGAAGCCGCTACGTCACGCGATAAAGGTACATGTCTGAAGTGTTGCCATGCAGTGTCATCCAAATAGTCTTAAACGGAACATATTTACGCAGTAGTGCAACAAACTTACTGACCTATGTAATTCTCTTTACAAATTTCATCTTGAATTTTGTATCAAGAATAATAAAAGCGCGGGTCCTCTTTGATAAATTTATAAAGGTAATGTCTTATACTTTTGACAATGCAATTCTTTCATTATTTAGTCATTACTTATTTGTTGTTATTACTAATAATTTTTCATATAAATTTCAAACAGGGTTTTTTTACTCTATCCGACGGTGCGTACACTAAACTTTTGGAATTTTAGGTTGTTCATTAAACAAAGATATGTGCGAAAAATCGTTTAAACAGTGAATAAATAAATCTAACACGAATTTTGGAAACTTCCCTTCACCGCAAAGTATTGCCATTAAGAAACAGTATGTGTTAAAGTTTTACACTCCATAGCTAACTGTAAATAGTCTAAAGACTGATAGCAGCCTTTTAGCAACAAATACTATGAGTAAGCTAAATAAAAATTCATAATTAGATGTATTAGTGATATAGATTCATTCAATTGTTATGCATTACATACTTAGCTACTTCAGTTGTTGAATTTAAATATCTTAATTGTAATGATTTATCTTAATTCTGTTATCAGACTTAAAGGTTATTAATTTGTTTTTATTTTGTAGTTGATCTTAAATTTCTTTGCCTTGTTGAAAAGTAATTGTTATCATTTAATTTTTTGTGACAGTTTTGGTTAATTCTGATTTAAGTTGCTTGAGTAATTAATTTTTATTTTCCTTTTGGTAGTTTGGTTAACTATTTAAATTTTTGTTTAGTTAATACTTATTCTTAACTTGTTTGCTTAATGTTTAATCTCTTGTTAAGTTGACCGTTAAGGTCAATTTTTAAAGCTCTTTTAAAGTTTTTGCTTACACAAGTTGGCGTTTAAAGTTTTAATTAAGTTTTGTTAATGTGCCCCCTTTTCTGCTAAATTGGGATCCATATTTTCTGACTATGGTGGTCGTGTTTGGTGTTGTAGAAAACATAAAAATTTTTTCTATGTGATTATCATATTTTAATCGAAGAAATTTTCTTCGGTCTTGTATTAAATTAGTATTTAAAAACAAATCCTTAATTCTTTTCGAAAACCTTTTTACATTGCCTTTTGGGAAAACAAGATTTATGACTTTGTTGTGACATTTTGTTCGCCCCGCCAGACAGTGGTCTAGGAAATATCTTTCATCAAGTGAGAAATCTGCACCCTGCTGGATCGGTTATTTTTGTATGCAGCTACGCCACGCCAAGGTTGAGGGGTCAGGGTGATTCGCTTACTTGCAGGCTTTCACCATGGTGGAATGGGACCCCGAGTCGAGGCTAGCTACTGCTGACAGGTTGATGACCTTGGAGGATCGGCGATTATTCGCCAAGATCCGGCTTACGAACTCCCTTGCTTCACCTTCCTGTGTGCATTCTTTCCCCTTGGGTTGCCGTGCACTTGGCTTGTTTTGTACCATCTCGGATCGCCAAACGAGTATTTGGCGGAAAGGAGAAAAAGGCTTGCAGCGATCTACGAGTACTAGAGACGTTAGGCAGACGGCGAGAAGGCAAATTATACTGAAGGTGTCATTAGACCAGATAGCAGTCGCTCGTCCCCAGAAGCCGTCTCAGTGAATAGATGTCTGAAGAAATGGAGAAGAGGAATCTCCTTATGGAGGGCGACGCAGTGAGGACGAAACCCCGATAGACAAGGGGAAAATGCCTTCCAAATTTATCGATGACTAATTTGTTTTTTTTTTCTATTTCCCACAGATTTCAAAATGGCTGATAGTGTCGTCATTGCCTTCTGTTTAAGTGGCAGCATGTATCTTCATGAAAGTTGTATGTAAATTTTGGGCTCCTTGTTGAACAACGGTATGAAAAATTTTATTTTATTTTGAACAACACCTTCACCACCAAATGTATATTTTGTACTAAATCAGTTTATCTTTAATAAATCCTATATTTAATTTAACTTAACTTGTAATGATTTCACTTATAACTTAGAATACTGGACCTAATAGTTTAATTAAAACTTGAACGGGTTATTATATTATATTAAATTTAAACAACGCAATGTTAATTCCTTCTGTTGGAGTATTATCTGGTACTATTTACTCTTTTATTTGAACACACTGGTTTTACAGTCCAAATGTTGTTTCATCTTGTATGTCACAAAACCTTTACACCCAATGCAGTATTTGTTATAGTCAAGTCATTTAGAGATGTTATCCTAATTTTGACTTTCATGTGTTATTGAATATTGAACTTTAAAACTTAAAAACTTAAACTAGTAAAAAACTCCAACGCAATCATTCAGATGAATCATTCAATCATTGAAACAGAATTGATAGACACACACACAAAAATTAAATGTGCCTTTGGTAAAATATAAATATATAACATTTACATTATATTTTTTATCATAGATATGAAATAAGTTATTTAAGTTTCCTCACTGGTATATATGGTGCCGCGCTTCAAATCAAGTTTTCTGCTGAAACATATATGCATCTAGAAATCTAGATGTTCAATCTGAAAAATATGCTGATCTAGAGTTAGATTATAGATCTAGAGTTGGATTATAGATCTATTATCACGAGGATAATTTTAAAGAACCAGCACTTTTTAATAGACTTTTTAATACAAAAAAAATAAATTACTATTGCATAAATACGGATCCCCAATAATGTAGCAATACATTTATATAGTAAGTAATGAATAAAAACTATGAATCAATAAAATCTCTTCTATATGTTTGGCATCACAGAATTGATAATTAAAAAAATCTTTTATTGACATCACAGCTTCCTATGAACTTTAATTAATTTTCAGCTGATGATATTTAAAGAAAAATGCAGCTTCATAAGAGGAAACATGATATATTTTTTAAGCTGTGAAATTATTGTGAATAATCCTTTGTATAACACAAAAAAAGAAATTTTGCATTTATTGCGTTAGTGTTTAATCTAATGATGACAGAAAATAATTAACGTCCGCAATAAAAAAGGCTTAACTTCGATTTGTTGACACATTTTTGCAAGGCAATTTAGATTAGCAATATGACTTACATTTTTAGGAAGTATAAACATTGAACTCAAGGAAAAAAATGATTTGAAAATGCTAAAATTACAAATCCTAAGACTTTTCAAACAAACACCGACCTAATTTTTAATTATGTACATTGCGAGGAAAGAACTAGAAGTTTAAAAAATAATATTTCCCACGAAATATCCATACGAAACTAACAAAGTTCCATACGATTGGATAAAAGTGAAGGTTTTCTAGTGCTGCGCCCTTAATCTTGTGGAATTTTAGTAGTCTTATTGCAACAGCCGCATATAAATAATAGAGTAACCGAATATGATAATTCTTCAAAAATGTATACCGTGAGAAAGATAATGTTGTTGCAAAATATTCAGCTTTTAAAATTGCATGTACACTGCGGGGGGGGAGAAGACAGTTCTATATCTCCCGTTCTGCTAGGCCGATTGACGAAATTCAGCTTGCGTTTTTCACGTCTCCAAAGCGCGACTTAAGATATGTATTAGATTTATACATAGCATTGTTCTAATACAGGTATTTTGACACAAAATCGGACTTTTTCTGAAATGGCATGCCAATTGTTTTCCATATTTCGATCCTACGACTCAAATTATATCAAACTGCCACGTTTTGTAAAGCTCGCACGAGTAATTTTTAAAAACATTAGCTCTCAAAATTTTACCTCCTCAATGTTAATTGAATTTGACATATATATATTATCATCTCTTTTTTAATTAAACTTACTTGACTCCTTTTTCCAGAATTCGAAATTTGGGATTAATCAAAATATAATTCGCACATTTTTTATGATTTATATTATTTTTTATGATTTATTTTTTAAATTTGTATTTTTAAATAATTTTTATAAATTTCTCGAAAAACGTTTTGTGTTATAACCTATAAAAGTTTTAAGATCATCATAAAATAGATGTATGTCTAGGCACACTTAAAAAAAATTAGAGTTTTGTATTCAAACTTTCCTAAGATATACATGAATTTACATGTTGGGGGCGTTTCGAAATTTGGCATATTCGCTACAAGTGATAATAACGCCAAATGTGGTTTACGCATTTTGTTAAGATTATTTGAAAGTAATGAAGGTGATCTTTCTTCCGCCCGTACACAGTGTAATAAAGGAAAGAAAAATAGGTTGCTATAAATTAAGAAGTTCTTTAAGTGAAGTATTCATAGCGCAAAGTGAAAAAATGCCCCAAGATAAATTCTTAAATTTCTCCGTAAATTTCGCACCAAATTTTACAAAATTTAATATTTAAGCGTAATATGAGTCTGAGAATCGAAATATTGAAAAACAAACATTAGTATGCCATTTCAGAAAAAGTCCGAGTTTGTGTCAAAATACCTATATGTAAACAATGCTGTTAATTTTGAGTTCAGTAAAATTTAAGACTGAAGACGCGTCTCTCTTAGACATTCAAAACTCTCGGGTAGTTGTTTAAAGACTTTTAACTGATTTGCATTCTGGTGGAACTAACGAAAAGGAAAAGTAGTAATGCATATCCAAATCATAAATAAGAAATCATAAAATAACTACATGTGCGTGAATAGTGCGAATAAATAAATTTGAAGGAATCCATAAATTTGACGAACGAAAGCGGCAACAGTTGAGGCTTTTTGTGTGCTTGAGTTGGCAGCAAAAATATTGGGTTGACCGCCAATGAAGAAAAAACCAAGTTCATGACAGTTACAAAGAGAAGTGCCGCGGAAAATAAATGGCTATGTTTTTGAGGAGGTCGAACAACTTAAATATTTGGGTTACAATTGTAAATAATAATAATAATAATAATAATAATAATAATAATAATAATAATATAACTATTAAAACTGTGAACCAAATTAACATGGCTAACATATTCTATTGTGAATTAAGAAACCAGTTTAGATCAAAATACTTAAGCAGTAAAACTAAAATATAGCTGCATAAAGCCTTAGTGAGACCGATGGATAATGAATGAAGCTGATGAGGATAGAGTAATGACATTTGAAAGAAAGATTCTGAGAAGAATATTTGGAGCAATGACAGAAAATGCAGTGTGGAGAAAAAGATATAGTTTTGAACTACAGCAAAAATCTAGAGACTCAAATGTAATAAAAGTTATTAAAGCCTCTCAACTAATATGGATAGGTTATAGTATATACAGATATGGACATGAATAAAAGGGAGGGGGAAAGAGAAGGAGAGGAAGACCGTGAACGAGGTGGCTAGATAATGTCAAAAAGTGGTTAAAGAATAGCTGTTAATAGGTGGAAGATCATGGGATGGGTCAAAATGGCAGAAGCTGACTGAGACAGCTTTAGTCGGAAATCGGCTTTAGAACGTAAGAAGAAAAAGAATAAATTTCTGTTAAATGAATCAATTTTAATTGTTATTTTATGTTTTTTTATAAACCGAAATGCAGTAATGATAATTCGTTTCAGAAAGTAAGATTAGGAGTGCAAAGAAGCTAATTAAATTGCATAAGACTTATTTCATTTATGTGGCAGTGAGTAGGATCTATTATTAGTCGCTTCAGAAAGTATAGCTGTTCTTCTTTTAGAAAAAAATTGAATGTTGAATTCTTCACTCCTGTGAATGAATTAAGGAAGTCATACTCTGGCTCATTACAATGCTATGCTTTCTAGTTTTACACGGTAGAAATCTGTATCTCTTTATTTCACTTAGTGTATTATTTCTGTTCAAACACTCAACTCAAGATATTCAGTGAATAAATAAAGTGAACAACTCAAGATATAAACAGCTCCTTTGACATTAACATTAACTATGGCATATTATGGCAACTTAAGTTATGTAATAACTGTCAGCTGAAACTAAATAATCAAATGCTTCATCTTCAAAAAAATTCTATTTTCTGGAATTAAAAATTTCATTTCGATCTTATGGTTCATCTAAATCAGAAATCAAATAATAATGAAATTAACTTTGTTTTAAAATCCTGAAACCTTACTTTATACTGAAGTGCAAGAAAATTAGGGGAAATATTAAGTCACAAAAGTATTTAGGGAATTCCACTGGTTTGATAAAATTAATTATCATGAAATTAACGTATAATTATTTCAGAAAATTTAAAAATTAACTGAAAACCAAACTGAGCATAAAGTGAGAGATTTCACATTTTGAAGCAATGAGATGCTCAGTTTATTTTTTGATTAAATTGAAAACATAACGGTAATTTGTAAAATTTTTTCAAATGATTGGATGGAAGGTTAACATAAATATGAAATTGTTTTCCATCGAAGTATCTCTACGAAGACGTCCTATGATCAGACAAAAATCCCTAATGAATGTGGCGGGTGTACGACAAAGTATTATGAAGGCTTAAAATAAACCTTTCTTTTAAAGCTTGAACTTAACAAGGCACAGCTTGGGTGTACAATCAAAATTCAGCCACCAGGGAGTGCAAAAATAACATATATTTGATTTCACTATTTAAAATAAGATTGCAGCAGGAAACTATACAAATTTGACTTAACTAAGTTGGTTCAAACTTTAAGGGCGCATTTTAACTTCGGCTAGCAAATGGCTAATGACAAAGTAACTGGCAGAGCTGGGCAGTAGAAAGTAAAGCGGGGAGCGTGCTGCCAGAATCTCTCTGCCTTAAACATTCGAAACCCTCGCCTAGTATCTGAAATACTTTTAACTCATTTGCCTCCTGGTGAGAGCCAACGAAAAGGAAAAGTCGTAATCAAATCATAAAAAATAGCTAATTAATATAAAATACCATATAACTGCATACCCGTGAATAATTACGAAAATCTAATGCTTTACGCGCAATAGGAGTACGCTCTGTGCCAATGTGTAGCGATCCCCAGTCTGAAGAAAGCTTTGCGCGTACGCAGAACTCGTGACATCATGAAACCTATTCCACGCTCTAATGTAAGATTCCCAAGTTTTTATAGCTTATAGCACCTTCTAAAATATCGGTGGGATGGCGGTCACATTTATTCTTTCAAGGTAAATTTAGAGGTTTACATGATTAATAATATACATACTTTGAAAAAAAATTAACTCCAAAAATATAATTTTAAGATATACAATATTTAAGATATATAATTTAAGATATACAAATTATTGATTGGATTCTAATGTTAAATAAGTATTTACTAAATAGTACAAACAAAAATTTACAATTTCTTTGGTTTACAATGCATTGGTATGAAAATTCTTTATAAAAGTGTAATTCGTTAAATCATTGCGATATTTGGTATTGCATTTCACAGGCCACTGCTTCATAATTAGGAGAGTAGGATGATATCCCTACTTGTAAGCACTCATCAAGATGTTCACGCGCAAGTCGAGATCTGTATTTTAATTTTGTGATATTAATTGCTGAAAACAATGATATTTGACATTTTTAGACCGCGGGCTTAGTTTTGGAAAAGCCCCTCCTCTAGCCCTCAGCGCAGCGAGTTTGAAACCTTGATTTACTGGGCTGAACTACGAAACTTCACTTTTGTACCGTTCGATACAGGTATCTTTGTTCACGTTCCATTTGTTGAACGTCGAGCCAATATCTACACAACGGCTTAAGTGAGAACCTTGGGCTACTCAATCCCATAGACGAAAGGCTGCGATGGACTGTCCTTTCAGAAATATTTTCTGTTTACCTGCTTAGCAATTTTTTTATTTCATGAAAATAGAACTTGCTTACGTTTACAACAGCTCACAAAAACTATATAATTTAATTGCAAACAACTAGAAAGTTTTTATTTGTCGGAATGTCATCAATAAAATATTCCGGGAAAATATTTTATGAGCTAACTGGGAAAACAAAATTCCTGTAAGATAAGAGATATTTCATAAGACACACCTTCTGTCATATAATATAAGCCACGGTAAAACTTTCATGGCATGTAGGCATGCTAAATGAACGATTTCTTTGAAGTGAATGGGAGCTTGTAGGTACTGGGAAGCTGTCTTGTGATTGACTTGAGTGCACGAGTTAACTGCATATCGTACTAGTTCTCTTTTATTTGCTACACTGATGACTTTTGCTGTTCCGATGAGATTTGCATAAAGGTTCTAGGAATCATACCATAGTATTTATATTTCTATGCGTCGAAATATGTACATATCTCAGCAAATAAATACTATTATTGTTGAAATAACGACTATCGAATTGTAGATAAGCTACAGTTGTATCTGCATAATGTAAAAATAAACATGCCTCTAAAATTTCCATTTTTATTGCGTCTTATAATAAAGGAATTTTTAAAGTTTTTGTTATTAATATCACTGTCAATTAATGTCTAGTTATATTGACGTGGTTTACAGAAATGCTGATTTATTTACGAATACAGCCAACAGTGCGGAGACAGCAGTATGTATGTTTATACCGCTCAATGTGTTTCTACTGAACTATTGCAGATGTTTCTAAGAATATAAAAAATTTAAAAACATTGTAGTTTTCCAATTTTTCATCACTAGCGGCATTGTGACAATTACTTTTTATGATGCTATGTTTCATAACAGTCTACAGATATTTTTACTTAGTTTTTATACCTTCTTTTTTAACAGAAGGAAGTCAAAAGCATATGACCTTTAAATTAAAATAGATACAAGGATTAGATTAAAGGAGGTTTTAGATATTAAGTAATATTGAGTTTGCTTTTGTTCTGTTTACTTAAATAAGTTAGCATGAGTATTAGAAAAATAAGCGATTCTAGAATTCTTTTGATAGAATAGAAGAGAATTATTTTGAAAGAAACGATTAGGCTACGAAAGTTCAAACGATATAGGCTATATATGTGAATTAGGTATTAAATTCATAGTTATTCATTGTACTAAAATTGTTATTTTGTCATTTTGAATGGCCTTGTTCTACTCATTGACTTACAGATACCATGTCCACATTTTATGCATTCCCTGAAAACAGAACATATCCCACATAAATGCTTTATTAGTCTGTCACATTTTCTCATATAAATAAACGCAAATGTTAAATATCTTATTCGGCCTTCCGTATTCGTCCATTGTATATATAAGAAATTCTTAATGCTCTGCTCTTCTTTCAATTTTGTTTTCACTATATTTGATACGCCTAAGATTGTTTTATCCCTTTCTTGTACGTTCTTCATTTCAAATATTCCATTATACCAGGAAAATATACTTTTTACGATGACAGATATCTATTTGAAGAGATTTACTAATAGCTTTTATAATGCAAGTTAGGAAATATTGCAAAATAAAATTATCTGAACTCACCCTCCAGCTCACTTTTATGGACTGAGAACTCGTGGCTTGAGCTCGCACTTTTACAGGTGCCGCACCAGGAGCTATAAAGAGAAACAAATTTTGAATAAACATGGTGGCCTTCAAGTTTCGGATATATCATTTTTCAATTACACTTTTTAACAGATTTCGCACAGGAGCTATAAAGAGAAATAAATTTTAATAAAACTTGTTGACTTTCAAGTTTCAAATATGTTATTTTTCAACTACGCACTTTAACATGTACCGTCCCAGGAACTACAAAGGGAATTGAATTTTGAAAATGACCTTGATGACCTTCAAGTTTCAAATATATTATTTTTTTTAGCAACAGGCTAACTTTCGGAACAATAATAGGCAAAATAAATAAAACCTGCATCAGTAAAATTATTGAACTACTTTAACACTTTATAGTTCATAATGCCCCTCATTATATTACTGCTGTAAATATAATGGTTTCTATTTCTTTATATAGCATCCTTCCTTTGACCATATTATTTACTATACAAGCTTTCACCGAGAAAACATTTCAGAAAGATTAAAATAACATTCAAGACAGTGTTGGCAGTAATCACATTTTTTTTCCAAGAATAGCAAAACCCTTCTCAGAAAGATATATTGTAAGGAGTGATTGTAATACCGAAACACTGATATACAGAATACGGATATTTCGTGCTAATTGCATTTTCTTGTAACCGGTATTTGCTAAAGCAAAGTACTGGTATTTATATGATTAGTTATAAATAATAAAAATAAATATTTTTAAAAGGTTTAATTTGACATTTAATTTGACATAGGGCATCTTCTGTTATTTGAAATATGTATTTTTACATCTTTCCACGAAGTAAAGGAAGTACTGTAATCGCGAAAAATTTAGCTATCATATTTCAACTGATATATCCGTTTTGATCGTTCTCGAATCCTTCTGGATAATTTTTTGCTTGACAGCTGTACGTACGGAGATAATGAAGGATTCTTTTACCCCAAACGGATTGTGAAATGAATTTTTAATGGATTCAAAATAAATTTCTTGATAGCGTCTCTACGTACAGATGTGTACGTTTGCACGCATTTCTGTATCTCGCATAACTCAGAGATGATTACCCATAGAAAGTTGAAATTTTGTATATATGACTGCTATAACATCCAATTGTGCATATCCCTTTATATATATATATATATATATCACCGGTAAAGTATGAAACGACGGAATTCTATAGAATGCTGGACGATTTTAGGCAAAGTGTGAAGTATGAGAATTATTACATACTTTCCCTAGGCATTGCATGTAATATGTAGGCATTTTATAGAATGACAAATGTTCTTTAGGCAAAGTATGAAAAAACGTTCAGGGTAAAGTTGTTATTTAAAAGACGTTCATTATCAAAAAGACAAACGTTATTTTGAAAAATTAATGAAAGAGCGCCATTAAAAAACTGTTATTCGAAATATGTAAAAAAAAGGATAGGGAGATGATCTTCATACAATATAATAAATCTATATTTTCTTATCTGGCTGAGGCTGGGAATCAGTGAGATCCACCTGACAACGGAAATTAAATTCAGAAACAATCATAAGTTTCACAACAGTGCCTTTTTAATAACTTTTTGGTTTTTCTGGCAGGGCTGACAAAAGTGGTTTTACAGTTCAATATCATTTCAAGTAACGTTTTTGCATTTGGTTGAATTTTCTTTCAACATTCTGTCACGTCGTCTGTGTCCAGTACTCAAATAAGTTTTCATGAAGTACTGGAAATAACTCAGCGTCCGTGATGTAATACTGAGTAGTACTAACGCTTTCATTAACAAGAAAAATGAATGTAATTTTATTTTTCACAAACATCACATCCAACCAATTCAGAAGCTAGTAGTCCCATGGTTCCTTTTTAGTAGTCGCTTTGGCCTTTTTCCATCATTTATTAACTTCTGGTAGGCAGTTTGGTTCTTCGAAACGAATCGGAAATGTATTTCATACTTTGCCGGTTTGGCATTTGGCATTCTATAGAATGCCTAGGAAATGTGTGGAATATAAATCGTTTCATGCATTGTCGGCTAGTTTTAGGCATTATATACAATGCATAGTCATTCTATAGAATGCCGGATATCTATCCCTCCTTTATCGGCTTCAAAGTCTTTACCCGGCCTTAAATGTTCACAATCATTTGTCGTAGACGTATACTTCTAGAAGTGTTTTAAATGATGAAAATATTCATGTTTGGGCAATTTCAAATTTAAAAAAAATGTTAATTTTGCACAGACATCGAAATTTAACTCTTGAAACGTCTCCCGGTTACTATTCGGAAAAGTTTTATACTCGTTATGAAAAAATAAACATAAAGAAGTTTGACTCTCGTACGCCAAAAATTGATGGCTATATTTAATTTCAAAATTTGTAGCTTTTGGTGTCATTTTAAACTTGACTTCAGGGATCGACTAATTAAGTTAGAAATCCAAAGAAATAAGTCTAAATGAAGTGTAGCAAAAAATATGTAAAATTTAATACACCGTGCAAGGAAGTCAATGAGGTGCGTATATCAGATTTTTTTTTCATGGATGGGGCAGTACCAACATCAATCACTTGCTGTCCACTTTCTTTCCTTATCTGCTTTCTTTGTGTGCGTAATATCAGGAGCAAGTACGAAACATGTTTGAAACCTAACCTCACATCATTAGACTCCTTTCTGCCAACCAGTCTGGCTGTGAAGCTATTATTTAGAAAATATTCAAACTTATTAAAAGACTATTCAACAATAATGTTATATTACAATATGATTTAAAGATTATGACAAACCACTGTGACTATCTGAAGCCTGATGCAGTGCGTTAAAGATTAACACACAGAAAAGGACAGGGAACTAGAAAAGGAATTTACATTACAGAAACGTATATATTTTAAGGTTTTTAGTTAATTATAAAGACTTTAAAAAAGAAAATGAGAAGGAAGAAAAGACGCTAACGAAGTCAAATTTAATTAAGTTCGTTGTAAATTTCCAAACAACATTTATAAAAAGCAAACTCTAGAGGAGTTCGTTGAAGATGATGTTGATGTTAATATCGGAAAAGAATTGTCTCTAGAGTAGAAATTATAATTAGCTATAAATATAAAAATTGTCACAAATAATGATGCATAATATCACAAATAATGATCACAAATAATGAGTAATATAATAAATAGATTTATCCAAAATCGTCAGACGAGAGACTAAGTTGTTAAAAGCTGTAGGACTTGGAAATGTGTAAAGGCAAATATTTCGAGTACATCGCTCATTATTAACAGTGCCACCAACCAGTGTGGAACAGAAAGAGCATTTTGTATTACTGGTAATTTGAAAAATAAATACATTAATGATAGTTCAATAAACTATTGAGCTTTTTTATGATCACATTTAAAAACATATGTAGTTAGTAAGTTTTTTTTCTATCAATAGATACTATATTATAGACTACACAACATGTGATGTTTACTCTTCTTAATAATAATACTACATGTTTTGTTCCTTTGCTCTATTGTAATACTATAATAGTTACCGCTCAGATGGTATAGTGGTTAGGGAAGCCTATTGCGGTACCGAAGGGCTCTGGTTCAAATCCTGGACAGGCAATGAAGTTAGTAAATGTGTAGTGTTTGCAGCGTGGAGGCACTCTATATGCGAGCCGAAAGTTTTCTCGTGTGATTAGGTGGTAGGGAAGAGGAGTGGGAGACCCTCGACACTCGAACCATTTCCCGGGGTGTTGTCCTTAAACACTGGGATGGAAGATGAAGTCCAACCTCCTTGAGGCTCTAGTAACCATTCTTTCATAAAGTACATGGACAATACAACAACAGCTGTAACGGTTTATTTTTTATATTACATTTTTTTGTTTCTGATATAAATTATCATTTTACTACTCTTATTAATAATATTTGATTACAACATTTGTTCCCTTATTTTAACAAAATTGGTTACATTTTTATAATTCACGCATTTGTGCATTTTTTTTTACTTTTTTGAAAATTTCCTAATACTGGTATTCCGGTACAAAGTTTAATAAAGTAACGATTAGTCGCAATATATTTTAGGTCCAGTATTGCAATCACTAATTGCAAGTGAAGTATATCAGAAGGATAAGTTGTAAAGAGTTTCGACTCATAGTGAGGAAAATATTTATGCACAAATGTGGTTGCTTGTGCTCGAGATTTATGTGCCTATCTAGTATTAAAATCTAAATTTAGGAACAAAATATTCAAATGCTCTTCCTTTTCGAAAACGAAGATATATGATATTGCTAGGGCCAAGTTACTTCTTCCTATGCATAAAATATTGATTTCTTTTTTGAATTCCGTTACCTACTTTGTTTTTTCTGTATTTTCAAGAGCAATAACAAATGCGCAAAAAAGGAATTCCGTAGAGACATAATACATTGCCATTTTTTTGATAAATATCAGAAATAAAGGTCCATAAATTTAAAATGAACTTACAAAGATATAATGGGTAAAGAAATTCACTTCATTATTTTAATGTTCAGAGATTCCAATACATTTCTTTGTGTCAAAAATTATTAGTATCGAAAAATTTTAATACTTCATACATTATGTCTACTCTTACCCAAAATTATTCATAAGTTTTGTTATTCGTACATAAAAATAAATAATAATAATAATAATTTCCAGTTGATTATTAGGAAATTTTAAAAGTATCAAACTAAACTTTAACAAAATTAAAATCACACTTTGAAAAATATCTTTCAAATTTCTTTTAAGCTTTTAAATCTAAACCACCGAAGTTAAATTATTTCTAAGATATTACTATAGCAACTAAAATAATGAGCTTCTTATGCTGAGAACAAAATTATAAAAATAAGCTGAAAATCTTGAAATCACGAAAGTGTACGAAACTTCGTTTCGGTGTAGTCAAAGAAAGAAAAATTATGCTTGGATTCAGAATATAAATGAAAAGAATAATAGTGAGGAACTGATTGAAAAAAAAAAACAAAATAATGTAAGAAATTAAAGCTGTATAGCCTTTCCAACTGCTTGAAGAAAAGAAATCGTGCATTCAGCGTCTAGTCTCAGAACATGCTTTTAGTTCAATTCCAAAAGTAGCGCCTGCAAATCCAAAGAACTACGATTTCATACTTCGCGAAGAAAACTAGAGTATTTCTAAGTCTTATCGATACACAGTGCAACTACCGCAACCAGACATGAACATGCTGCTCTCTTCAATTTCAGATTGTTTGTTTAAAAAGTACAACCTTTTCTGCATATTAAAAAGAATGATATTACTAAAGTTAATTACTAAGGACCTATAGATAGTTCAAAAAACGTTATTATAATATATGGAGGTCTTCATCATCAGAGGAGAACTTTCTGAAAACCTTTCGCAGCATTTTGCAATTTGAGAAAGTCATCAAAACCGCACTATATTGCCAAATGTACACTGGTGAAATAAATTAAGAGAATTTTCATATTTGATCTACGATCTCCACAACTACAGGACAGATTTGAATAAAATTTGGTGTGAACATAGTTTGATATAATACAAACAAAATAAACATTCAAAAGTTATAATAGAAGTATATTTTTGTGTAAAACACTCATGGGAGTCTGAAGGTCTGAAACAGCGGCTGCAGAAGACACGAAAGAAACGAGTTAACGGGGGTATAGTCCCTTCTTACAGCCATACCGGCCTCGCAGCGTGATGTCATACTGGAAATAAGACAGTTTATCAGTGCATGTGGCAATTGCTCCCACTCATTCAGCAACGCTATTTTCAGTTCCTGAATGGTTCTCGCAGCGGGGTTGCGAGTTGCAATTGAACTCGCCATAGCGTCCCAGACATGCTGTATAGGTTTGAAGTCTGGAAACGTGGCTGACTAATCCATTCGGTGAATATCCTCAGTATCGAGAAATTCGTCAACCAGAAGAGCTTTATGTGGCCTCGCGTTATCGTCCTGTAAGATGAACTCGGGGCCCAGTTCACCCCGGAAAAGGCGAACATAGGGCTCCAAGATCTCATCCCCATACCTCACACCAGTCACAGAGCCTCTGTCAAAGACGTGGAGAGGTGTGCGGCCATCGAACATGATGCCTGTCCAGACCATTACACCTCCACCGCCATAACTGTTGATTTCGAGGACATTGGAGGGTAGGTAGCGGATCCTTGGGTCTCTCCATATGAAAGTAGGGCGAGAATCGTTGTTTAGGCTAAAACGGGACTCATCGGTGAACAGAACGGTCGCCCATTGCTCCGTACTCCGATCACTGTGCTGTCTGCACCTTACTAATCAGACTTTCCTGTCCGTAGACGTGAGCGGGACGCAAACAGCCAAATTCTTGCAAGCAACCCTCTCTCATGCAGTGTTTTGGAAACAGTCACCCTTGTTACATGGGTTCCTGTGGCCGAGAGAGCTGAGAAGCTCTAGCCTCTCTATTACGCCTCGCTAAAATGGACAAATAGCGATCTTCTCTGGCCGTCGTATCTCTTGAACGACCTTGCCCAAGCTTTCTCTCGATGGATGCAGTATCCTGGAACTGGTTCTATAGGTTACACACGACTCTGAGGGTAAAATTAAACTCTCTGCATATCTGGACTTTCAATTGGCCTGCCTCTAGCCTTCCCACAATTCTCCACGTCATTCCATCATCTAAACATCGGTGGTTACTCATTTTTTATGTTCTGATGTGAATTTAACCGATTGTTGCAAGATAACACCAAGAAATTCGCCGAGGTGTGATAGCGAACGGAATTCGTCTTACCCTCCACGTATTTGCCGTACAAGATTTCTCCTAATTTATTTCACCAGTGTATTTATACGGATATGTTTTCAACCTCAGTTTGTCTCGATGGTAAAGCTATTTTTTTTTAAATTGTGCATTAATAAATGAGCAGAATCATTTGCAGTTTTATGTGCCATGCATATGTACTTATCCAATTTATAGTATTCTAAATGATACAAACAACTTCAGTTTTGCTAATTCATATTAACAAAAAATAAATATATTTTTATTATTTAAAACCGATCATCTGAGTAGACAGAAAGTGACATTTAGAAATTACTTAATCGCCAAATAGTGCTGCATATATCGTTATAATTTACACATTTTAATTTGTTTATCTGTAGGATTTCAGCAACTACGTTATTTACCACATATTATAGGTTTAGGTGAGTATATTCATATCCCGTTCCTCCCCCCCCCAAAAAAAAACAGGAGCGCCTGAGAATTCAAGGTTCGCGGACTTCCGCCTGCTGTACAAAACAAATACTATCATCATAGACAGCAGGATTTCGGCGAATAGCTGCCGGTAGTGGTAGCGCATTATCCTACGTTACACAGACACACACACATAGAAAAAAGAAAAATTGAAAACTTTCAGATTTTAATGGTCGTTCAAAAGGGTTTCTAAGGATTTTTACGCTCTCGCTGAGTTTGCAATCTACTAGCCTGCTCTTAAACTCGCTCCTGCTAATGTTTCTTTTTTTCTGGTCTTTTAATCTTTATCATCAAGCATAGTTTTCTTTGCACTTTACTATTGAACAGCAAAATCACAAAATGTTTAAAAGCTGCGTAGCAGCATATGTTTAGAATTCCCGATTCAGTGTTAAGAGTCGGCATACACTTTTCTATTTTTTTCAGTCATTTCTCAGTCTATCGTGACAATATTCAGTTTTCAGAGTTAAGAGGGCTAACAAAAGTTTTTTTGGTCTTTTTATTATTAACTCTTTATGTGTTAACTTTATTCATTAAATATTACATACTTCGCACTTACACCACATCTTGTGCAGAAGCTTTCTCCAAAACACCTCTCCGCCAATACTTTCCAATAGCTCTGCAAAGTTTGGGGGAATTTCCTTTCCAGGAAGAGCTGCATAGTGAAAAGATTCTGGAACTGGCAAAAATTTTGATTTCCACGCACGGATCCATTTGACTTCTCAAAGGACAGGACACCAACCAACCAAACAACTATCACTAAACCTTCAGCGTTTCTTCAAAGCTGGCCTTAGCTGTGATGTTAGAAAGTATGCTTCTGCACTCGCGCTGCTCTGCTAGAATTTCGTCAGCTGCAAAAGTGTGATTATCCCGGATTTTCCATTCTCTTGCAGACGATACTTTAAAATTACACGCCTTTAAAGTAATTGAACCATGTTGATGCTTACGTTATTGAATGTGTAGTCCTTGACTAACCTCTCAACATTTAAAGTGATTTGACTGTCACTGCTTAGTTTAGTTTAGCCAGAAGTGGTTACTCCCTTAATTTAAGTTCAAGATTTAAATAAAGAGTTTATTTGAAACCTTCTCAGGACCTTTGCCATACTCCTTCAGACAATTCTCTAACTTATCTAGTAGGGTTGGACTCAAAAATCATTTTGCAGAGCAATTGCAACCTTACAGATTGTAGATATTGACAATCCTAGAAAGTGCTTAAAATGCTACAAGTAGAACGTTTTAAAACTATATGTAATAATGTATGTCTTTTCTACCCAAGGTTTATATTGTCCTTTTACTAGCTTAAAAAGAAGGTAACAATTCAATACTCTCGCATCCAGCAATATCCGCAATATCGTTCATAACACCGTATAATTGTTGAAACTTTCAGTTTGCTTTATTTCGTTTGACACTTACTAGTCGTGATTATGATTTAAATCAAATTGATTCTCGGATTGTGTTTTCAAAGATCAAACGAAATTAAGAATTTATTATTTCTACATTACCTAAATTCATCACGCTATGAAAGTAGAGAAAATATTTTCCGAATGTATCGTATGCAGAAGGTTATATTCGATTCTTAAATCTGTAGGGAGTACAGCATGCTTTACGTGCCCGTGTGCTTAAGAACAGCTTTTCCCCCTGATATGCTACTGGTTTTTAATTTTTAATTAATCTTTAGGTCGAACAGTTCATCATTCGAGACATCAAAAAACAAAAAATAATGAATAGAAGTTGTGAGAAAAGAAAAAAAATGGGTTCAGCACTTCGATAATAAATGAACTGCCATCTACTTTGGGTTGTGAATCAAAAAAAAAGTATGAGGTTACAAAAAGCAAAATAAATAAAAAAATTATAAAAAAAGCGTAGGAGGCTAGAAGACAAAGTCGAGGCACATCTCAACTCGATTGAAAAATGTTTTTACAGCCAGAGGATTCCGTTTTTATAGCTAACAATTTACTTCCTTCGCCCTCAAAGCCAAAAGCAGCTTCGAATGTTTTATATAAGGGGCAATCCACTCTCAACTTATATCAAAGAGTGTTAGGGGGGAAGGTTTCTGGAATATTCTGGGTATATTTCCTAACGATCGATATTTGTGGCTTGGGGGAAGGCAGGAATCTCTTCTTCCAAGTTATAATATCGAGAAAATGGTTTTCTAAAAGCGCTTCTTTTGCGATATCCTCGAGACGATGTTTGTGGAGTTCTCACTTTTGTCACTTGGCTTTTCTATTATGCCTCCGGAGAGTGGCAACGTTATCCTTGAAATGAGGTTGTTGGCCTTCCTGGCGATCCTTGAACCTTCATATTTTTTCTTTCGCCAAGCTCTTTTGCAAGTAATATCGTTTTCGACAAAACTTTATTATGAAATCCTAGAAACGCTGTGTTACGAAATTTTCAATAAAACGCGGTCAATTTTGAGCAGAATTTCAGCAATATGATGTAAAATATTTAGTATCCTAACACAGAATTTTATACAATCAGTGGTAACTTGTATGGGAATAAAACAAGCACGGTAGAGCTCGCTTTGGGAGCATAAACTAGTTCCAAACTCCTAACAAACGTAAAGCGAATTATCGCTGTGTCTGAAATTAATTACAAAGTCTTTGAAAAGTTTAAAATAAATCTTTTTATAGCACAAACTTTGAACATCAATGTACTTTCCTGTGTTAACCGAATCAGCTAAAATTTGTGGCGATGTATTTAAATGATAGTTAAATTAAAATATAAAATGTAGACTAGTAATCAAAGACTACATAATTAAATCTAAATCTAAGATGGCTCAGAAACTCTAACTGGCGAAACAATTCGAATGTTGGCAGCAATAACGCAAAGCCGAATAGTTATAGTAAAGGCTGAAATTTTGAATCGCTGATTGATTTAAATAAATACTCTTACGACATTATTATTCGTAATATTTGTAAAGCAAGATGATATGTAAAGAAGTTTCCAGCAAATCAAGATTTGGTCTCGAAAATGTGTTAAAAATGATAAGGGAAGTAAATGTTTCCCACATTATCTACTTAAGAAAGACCGAGTTCCAGTTTACTATATTCAGCTGGGTCTAGGACCTTTTGTCGTCGCCATTTCATCATGGCCGTTTCGCCGCCAAAACATATTTTTCTTTACATGACTGTTTTATATCTTGACGTCTTATACTCTATTAAATTTATTTAGTTTAATAATTATGTTTTTCTTCTGTATAAGTAAAAAAGGTTGCTTATAATATAGCTGTATATATATATATATATATAATACACATCTTATAATATATGTTACATAGATCTTGCTTATAATATATGTTATATAGATCTTGCTTATAACATATGTTATACAGAACTTACTTATAATATATGTTATATAGAACTTGCTTACAATATAAGTGTGTCATATAGATGTGTTTAATAGCAAAAGTGTTTTTTTCTTTTAAAATTTTAAGGCAGCCAAAGGTACACAATAGGTAAACAAAATTATTAAATTAAATAAATTTATAATATAATATGGCAAGAAATCATACAGGCATACAAAGAAAAATATCTCTTAAATATACAATAGGTAAACAGAATAATTAAGCTAAATCAACTTGATATAATCGGGCAAGATATAATACAATCATGTAAAAAAAATATGTCTTGACGGTGAAACGGTCACGTCAAAACAGCCACGGCGAATAGTTCCATTCATCCTAGTCTAATTTTGAGAAGTTAATATAGTTTAAAACTAGAAATCGGCGCATACAGTCTACATCCTTTTTTATGCTTACAACGAAGTTTGAGTTACTTTACATATGATTTTACATTTATACTTTTAAGTGAAATAATACCTTCTGCCGGAAATTTGTATTTCGTATTTGCAGCGAAGCTAATGGTTTCGTTACAGGGGCAAGTATTTATTTAAGAACGCAAGTATGAATCCGTAGAAACATAAAAGCTGTAGAAGTGCGAGACGAATCAAGACGAAGTTCTCTTCTCACACTTTCAACGCTGCGGTTTGCTGCGCCTCTGATTCAACAGTGCTCTAATTTCCTTGATTCCCGAGCTGTGTGCTGCATGTAAGGTCCTCTGTAGTGGCTGAATAGCGCTACTAGAACCGTCCTGGTGTTGAAGACTGCGTGGCTGTTTTGCAAATCATTTGGCGAAACACAGTGGTGTAGACATAATAATCACATTTTCCTTTGTGGAAGAATGTTCCCCATAGACTTTAGATAAAATGACTCTACTTATATTTAAAACTAAACAGAAATTCACCTTCTTTCTTCCTCTACTAAAGTATTAAGGACTTCTTTTGATGTGCTTTAGGTAAATCATTAAATTAAGATAACCATTTTTTTAGTTATTCTACAAGGTTTACAACGAACGCTCTGTTCTACCTTCATATTTGAAATCAAATAAGTTTAAGACCATGTCTAAAGCACACATATGCAGCCTTTTTATTAATGCGGCCCTTCGCCGAAAAATTATTTTATTATAAGAATCTCTTGCTTATATAAGAAGGTACTATATATATTTTCAAGGGACATTTTTTTCCATCTCCAAATGTAAATTACATTAAGGGAGATGAAAACGTCAGAAAATCGTTTTAATCAAAAATATTGTTAATAAAAGAAGTAATGAAATAAAAAAGATAAACTATCTCTAAATACTGTTGTATAATGAATGGCTGCACGAGGGCGTTACATTTCTAGCTAAAGCCCTGTATTTTTGTACAGAAGAGTATTAGCGAACTTAAAATTAAATGCACCTGAAAACACGAGTTTATATATAAATTAGAAGATGCATAAAGTGCTACGCATGATCTGCCTGAATTACCGTCTCAGAAACTGATATAAAAAATTTCGGATAATGCAGAATAAAATTCTGAGGACCATTAGAGAGGAAGAACTTTTTAAAGTTCCCATTTCTTCTCAAAAAAGCCTCAAGGGTAACTTGAAAACAGGTAACTACACCCTCAAGGTAACACCAGGTTAATAGCTTCAAGGGTAACCTCAAAGGTAATACTAAAGTAGTTAACAGCATTAAGTGTAAATCTACCTCGTTCAAGTCATCCCGGAGAACTATAAGATCAGGCCCTTTTGCTGAGATCCAAAGACCGCAATTTCTTTGCCTAAGCATCTTGATCTCGTAGAAGGAAGTATTTCTTTCAGTTTGTAAACATTTATTAGCTTCCTTTTCGATTCTTATTCTGCATGTTATGATCGTAGTGCATATCTTACTGCATTTACTTGTAAATTTGTAGCGTTATTGCTTTATGCCATTACTTAGACTGTATTGTGACTTGTTCTTTGTACAATTATGATTTCGGAATTAGGCTTAGCTATATAAAGATTTGCATGACACGTTTCACCAAAGGAGCATGATGTGAAATTTTCATTCAGTTCACTGATATTATCTGATTGAAGGGACAATGGTCTCTTCTTTATCTACTAACCTCCTGTTTTCACCAGGAAATTCTAATACAGGTTTAACAACGTGATGTGCCCACTTGGCAGTAGTTTAATTAGCTTATAAAGCCCGAATCTTCAGCTACATAAAGATATGTAAACAACTATTCGTCTGTTTGAATAAAATAAAATGTGAATACATTTATAGCCTTTCAGGAAATATTTTCAGTGTTTTCAGAATTAATTACACTATTTTCATCACTCTTTCATTAGGATAATTTTAATAACTCTGGAAATAATATTTCGTGTAAAGGAAATGTGTAGATGAAGCAACAATATGTAATTCAAAGATTTCCAACGAAGAATTATATCAGTGGTATAAATGTGTACTTCCAAATTTTGTCTAGACTTTTAATTCCCATTTATTTTTTGCTGAATGAAAGCTTTAAATTAATTTTAATAGCACTACCGAAATCTTAAAGTTCATTTAAATGTAAGCTTGCAGAAATTCTTTGGCAGTTAAAATATTCGAAGCCACAAAAAGGGGCATTTTAAGAGGTAACTGCACTAATATAAAATTTAACTATATGTAGTCACAGTATGCGCACTTTCATGCAAAGTGTTTCTATATTTCTGTATTAAGTAATTGCATTTTTGTTTTTTTAAGGTATTGCGTTTCTCTATTTCGCAAGGTATTTACATCTCTATTATTTTGCAATATGATTGCGTTACAGTTTATTACAAATTATTCTATTGTAGGTTCTCTTAAAAAAATGGTTTTACGAAATAAGTACAAATTTCTGTACTTACTCCGAATTCTACTGCTGAATTTGGTTTCCCCCAAAAATCATAATTTCGAAAATAAGAAAAAAGATTCTTTAATTATTTTAATTTTATAGCTGAATAAAGGAAGCTAAGTCCCTGTTTTCCAAGCACTGCGGCATATAAGCTGGGAGTGTGCTCCGAGCCAGGGAACGCGCTGCCTGTATTGGCGTTTTCGTGGTTTTCCACCATGCATAAGTGTATGCGAGCCACCTTCCCTTAGAAAGTCCTCCACAAATGCATCTCTCCCATCTTAAGCAGATAGCTTTCGAGCGCTTTGCCATAATCAATTAAACCAAACCGTGCCGAACTCAAACACCATTGAAGTAGCCACAGTGGTTAAGGGCAAAGGAAACAGTTTCAGAACTTTCATGTAAATAATATTTAATCTAAATGGTTTTAGAATTGGATAATCAATGTGCTTATGTTATGATAAGAAAAGCATCTAACAGGCATTGCTAAACCATGTTTTTTTCGGAACACCTATTGTTTTCTCAATTCACTAGCCGATTACTTTGAAGAACATAATGCCTACATGTTCGCATAAATTCAAGGTGCTTTTGCAACCAAAATTCAATGCGAATTTATGACTGTAGAAAGAAATATTACTGAACTACTTTGCAGTAATACACTGAAGAGAAAATTAGACAGCTGGAAACTAACTGATACTTTACCATCTTTGAAATCTGAGTAGTCCATGTACAACGTCATGATTATACTAAGACGGATTTTCGGCCGTCGAAGTCAATGTGAATTCAAACTGAAATTGTTCGCGGGCCAAACTAAGACTGCAGAAAGTCGTGGGCTCAAATTTAAACTGCCGTGGGCCAAGTCAGTATTTTAGAAAAGTCTATGTGGAATCAAATTCAAATTGTTGGCGGGCCAAACCAGTACAATCGGTTTAATCTGAAATTGCCTGTAGTTCTGTATACACAATCTGAAAAGAACTAAGAAGACAGAATTTTTTTAGCAAAATAAGAAATTCTTTACTAACAAATAAAAAAAATATACATAAATTTTAATTTTGCTTAATAAGTCTTTCCCAAAATATACTTAAACAATAATAACAATATATGCAAAGGAAAAATTCAGACTTATATATGTTTTTAATCTAAATTTTGATACCTGCAAGACATTTTTTTGTTTACAGTATGTAATTCAAAAAATATTGACAGACAAATGCTAAATTTTCATATTAACGTTTATTTAAAATAGTTCTAAAATGTTTAACTAATCATTAAATAACTTACTTTAAGTTAAACTGAAAGAATTTACGAAAAATTTCTTCAGGTTTCACAGCAAATTTGCCAAGTATTATAAAACTTGAGAATAAGTAATTACAACTTAACCGCCTTCTTTTAACTATTAACTTTTTCTTCCACGCACAAATAAAAATATATAGTTGGTATGTAAATAGTTATAAATTTGTTTATTTCTCTGTACAGATTGACATGAATTTGATAAAAGTTGTAGCCTTGAAAAGAAATTATTAGAAAATTTCTTCATCACGGATTTTGGATGCTCATTGGCCAATTAAGTGTTTTATTATTAATTTGTAACTGTGATAAAAACTTTTTCACAAATAAATGTATTCACGAACAAAGAGATTATTCTTAGTGCGAAAATTCTTAATTGAACTTATTTAACTTTTGTAATAAAAGTTGATAAATAAAAGTTATTTTCAGTTCTTTGTATACGATTTATATCACTCTGTAAATTAGTCGATGTCCATTTATAGATTTTACAGACATTTTATTTATTGATAGGACTTCAGTTCATTTATAGATTTTCTGATTCATTATTCACGTTAGTTTCTTATAGTTATGAAAACAATGTAAAATTGGACCTCAAATATTTAAAATTTTGAAATCTTAGCAGCACTGTATTTGCAACAAGTTCATAATCGAAAGATTTCAGTTATGAACTTGTCTTTGCTGGTTGAATGAAATTGTTCCATGAGGCTTTAAATACTTCTCTTTGCGGGTTGCATGGAATTGCTCCATGTGGCCTGCGTGCCGCCTGTTTTAGACCACTGAAATACGTATATTACGTTCAGTTCGATTCCTAAGTTTCAAAAGCTGTGTAGCGAAGACTGGATCAACCTCCTTACTAATTTCAATTCAATGATATGGATGTTTAAAACATGGACTTATTTAATGTATTTTACATAAATTGTTACTGGGCTTGAAATACAGATCTCATTTATTAATGCTTTTCATTTGTAACATTACTCACTGTAACTACTTGTAAGCCGCCCAGACGCTATAGTTTTTAGAGAAGTCTACTACTGTATCAAACGGCCCGGGTTCGAATCTCGGAGAAGGCATGGATGCTTGTAAATGTATAGTGTCTTTGCGGCACGGGAACACTCTGAATATATGGCTAGCTGAAAGTCCTCTCCTGTCGTTTGGTAGTAGAGGAGAGGAGTGGGTCACCCTCGAACCAAACCCTCCCTGGGGTACTCTTCCTCAAAATTGGGGGTGGAAGTATAAGTCCAACATCACTGAGGTTCTGGCAATCATTCTTGCATAAAATACAAGAAGACACCAACAACTCTTAGGTAACTCTAAGTTCTGATTCTGGGTGGCATGAAAATATTCGAGTATACTAAGGATGACACGAACCCAAAAAGTTTGGGATCCATTGTGTTAAGTAAAAGTAAATATAGTATTAAATTGGATGCCGGTTTATAAAAGACTGATCTATTCGAATATAAATAGCAAAGTTTAAATTCTGCAAAACTGCTGCATTATTTAAACAATTTTAACCTCATTTTTAATAATGCTAGTAGAAATGTCTTCTAAATTCAAAATGAATTCTAAATTTAATTATTAAATTCATGACTGAATTTTAAACAAAAATTCACATTTTAACTGCCATACAGAAAAACTAAAGCAGATTTCGTGGGACTATTTTATAACACATGTTTTGATTTTAAATTAGATAATAAACGTATGAATAAAAAATACAGTTTCATACCAATACCAAATTTGCTTTTAAAAGCTTTTGCACTTAATTGAGTGAGTAGGAAAAAGTACAAGATTTAAATGAGTTCCTATTATTATAAAAACAGGTTTTTCTGTAGTTTTTGCGTGAAGCAAAAGCAGCGAGAATGAAGGAAAAAAATGCAATAAAAGTTTCCTAAAGAATTTTCTCTCATTAGAATTCCTAAAACGCAATTCAAAGTAAAAAATAGTCTTTATAAAAGCATTCGGCTTTTGAAATCACATTCACATGAATGCACTGAAAGAATTTACCATTTTTTCTTCTCGTTTGGTTTTTGACTTTTAATTCCCTGCATTTTACTATTAGGCATAGAATTTAGAATATGGCCGACAAAAATACCTCTTTAATTTTAGTTATATTTCTTTCACATAATTCTTTCACATTTGAATATTGAAGAGTTTCTTACTTGTCTAAAGCGATCACGAATTTTTATTTTTTTCATTTTTCTCTCTCTTTCTTAGTATTTCCTGGATGGGCATAAGTGCCTACATTTAAAACATCGACTTTCTTACATTTGGTACAACATTTCCAAAGGCAATATAATTATTCTGGATTTTAAAAGTTCTTTAGGAATCATTTCGTCAGAAATGCGTACAATGGTCAGCATTCCGCATCTTAAGCGTTTTAAATAATGTTATTTCAGTCATTACGTAATTGCAAACTACTAACCACGCTTATGGACACATACCCTATTCTAATATGCACATGCTAAGTATATTTAGTATCTAAAATCAAATGTAATGCCTTTCTCAAAAGTAATAGATCACAATATGCGAGCATTTATGCCAAACAGAAAAAGCATTTTAAAGTCGTTATGTTCTACAAAGAAAACATTTCTACTTATTTAAGCTCTTCAAGGAACAATAAATATGGGAATGAATATGCGTCCTATTAGCTTGAACTTGATAGGGGAACATACAGGTAGCGAATAAATCTAAGGAAGCAGCATGAAAAGATATGAGTCATATTCAGTTTCCTATTTTAAGACTTACAATCAAGAATAAATTTAGGAACAAGCTTCAATAAAATGTCAAAGAAGATGGGATGAGAAAGGTTAACTTATGAATACTTTCCACCCACAACTATCCCTAAAAAGAATAAACACAAATATCCGGCTAGTACAGTTTGCAACAAATCATGACAAGTTTCCATTTTATTTCCAGCGATTCTTAAGAAGAAATGTAAGATGCGGGTGCGGAACACTAGCATATCCAGCAGATATAAAAAGATATAAATATATCTTTATATCCAGAAGATATAAATAAATCATCAGAAATAAATATCCAGCAGATAATATACGGCAGATAACCATATAAATATCCAGAAGATATAAATATTACATTTGGCAATGTCCATTACTTTCAATTATTAGAGCAAAGAATTTACCAGGATTTGCAATATAAATTATAGCGATAGATATATTCTACAATATAAGCGTATGTCTACACTTTAACTGATTATGAAATATATTACTAAAAATGAAGGCATGGTGGTTAGATTAATCATATTACATGAGGGAATTAATAAGTATTTAAGAAAGATAAATTAAGTAATTGAATAGTTAATATTTAATAAATTATTTAGTAATTTAATATTTAACATTATTTACTAATATTTAATAAATTTTCAATGCTAATATAATAATAATTAATATTTAATAAATATTATAGTAAATAAAGATAATAACATGTCCTGTCTACATTTGTTATAAGGAAAAGAGTTAAGCGAAAATTATATCACACCTTCTTTCCATCTGTATGTATTGTATATGTTTTCCTTCCCTACTCTATTACTTTATACGTTTAAAAAAGGGCCAGTGGATCCCGTTAACCAAAGTTCCAGTCGAGCACGGTTAATCACTGTTAAAGTTCTCACCCTTATGGCTGCACATGCTGAGCGGATTGCTGATAAATTGTGTCGATTATTTTGGTTTGGTTTATTTGACGAAGAGGAGGGATATCTTCGTGGAAGATTTTCTAAGGGAAACAAACTCGCATACACGTTACACATGAGGAAAACCACGAAAAGTCCCATGCAGTCAGCTGTTCGCTGGGATTCAAACCCAGGACTGAACAACCAGTGTTCAGTGGCCTAATCGCTCGGCCGCTGATGAGCTATCAATTGCTTAGGCAATTTTGGCATAATTGTCTCTTCCAGCAATGGAGTTTAAAAAATATAGATAGAAAAGAAGGTAGTCCTTTTTAGTAAGAAACTATTGCAATTTCAGTTTAGAATGCGTCTTTGATATATAATTTGTTATTCGCTTTATATGGGCTAAGAAACATACATTCAAGTCATTTAAGTATGCTGCCATATCAACTGAAAGTCCTCCAGCCAGCTCTCATTCGAATTCAGTATCGCATATGCCCATTTTTATTTAATTCATTTTCAGTTAAAAGACCTAAGTCACATCAAAGCCCTTAAGGATGGCGTAAAAACCACGAGTTAGACATCATTGTTTTAAACATTAATGGATAACCAACTACATGCAGTACAGTATTTTGTTTTGTATGCCTATGTACTGCATGTAGTTGCCTATGTACTGCATCTGTACATAGGCAACTGCTTAAACTACAAGTTCAATTTTACTAATGATCTAAACAAAGTTGCTGAGATGGTGCAGATTCTCACGTTATACAGTGACAGTTTACGTTATAGAACTCAGGTTAGCTGCAGTCAGTTATTTTTTGTAACCCTTTAGTATAGATATGTTACTTCTTGAGAGGAAGTTATATATACGTTAGATAAAAAAATATGCAAATCAAAATTATAACTTAAAAAGCCTCTTGATTGCTCATTTTTAATTTAGCTACTTTCTCTCTCTAGTAATAACATTCTCTAAACTGCGTCATATATTAAAACTAATTCCGCGTTATGTCATCTTAAAACTAATTCCGCATTATGTCATCTTAAACCTTCTACATTGCCTTTTAGTTTCAGCCAATGAAATTAACAAAAACTGTAACACGCCTGCTATCCCTCGTTGCAATCCAACTAACCTCTCTCTTTCTCTGCCTATGTTTGCTAGCTGACGGACGAATCTTGCTTCGCTGCTTTTGTTAAAAATGTAATGCGCCATCATCAAAATTATGGGGTGCAGATTGGCCCCATTGTGAATGCAAGTAATAACAAGATATATTTGGGATATCTCTTGCGTCTTGATATCAAGTGATTTTGTGAATCTGAAAACGTTCCCGCCATCTTCTGCTACGTAATTGATATTTTCAGCGATCTTCTAATCCCCAATCCTCTCGCGACTGCAAAATATTAAGTCTTAAATAATAAGTCTGCAAAAAAATCGAAGCATCAAGAAGGACTTTTGCGATCGTGACGAAATTTGTTATGCAAAAACATCTCGATCGAACATGCAAATGATCAAAGTTTCAAGACAAATGAACAGGAATTGCGATCATAGCGCGTATTTCTAGTGCACAATCCGCAAAGTATAAAATCAGTAACAGAGGCGGAAAATTTATCTTTTTTTGTTGCTGCCATTGTGATCCTGTAAAGAACCAACTAAAGATGCCATTACGACGATATCGAAGACCTTACACACAACTAAACGACTTCGAACGTAGTTGCATTGTTGGATTGCATGACGCTGGGTGGTCATATCGAATAATAGGCCGCCACCTGCAGCGTATAGACACTGCTGTGTAAAGATATTGGCACCAATGTTTGCTACAAGGAAACTGCAGACGAAATGAAGGCTCTGGAAGGCCAAGGAGCACAAATACGAGGCAAGATAGGATGATTGTTCGCCAGGCCCGAACCGCCCCAACGGTATCATTGTCGACTAGTCAACGCATTATAGCCACGTCTATACCTCCCGTGGTACCACCTGCTATCTCACGGCGCTTGTCTGAGGCTGAGTTACGCTCACAGGGACCTTTGACCCCACAACATTGGCGGAGTCGTCTGGAGTATAGTCGCAGTCGATCATCATGGCTGCCATCAGAATGGCATCGTATAGTGTTCAGCGATGAATCCCGCTTCACTCTTGAAGCAGATGACCACCGTGTTCGTGTCTGGAGAGGACGGAGCCAGCGGTCCCAATCAGCATTTGTTTTACAAAGGCATACAGCCATAACCCCTGGTGTGATAGTATGGGGTGCTATTTCTTATGACAGCAGGTCATCGTTAGTCATCCTCCGTACATCTTTAATAGCTCAAAGATATGTTGATACCATCCTACGGCCGGTTGCGTTACCGTTCATGGCACGTCATCCAACTAATATTAATTTGAACACTCAATGGGTAATTATGAGCCGTGAACAGGTACTATGACCGTAAATTTTTAATCATTTTATTGTCTGTGTATGAGCTATGCACGTATTCAATTTCGTCAAAAACAAACACTTCCTTCATGGTGCTTCGATTATTTTGCAAAAGAGTGTATATTCCATAGTCAAGCACTCATCTATCATTAACTGCAAAAGTAACTAAATCTTATCATCACAGTTTAGCCGGTAGGATTGAGAACATCTGAAGTGCGGGTTCACCAATGGAAATTCCTCTGGCGAATTACAGTATGTTAACGACAAGAGTTGAAGCTTTGGTATTGCGATGATTTTTTTTTATTCTTCATCATATAAATCAACGCTCTTGATTTTACATCCAAAAACAAAAAAGAAAATGTTCTATTATCCACAGTGCTTCGAAAATTAATCTAGAAAGTGTTTATATTAAAAGTGACTTGGTGAATGTTCTCTATGATACAGTATATCAACGTTCCAAATTATTTCAGCATTACACCGATTCCAAGGTCGTTAGTCTGCTTATACTACGTGCTTCAAGTGTGCAAACGTGAAAAATTTATTTTCGTTTTCTTAATCGCATAGAGTTCAGCGAAAACTGAAAAGTATTATCTTAGAATAAGGTTCATTTGCTAAATGGAACAAAACTCAAATAGTGCTATGGATTCTAAAATTTCGTATAATATCTTTTATGAATAAAGTCAATTAATGTAGCTAGACATTTGAACATTATAATCATGCATAAATTTCTAATCATTGTTATTACATTGAAAATCTAGATATGCTGTTTTTCTTATATAGAAGTTTCAAAAATGTAGCATTCTTTTATGAAGAATAAAATTTTATGGTATCAAAATTTGATTTTTATAATTACGTTTAATACGATTATTAACGAATTTAAAATATTTGTAAAGATTTTACTTATGGAAGGTTATTAACATGCTCAATATATTTTTTCATTATTGTTTAAATACTTTTGAATTAATGAATTTTTTTATTATTTTATCAAAGAAATTTTTGTTTGAAAATTTGAATTCTAAGAATTTACTAATTATTTTAAGATTGAAGTGATATAAAATTTGAAAGCCCCACATTTTTTTGCCATATATAATAATTATTTTTTAATATATTGGAGTGTATTTTTTAATTTTTTTTAATAATGGAGTGAGAGCAGTTCAAAAAGGCCAGTTACCTTTATCCAAGGAATGGAGGCCTTTTATATGGTAACTGCCAGTTTAGCATTCTTTTGGATATTGACGCAGAATAAATGCACCAGTTCACTCAGCTGAATATGGCAATATGATGTATATGTTAATATTTAGAGAAAGCTGTGAGGTTTTTCAGGTTTTGTGAAGAAAAAGTGAATTATAAATATCTTAATAATACTAAAAAGCATAATTTCAATAAAATGTTTCAAATGATGTTTTGAATGATGATTTAATTACATTATAGTATTTTGAAATTTCTTGTGATTTTGTAATGTAATTCATAGACGTGTTTAAAATTTTCTTTATTTGAAAAGTTTTAAAAACCATCCCTAAGCAGGTAAAATTACGAGGTTTATTTATTTTCTTGTTTCATATTCAAAACATTACATGGTCCATATTATTACTGTAAGGCAGTGCAGTATATTATTCAAAAAAAAAATAAAAGGCCTAACTTGAATATACAAGTTACATGCCTTAAATTTAAATTGTTGCATATTTTATTTATATTTCAGTTAACTATAATCTGAATACTTAAATGGTTATAAGTTATAAATACAAACTTTTATAATTATACAATACTAGAAGCAGTTACCTTTATTAAGGAACATAGGCTTTTACGTATAATTGTATTTAAGCAGCCTACAGCCATCAGCAAGTTTTCACGCTGTTTTTCCTTGTAGAGAATTTGCCCATTTTAACTAATTTTTTTTATTATTGTTCTAAATTTTATTTTTTTTTCTGTGTATTAAATTCTAAGTTCCATTTTACTTTGCTTTACAATTAAGAAAATGTGGATTTTTTGTAAATGTTAAATATATAATTTTAATTCAAATTTTATGAATCTGTAAACGAAGCTTTTGGTTTTATATTGACAACAATAATTTTTACGGAACATTTTCAAGCCAAGGCTTGAAAAACATGATTATAATATTCAAGAAGATTTTTCAAGAACTGTGAAATTTTACTGTTTTTTTTTGAAAAATGTTAGAACACTTTTTACAGTATGTTTACAGAAAAAATTACCTTGCAGACTTTCAAAATTTCAGTAACATTTTTAATTTGAATTTATTCTTAAAAATGATGGCTACAAGATTTTGTAATTTTAAAACATTTAGATCAAAATTTTATGATTTATTTTTAATTCTATTTCCTTTGTTTCGCTACTGTTTTAATGCTTTATTTTAAAAATGCTTTTCTGTGATCAAGTATTTTTCTCTTTGAAGGGAGGGAGGCAATGTGCAAGATAAAAAATTATGCAAATCAAAATTCTAACTTAAAAAGCCTCTTGTTTGCTCATTTTTAATTTGGGTACTTTCTGTCTAATAATAACTTTCTCTAAACTGCGTCATATCTGAAAACTAATTTCGCATTATGTCATCTTAAAACTTCTGCATTGTCTATAAGTTTCAGCCAATGAGATTAACGAAAAGTTGTACACTAAATAGCGTTGCAACTTCACAGCCGGAACAAAGCACGCATAGCGCACGCTAATCGCGGCAAAAAAATTGAAACTACTCTCCCTCTGTCTATTTTTGCTAGCTGAAGGACGTCTCTTGCTTGGCTGCTTTTGTTAATAATGTAATGTGCCAGCATCAAAATTGTGGACAGCAGATTGGCCCCATTGGGAAGTACAACAAGTAATAAAGATATATTTGGAATATCAAGTGATTTTGTGATTCTTCAAAAGTTCCCGTCCTCTTTTGCTACCTAACTGATATTTTCAGTGATCTTCTAATCCCCAATCCACTCGCGACTGCAAAATAATGTCTTCCCTAGTAAAGCACTCATCTATCATCAGTTTACTGCAAGGAACTAAATCTTATCATCACATATGTATATGTGCGTGCATGCATGTAAAATACAAAATACTTATCTTTCAAATAATAAATTAATAATAGCCCTTTAACTCCGGTTTTCATTCTGAAAATAATAACAGTATTTCTGGAAAGTGCCATTTATAGATTAATCTATTCCATGAAGTTTGCGTAACGCTGATGACGTAGTAATTGGAAACTGAAACTTTACTAACTCAAACCAAAACCTTCATCCTTCTTTGTGTGCTTCCATATTGGATAACTACGCACTTAAGCTTCTCTCTCTGTGCTGTTAGGACATAATTTCGCTGTGCTTCCTTCCTATCACAAAAGTATCAAAAATTTAAAAGTTCTGGAAGTAGGCAGGATTAGAGTTCCAAGTGAATTGTGGCCACAAATATCAGTTGGAACTAAAAATTAAATTTAATCTTATTCGGCTGCTAAGTTTATTCTTCAGTATGGAACACGCACGCACGCACGCACGCACGCACACACACAATCAAAATACAACAAGTAAATTTGTTTTCTTCAACAAGATTCTTTTTTTTTCATTAAAGTCAATATGCTTTTCCCTTATAAACGGGTGTTCCATTTACGAAATTTTTCAGTTTTGTTACTCTTTCTTCAAAGTTTGGACAAGCTTCCGGTTAATACATACACTTAAAATTTTATTTTAAATATATTTCATAACATTCGAATTACTTGCAGTTCTTTGATTTAATGCATAGGTTGGTGTTTTGTATCAACTTCTAGAAAACATAAAACACAAATTTATATACGAAATATAATTATGCCCTATTTTCATTTGTTTGTACTAAGTCATGTTTCTAAGAAATGAGGAAATGCAAGATTCTAAAGACAGATTTTATTTTCTTACCTTCTTCCTGTGTAATAGTTTCCACTGGCTTAGTCGCTTCGCTTCGGCCTATGCGGTTTTCCGCTAGTATTCGGAAGAGAGAAATTTTAGCCGGTTTTAAACCTACAACTATTCCAGATGTTTCGGTTCCACTTACTGTAACGTTAGACATTCTGTTGTGCCATTTGCCTGAAAGAAATCGAAAGTAAAATTATCATAAATTCAGTTATTTTGCGCTAAAAATCAAATCATATCGCACTTAAATGTTTAATCGAGAGGCACCTAAGACTTAAAAGATTTCTACTGTTTAAAGACATGGAGTTCATTTGTGTTCTTTCAGGGAAATAATTGCATTCTGGCTCCAAAAGGGAGTCTCAGATCATTGCAAATATCTTCATTGCGTCTATTTAGTTTAAAATGGCTAGTTGCTTAAGGAGCGGCTGTTGGAAAACTCAGACAGATTGGTGTATGTATATCTAGTGGATAAATATATAGTAGAAATATTTGAAGACGTATCCTCACATAACTTCAAATCTAATCCAATAATGAGCAGTTAAATGTTCATTTTTAATTACCATTCTTTCATTTTTTGAAGTATTCTTTGTTTTTAAATAATTTTTGCCTTCAGTATGGGTAACGTTTGCGGAATATTATAACTGACAGAATACAAGGAAGTTTTTCCCAGATTTATTTTAGCAGAAAACAATACTTCAAATCTATAATGTTTAAGAGCATTTCAAGCTCAAAATATTTTATTCCCTTGTATTTTATGATGCGCATTAAATCTCAGTTTTATGTTACCAATAAATATTATGATGCTCACTTGCTTATAAAAAGTACGTTTAACATTTCGTATCAAAACTGTTAATATTTTTTAATATAATTTCAGCTGAAGAACTTTGTTTCATTTTTGGAAAAATCGTCAGATATCTAATTTCATAATAATAATTTGATATCATACTCGAATAAAATATTTAATTCAGTATTTAAATGGAATTGAGAAATTTTGATAATTTTAACTGAGCTATCACTAACTTGGTGATATCTAGCCACTTTAGCGACACAGCCATTTACTCAATGTTAAACAGACTTGCCCGTTTTTAGATTTTCATGTTACATTATACAAAAAAATACTACAGTTTCACATGTAATTTCACGAAAATGGTTTACAAAAATACAAAATGTGGATACAAAATTCGTAACAATATTAAATAATAAAATAATAAATTCAAAAATACGTATCTCTGTTCTAAGTCTATAGTTGTCTTCTTTAGAAAATATTTTTTTCTTTTTGAGGTTAACAACAAATATCGTGAATTTACTATGTTTTGTGCTAGCTCCCAAAGTTTTTGCTACTTGCGAAAATTGATTTATCTCATGCTTTCAGAGATTGCGTCTGCAGAGATTGGATATATAATGAACATGAAATAATGAAGTAATAATCACAACTCCTTTAATATGAACCGTTTTAAATTAAGAATACATTTATTAAAAACCTTTAAACCCAATATTAATACACATTTACGGAATTAGCACACTGGAAGAAACAACACTTTTCCTCTCTAGAGGGGAAAAATCACAGTATCTTTTATATGAAATTCTGCACACTATACTGCAGTAAGAAATATAATCTGATGTTTACAAAAATAGAACGCACTTCAGTAACAGGGATGAATTTTTCGGTACAGTTATCAAAATGTAAATAAACAGTGCGAAAGTGTGTTCTCGAGCTCAAGCAAAGTCTAGGGGTTCCTAAATGTATAGTGAATAATGTCATCGGAAACCGAAGCCAATCATGATGACGGACGTTTCTCTATGAGCGCGGTGGGGTACGTAATGTTCATATGCAGCCTGATATCGAAGCAATTAAGTTTTTATGACAAAAAGAAGATTCGTCGTGTACTTGATAACATTCCAACTATAAATCTTTCAAATGCCATTAGAATGAGCTAATAATTTTCACAATGAAAGCAAATAATATTACTTGGATGCATCAGCAATAATGCAAATGAAAATTTAAGACTCTCTATTTCCGAAGCGATTATTCCATTATAGCACCTCTTTCACCATACGAATTCTGAAAGTAAAGTTGTAACTGAGATGTAGTGTAACGTAAGTATCATGCCATGCGGAATTTGGGGATTATGTTCAGATTCGAAACATGTTCTCAATTTTAAAGTAGTACTGAATTAAAGAAAAGTGGGCAGTAGTTTCTTTGGGGAAAATTGCATTCAGTTTTACAGCTCTACTACTATATTATTCTCTGTTTGAATGGAAATATGAGACTTATGTTTTATTTATTTTTTAGACGAGAAACGTTCTAAACACTAGTTAAACAACTACATTTAAGGCTTTCCTTTTTATGAGATTTTATTTGAAAGGTTCTAGCTGATGCTGATAACATTCTTGATTAAATTGTAATCGTTATAATGGGTACTCTGGCTTTAAGAAAATCGGTTTAATATACTCTGATCAGATGCGGTCGTTTCTATTGGCTAATGGAATGGGATAGTCGCTATGGTTAGAGGCAATCTCAGCGAACATCGAGTATGCTATCGTCTTTCCATTTGTGCCTTAAGCTGGTCTTGCACCTATGGTCAAATGATTATTTTGACTCAATTTAAAGATTGTAATAGCTACACAACTTGTCTTTTGTAATCAAATAGGGAAAATAAAATGTTAAAAATCAGAAAATAAGTAGTCAAAAGTTTGAAATAGAATATGGTTTCATTCTTTCGAAGAAAAACACATCACCGTTACAATCTTTAACGATAATTAATAAATATTGTAAGGTATATTTAATATTTGCTATAAAAATATTCACTTACTAAAATATTTTATTTGAACTGAAATAGTCCATCGATACGAGAATCGGGAACATATACTAAATTTATAAATGGAAATTTTGGTTATTATTTAAGGAATTAGAAGTTAATAAAAATGTGGCTAATAAGTATATTGGAAATTTGTATTAAATGTTTTTACTAATACATAAATTTAGCAGTTAATAAAATTTATTTATGAAGAATTATAATAAATATAGTTTAGGAAATATTAGCGTCCTGTTATCATTTTACACTCTAAAAATAACACACTAGGAAAGAAAATTGGATCTTAGTTAAAATCAACACAAAATAAAAATGAAAGCAATCTCTCCTGACAAATCTGAAAACGACATTTCAAATAGGAAATTTTTGAAAATTTAACGTATTGGCACTGCTGCTGACTGTGTTGGAAACAAATCACATTCAGAAAACCTATTAACGAATATCCTCTTTGGAAGAGAAGCCTGATAGGAAAACACGTTTATTCTTTATCAGCAAAGTAAAGTTTTTTTTCATTGGAAGCAACAGAATAAAAAACAAATATACAACATGTTTGATAAGCATCAACTTAATATAAGGAAAATATTTTTATATTCAGCAACAATATTTTCTTCTCATCCGTTGCAAAAATCGAAAGTAAACACAGTGAAATTTAAAGATTAGTGAAATTTTATACGAAAGCATAAAACATGCTAGCTTGGAAAAATGGTATAATTACTTTTGTTTTCGAACAAATAATTTGAACGCTGTGGAATTATCTAAAAAAACATTTCCTATAATGAAATACGATATAGAATAATCATATGACGAAATACAGATATTTCTAACTAGAATTCCAAGATATAAACGAATACCAAAATACACAGAAACTAATTTCATTCAATAATTTTTTACTCGACAGTTATAGAACTGAACTAAGTTTAAATGAATTTAAATAGTAAAATTAATTGCAACAGAATGCAATGGGATAGATGCGAATTAATAAAAAGCTGTTCAAAGAATCTCAAATTTGATATAATGCCTTAAATTACAAATTACATTTTATTCTAACATACTTTTTGTTCTGACGATACTATTTTATTAAATTAATGCATGTGCTAATCAATAAATATAATTAAACATAAATCTTTACATTATATTAACAAGAATGTATACCTATATTGAAAATACGAAAGTAATGCTAATATTTATCTTAAAAAACCTTTATAAAATGTAGTTTTTTAAAATATTAGGAGCTTAACAGAGACATTAAAAAGTTATTTCATATTTATATAGGTGTAAATATGGCACTATTTATAGCAAATCTCCAGATGCTTCAACATTCGGCCTATTTATAAACTATATGATAATATTCGTTCACTAAATTATTTTTAACACTATTTATAAACTTATTATTTTGGCGTATTTATAAACTGTATGATAATATTCATTCATTAAATTCGTTGTGAATAAAATGTAGCTGGAACTACTGAATCAAAGGGATACGAATATATTAAGCATGTATGTCGGAATTCGACAATGAAACATTTTCCAATAGAAATCCGAGTAGTAATTTTTAAATAAGAAACTAATGATTGTTTTCTGGCTTAATAACTTGAAAAACTACATATGAATAAGTACAGCAAAGAGAAAAGTAATAAGGAAAGTTTTGATTCTTGAAAAATAAAGAATAGTTGTGAAATTCATCACAATGTTAACTGTTGGATAAAAACATTCTGCAGACACATAAGCAGCGCAGCAAACGACAAACTGCAAGATCCTAAAATTATAAAAACCCTTTACTCATAACAGATCGTGGTGAGGAAAAGGACCATTCAGAAGTACGCAAGTCACACAAGCCATATTTATAAATTGAAAGGTTTGTAAATGATTCTTGAATTCATTCATTTAATTATAAGCTGGACTTTCTATCATTTCATAGAATGTGAATCCTAACTTCAGTTTTCATCAGGAGATGTCGTCTTCTTACACTGATCTTTGATTTTGTGTAGTTCATGCAGGAATCCGTAGTCTAAGGTCTTTTAAGTATAGAAATTACTTATATCTGGATCAGAAATTCTCATTAATGTTCCTTGGAAATGATCGCAGTAGACGAGGCACAAGTTTATTTATCTTACAAATACTTTAGGCTTAGGAGTACCCGAAATTTCCTTTCGGGTACTCCTAAGCCTGGAGAATTTCAAACAAACGTATTGTGTCACATTAGTCGTCCCTAGAGTTCCGATGAATGTAGTTTCTTCTTTCTTTCTATGTGGGAAAAATGTATATGTCAGATGGCCTTTGCCAAATTCAATTATCTGGGAGAGTTGAAACCAGCATTTATCTATGGCCAAAGCCTATGCACTTATAACCTATTATTGGGAATTTTACAGACTTGAAAACATAATTATAACTCGCAGATGTTGTAGACGGAACGACTTTCTTTCTTTCAGGATAATGCAAAAATGCAAACTGCAATTTAAAATTTTTCAATTTCAACGATTTTCTTGAATAATTTAATTTTCAAAATTAGGCCGTATGTTTTACGCATTTCGTCAAAGATATGTTTTTTTTTCATAACCCTGGGAGGCGATCTACATAAATTCTCATTGATTAGCATATCGTTATTAATACAGGAAATGTTAAATTGAATTCTTTCACGGGTAAGGCAAGAAGGTGCGTCATTTTTCTTATAAATCACATGGAAAAAGAAATCTAATTAATTTGCTGTACAGGATTCTGTCATTTCTTGGCTGGAAACTGAAATTTTATTAAATGGATCTCGAAAATACCCGCAGCTAAAATCTACCCTTAACAAGAATGCAGTTGGCAGTTCTCCAAACCAGATAGATATTAGACTGGAAGCTAACTTCAGAAGATGCCCATCTCAAACACTCGCACATTAGTTGCACTAGTATCACTAAGTTTGGAAAGGAGATTATTTTGAGGAAACTTGTAAGTACTGAGACATCAAAGAAATTGTAAGGTTACAATTTATAAAAGAAATTATAACGACAGATAGGATCTTAAGAGTATACGCATTCCTGTAAAAAATACACATTTTTCTCGAAGCAAATTAACTTACATAATTATGAAAATTTTCTTCGTTATGTCGAAGTCTGAATTATGAGTTAAATAAAAGTTACTAACGAGAGTTTAAATTCCATTTACGGTGTAATAAAAATCTCACCGGAACTGACTTCCTTGTACGGCAAATTAAATTAGACACATATTTTGCTGCACTTTATTTAAACTTATTTTGTCAAATTATTCTACGTTAGTCAACCCATTCCTCAAAACAAGTTCAAAATGTGATCAAAAATTGCAAATTTTGAAATTAAATAGCCCAGTCAATTTCGTCCATACAAAATATATATATTACTGCTTGCGTAGGGGTTCGTAATAGGTTACTAATAATAGGTTACTAAAAATTTATTTTTATCAAGAGAAATATTTCAGAACTCTAGCATTTTTCATAGAAATATTCGTACATTATCACACAGTATAAGCAGGAAGTTATCCTACAAACTGCTAAGAACGTTAAAGACAACGAAATGCAAAGCGCATCTAAAGAGAAAGCTAATCTGATTTCACCTGGTACTCACAAAAATAACAACATAAGCTAACGAAACAACTGAGAGCACATGCTCTCTCTTCGGCGTTAAATATTTTCAACCGGCCACGAGATATTGTTAGTATTTTCTGCTTCTCGAAATTACGGGATATATATATATATATACCTTTTCTAATAACAAATTATATATATATACATATATATTTATATATATTGTTACGAATTTCGTATTTATTTAGAATTGTGATTAAAACTGTTTTATTTTCTCGTGCAACGCAGACGACTTTTAAAGAGAAAGCTACGTCGGAAAAGTAAAAATAAAAGAGCTTGAGCTTGTGCATTTAATATTTAATAAATAAATACTTCATAATTGCTGTTGCCATCCACAAAAGTCGAATCTAGAAAATAGGTTTTACCAGAATATTCTAGTGAATAAATAAAAACCTTATAAAAGCCGAATTACTGCATCTCAGCTCAGTTGTAGCTGTTTTAAGCGAACTGTTTAGTAGCGAATTCGCTATGAAGTAGAACTAGCTTCTCTGTTTTGAATTGAGTTCTGTTTAACATTTGAGATATTGTGATACTGTACGAATATCTCTGAGGAAATATTTCAGTATTTCGTTTTATTTCTTGTGAAACAATAAATTTTATTAACTTTTTAACGACCTGTGCATTCAGTCCATTACGAACCCGTACGCATGCAACAATATATATTTATATATATATTTGATATATAAATACCTTTTCTAATAATAAATTATTAATATATATATATATATTAAATATGTATAAATGTTTGTTTCTGCCAGGTGCAAGAAAATAGAAAACTGCGCAGTTAGATGCTATGTCAGTCCCATGTAGAAAATTTCAACCTTGTACTGCTAATCGTTTTTGAGTTATGCTAAATACATACATACGTATGTACGTATTTATAGACCTCACGAAAAAAAATCCCTTTTGGATCTATTTTACTTGTACAATCAGTTTTGAAAAAATGCCCCTTTTGTTCTGTCCGTACGTACAGATGTCATGCAAAAAACATTTAAATGCATCCAGAAATAGTCAAAATGGATATTTCAGTTGAGATATGATACCCGAAGGTTTTCACGATTAGAATGTTTCCTTTACTTCATGAAAAAGAAAAAAAAAGTTTATTTTCGTTCTTCTTGGTCATTAAAATTAAATGTAAGCATATGGAATTTGTTTAAATAATAAAATATTTAGTGATGATGTAAGTATTTTGCTTACGTTATGGCAAAAATAAGTGCTAAACTTCGGATTGTTTATTTTATAGCTTATTGTTTATAACTGTGTAACATTTTAAAATATGTGAAGCATTAGGCTATCAGATTACCTAATATAATATTTGTCGTGTTTTTAAGCATGTGTTCAATCTAACAAACTGATTATGAATTATATTTCAATTCAATCACTTTTTTAAATAATATCAGATTAAATAAATTCCATAATAACATATCAAATCTATTATTTTTAACATAGTAATTTTTGATAGTTTCAGTGCGCTAAGATAAATATATATATTCTGAGTTAATTTAGACTACGATTTATGTATTAAACATTTCAAACAAAATAGTAACTAACAACTAATTCAGAAATGAATCCTAAAATAATAATTTAATTAATGTTTAATTTAAGCAATTTTGAAATTCCTTTTTATATTTTTTAATAAAATACTTTTATTTTTACGGTCATAATAAAATTTTATCTCGTACAGACAAATATTCTATGTGTGTTTTTTGACGTACTTCAACAATAGTTTTTTGATTACGTTCTCACTTTCTGAAAACTTTTGTTAACATTTTTTATCAGCACCTTTCAGTTCAAGAATTCTTTTTAAAATTTGCTGTGCTTTTCTAGATTTGATTGATCATCACTTTTGTCATTATGTTTTCTACATCACTTTCTCTGTCAGGTTCTGCAAGCCTTTTTAAGACTTTCATAATCAGTTTTTATACACGTTGTCACAGTGTTGTTAGGAACTGACACATTTCTAGAAATGAATTTTCCTAACGTCCCTCACTAATGTCTTAAATAGTAGCTATAGTTTGCAATTCCCGTGAGAAAAATCCCATGAAAGCCACATATTTCTCATAAATTTCTCACTTTAAAAAATGTTACACTTTCGTAAACAGTTTTTAATACCCTAAAATTAAAGATATATTAGAAGTTGTATTTTCAGAAGTGACATCGCAGCAACAACGACATCCACCCTGACCTAAGACGTCTAGCAGCATATAATACGATTTTAAGATCTCTCTCCTGGGAGAAAGAGACACTAGTGTTTTCAAAAAGCATTCAGATGTGTGTGTGTGCAGCACAGCTATCTAATTTAATAAAGCTAATATTTTTCTTTTTTTTCCTTTCGTTATCTCATTTCAAAAGAAAATTAGTGAAAATTCCACATGGCATCTATGAATTCTTGTTGCTGTAAATCAAAGGTAAATTCTTAACTCCTTTCAAACATTGAGGTTTCCTGTTTTTGTTAGTAACCTGTGTTATCGTTTCAATCCTTGGGTCCATGTTGCACATTAATAACACAGTAACGTTCTTCTTCTCGTTCTTATATCAACGGCTGCTTCGCTTTTAAATATTGAAGTATGTTCTATAACGTAGTCCAGTTCCGTCTGTTCTGTCCGTTTCGTGTCTCTTGTGTTCATTTTACACCCCAAATTAAACGTCTTTTATCCAGTTATCAGTTGTATAGTGATTTTCTTTTCTTCCTTCTCTCCAGCTAGTTTCTGATGAACAATGCTGAATTTGTGTTTTTCTAGCTTGTGAGTCATCTGTCAGTTGATACTCAATTCTCGTCTAGCATTTAGCTAATTAGTAAAAAAACCTCTAGAAATAGAAACATTTTATCTTGAAACCATAATAAAAAAGGAATTTTAATGTCCTTCGATTTTATGGCCAATTTTACGCTTCCTTGAAACGCTTGCGTTTTTTATTAATTCTAATGATCATAAATTACGATCTCTAAGCATATATTAATTCTAATCATAAATTATGATTTCTTATTTAAGTAAATTCCGCAACATTGTTTGAGAAGTTCCTAGTTTAAATACATTTTTTTCTAACTTTAAATACCAAGACTATTAAACTCTTTTAACAATTTATCCTATTTTTTCAGGCTTTAGTGTTTTTGATCGACGTTTTTGCATGTTACAAGTAAAGCACAAGAAAAAAAATTTAAAATAGAATTTTTCAGTGGTTTATTCAAATTTGACAAAAATTACATTTCCAGGCAGCAGAAATATTACTCTTTTTCTGTTCAGTCGTTCTGTGACTTCAAGAGTAAGAGAATGAGCAATACTTCCTTTGCTGTTTCTTCAGTTTATAATTACAACTTCCTTTCCAACCAAAGACTCTTAATGTACGGTAACGCTAAGAACATTTCAAAAACTTTTTTATAACTCTTTGTGAACTTATGTGGCTATCCCCAAGTGACCCTTTTTAACGTGGAAACTGTTAAAGATTAAATACAGAAGTTGCACTTACTTACCGTGAACATTTATTCAAGAAAGAACTTTCACCCATTTACACTTTCTCTACTCATTGGAGTTGCTTTTGTTAACTTTATAATAAGATAATTCCGCCCTTCTGAAAGTCGTTTCATACGTAGAATGATGAACTACCAAAAGCTTTGACAAGTAGGATATTCTGACACTGAAGAAACAGCATTTTGCCAATCTGATTTTAATAAGCGGTGGAGATAAGTTTAATAAACGGCAGTTTTTCTATGTGAGAACTTTCTATAACTTCTTTCTATGCGTTTTTCAGAATCACATTTGGTTTGGTTCATTGTCTGATGAACCAAACCAAATGCATACTAATCAGTATGCATTTGGTTTGGTTGCCAGAAATTTGAACGTAATAAGCGGCTGCGACTGAGTTTGTTAACCAGTAAGTTTAACATGCGGCGGTAATGTAACGCCATATATTGCAAATAATAATATATGCAGTAATATATATATATAAATTATTTGCAATTCGTGTAAGTACTCAGATCTCTTTTTGTAGTTTTCTAATCTATTCGCAGAGTTTTAAAGATTGTTTTATAAATTTCCAGAAAAACATTGTTATCCAAAGAAACATTACTGGAAAAACTTATTTTCAGCCAAAAATTCGAATTTTAAAATATTGAGAATTTCCTGATAGTAATATTTTTCATATTCATGAAAAAACTTTATTTAAATTCATTCAGATTACGTAACTGTGCCAAAAATTAGATCGGAAGGAATAATTACCTCTATCAAAGGACTTTGTTCATTATTTTGTTTAGCTATGATTTTACGAATAATATGTACAGCCGAAGGAAATTTGAATTCTTGAAAGAGGTGCACTTAACAAGTTGAAAACACCAGTCACAAAAAGTTCATATAAAAATGCTACTGATCATTTAACCCCAAAAATGTTATTAAAAAGGAATAATGAAATAAATGGAATTGCATATTAAAGCATTATTTTCAACGCTATTAAAACGCATATAATGATTTGCTATGATAAGTACCCAAAATCAGTTTTCTTTTTATTAAATTTTACTTCAATCAATCACGTATCTATATGACCACATACACACTGACGATCGAAAACATTTTGACTGTCCAAACATTTTTCGAAGAAAACGTCTGGATGACGTGAAGGACATGTGATTAAGTGGGAATGGTATTTTACTGCTGCTGGAGATGGTAATAAATAATTCTTGCATTTACTTTTATAAGGGATGAAGGAGGCCGCCGATCCAAGCTAATTTGATAGAAGGCAGATTGTAGTGGCTCGAAGAACCGAAATGAGTATCTCCGAAGTTGCACGACTGGTAGGTTGTTCACGATCTGCCCTTGTTAGTATTCATGCAAAACGGATAAATGACGGTGAAGCTAGCAGTAGACGCCAATGTGTTGGACGACCATGTCTCATGAAAGAAAAAAGATGTCAGAAACCGTTCCGCTTGGAACAGCAAAACCGGCGACAGACAGTGACTCAGCTGACAGCGCAGTAAAATGTAAGTCCAAGTGTAAGTTGACACATAGTTCGGCGGACATTGTTTGATAAGGGACGCAGCAGACGTCCCACACGTGTGCTTCTGTTGACCAATATTATTCTTTCGGGGACGTTGGGACCCTTAGTTGTAGTAGAACAGACCATGAAAGCTGCGGATTAGCTGAATATAACTTCAGAGTAGGTGCCCCCTTACATGACGTCTGTCTTTCCAACTGAAAATGGAATCTTCCAGCAGGACAACGTCCCATGTCATAAGGCTCGAAATGTGTTGGAATGGTTCGAGGAGCAGAAGGATGAATTTCAGTTAATGCCCTGGCCACCTAACTCTCCAGATCGTAACCTGATAGAGCACATTTGAGACGTCATGGAGCAGCAGCTCAGAGCTCAAACATTACAATGCCGGAATATCTCAACTTTGCGTGACCGCTGCTTAGTCATATGGTACAACCTGTCTCCAGTCATATACTGGAACTTGTGGCATCCATGCCAAGGCGAGTTGCGGATGCTTTGCAGGCCAAAGGCCGCGCAATGCGTTATTGAGTAGGTTGCCATAATGGTTTGGCTCTTTAATATATATATACATATTAATCTTACCTAATTTATACCTTTAACTGTAAAACTAATCTTCAATCTAAAAAATATGCCAACTATAAGGCTTTATACCTAATTGATAAGGCCAGTTTTTTTCAAATTTAGAAATTATTTTAGGAATTCTAATGTGTAACTGTAGAATTATTTGTCTATTTTGAAATAGCAAAATATTACTTTAATGAAGGAAGGGATAGTTTTATGGACATTTCTGTAATGGGAAATGATACAGTAATTGAAATCCACACTGAAAACACCCATGTGTATTACCCTCACAGAAAAATGCAGTTAACATGTTTATTGGGAATTGAACCCATATTGGAATACCAGTGTTTAACAGTCTTAATACTCTGTAGGTAACATAATGACCAACATAAGGAAACGGATAGTTGTGAATTTCTTGAGTGCTTTACGAAAATTCGAAGGAAATATTAAATTCGAAATTGAGATGTACTTCTATTATTTTTTTAAATAAATGCAAAATTTAATCAACATATTTATTCAGTTTATAATTCATAAACAAAACAGATAAGTTTAGTGGAAGTAACTAAAACCACAGTAAAATATAGAGAAAAGTAAAAGGACGCCATGCATTCACAAATTAATTTAATTTAAAGCTAATAACAAAAAAATAAAGTAAAATAGCAAAATAAAAAAAAAACAGCAAGTATGTTCACATTTAAGTTAATAGCCAGTCTTATATAACAAATTTAGTATTAAAATGTGTTGTTTTCTGTACACAAGCTATTTTCTCACTTCTTCACATCAGCGATTTAAAAGAAATTCCAGACATTCCAGTATTAGCTACAAAAGCAATGTCAACATATCGAATTTTTGTAGAGATGTAACTATGTATTCCAATGCAGTAATTTCTGCTCTTTTGATGGAGCAGTGGTCAACAACGGAATTTCTTCCATGTGACTCCGCGATATGAACTCCACTCAGAAAACTAAGTTTTATGTCACATAAAAGCCACAAAACCATGACAAGAAATAAAACACAAAAAATAAAATATAAAAGAAGAAATGTGTCCACAAATCTTAAGTGGCATGAAAAAGTGTGCTGCTCTTTTTTCTGAGTAAAGGAACGAAGGAAAAAAAGTTTCTCTTTTTTTCCCTTAATTCCCTCCTCCCCTCGGAGAATTTCTAGTTTTGTGTCATTCTGTTAGAAATCCTCCACTATAGATTGACAGTGAAAGAGTGGAAATTTCCGAAAAGAAAATACATCAAAAAATAAATAAATAAAATAGTGTAGACCAGTCCAATTAATTGTGGGTCATAAAAGTCGAGTTACTGCTCATGATGCTGGAGACAGAGGGATGGTCGCAGTTGGGAGGAAGGGATGAGAAGAGGGCGGTTATATTGCTTCCTGTTCACAGCTTCCCAGATGAGTAGAGTTGAGCTGTCTAACGTGAATTCTACTGTCATAAAAGTATAGTGTGTTATCTATGGCGCACTGCTGCGCAGGCCAAGATGCTTTGGAGGCTGCAATATTTTCTTCAAGAATTAAGTATTTCTATGAGGACGATCGTAAAATTAAAAGTAGCTTAAGTCTAGAAGAGGTGTCATCGTGAAGATATAGATTTTTTGAAGCATTTTGTTTAGTTTCATATTATAGAAAATATTATAGATCAGTTGTGGTTCTCGTTTAAATTAGTAAATAACAAGACATGAATACATACCGATAATAACGGATGCCGACAGTATAAACAAAAGCAATAAAAATGCCTTACGTTTATAAAAGCAGTTAGAAATAAATTTGTGGGCATAAACCTTGCTAATTCAGTTTCGAATATTACTGCAAACGTTCTATGGTGAATTAAACAGAAGAGCAATTGATACAATTTGAGAAAACAATATCGTAATTTTAGTTAAAATTCTTCCCTTAGATAGTTTTCTAGCTGTTGGAGAATGAGAAAATTGAAATTGCACAGCTAAGAGCAATAATGCGATATTATTATTATTATTATGATGATGATGATGATGAGATAAATACGACAGCAGCAAAAGTAAATATCTCTGTTTTACTAACAACGTAGTCTAAACTTAAAGAATATTATTGCATGCGTACGGGTTCGTAATAGATTGAATGCAGAAATCCAATAAAAGGTTAATAAAATTTATTCTTCTCAAAAGAAATATAACAGAACGCTGGAACTTTCCTCAGAGATATTCATATAAGTGTTCACAATATCAGGCAATATAATCAGTAGTTATACTTCAGACTACCAAAAACGCTAGAATACAATTCAATGCAAAGAGAAAGCTAATCCGATCTCATGCTGAACTCGCAGCAATAACAAAAGCAGCTAACAAAATAACTGAATTGAGATGCTTTCTCTTTAGCGTTTTATACATTTCAACCGGTCGCGAAGCAACCGTAATTTCCACTTCTATAAATTTGTGGAAAGCAATAAGAAGATAGTATTATGGTTACAGCTAACATAGCAGTCAATTACATTTATTCAATTTCGATACAAATTACCGAACTAACCATTTACTTAGTGTTAAATGCAGGTGCCCTTGTGTTTTTACTTTTCCGGCATAGCTTTTTCTTAAAATTTGTCTCACACTGCATTGCAATTTTTAATTTTAATTCTACTAAAATTAACTACCTAAACACAAAATTCGTAACAATATCTAACCGAAGTGTTATAATAGAAAAAAATTCCAGGACTTTCTAACTTACATCATTCTCGATTTCACAAACATAAATAAATAACTAAAGATATAAAATGTCCTCTTTGCATACATAACTCGAAGAGTTTTATAACTGCTTCTTTGAAAATTAGTTCGATAGCGAAAGGGAAATGGAAGCCTTTTCTACATGTTTTATGTTCTTCGTTGTAAACCGTGCAAATAGATTAAGAGTTTTTAGTTTTTCCCTAAGGCAAGTATTAATCAGATGATTCTTTTAAAATATTAATTTGAAAAATTAATATTTTAATTGTTGATTAATTGTTGATTCTATAATTATTAATTAATTGTTGATTAATTAATTGTTGATTCTATAATAATAAGGGTAATATGTGTCACCAGAGTTTTCATATGTTTGTGAAATACAATATATCACTAAGCTAACAACCATATTATATTCAATAACTAACTACAATTATTAAACATTATTAGAGTTCACTAAGATTTAAAAACTGCCTCCAAATGCTGAGATTATATATTAGATATTGTTTCGAATTTTGTATTTAGATACCTAATTTTAGTAGAATTAAAATTAAAAATTGCTGTACTTCCCCATGTAATGCAGTGCGAGACAAATTTTAAGAAAAGTTACGCCGGAAAAGTAAGAGCACGGGGGTACGTGCATTTAACACTAAATAAATGGTTACTCGGTAATTTGTATTGAATGTTAGCTCTAACCGTAATTCCATCCTCTTATTGCTTTCCAGAAATTTCGAAAAAGCAAATTACTAGAAAGTCATGTGTAAAAGGCAAAATTGTTTTCAAAAATTTCAAAATCATGTTTTTTGTGAGTATAAAAAATCTCGCGTATGACGCTATTTATATACCACAATCGAACAGTTTAAAAATTGACTTTTTTGTATATGTCGTTAAAATTGTCAACGCTTGAAGAACGATTTGAAAATTTTGTATAAAATTCATAGTCCCGTTACCTGATGTTTTGTAGAAAACTACTCAACAGCATTAGAAATGAATTTAATGAATCATAAATTATTACAAGATTTTATACATCTTAGTTTATATCTTTATTAATAAATATAATTAAGCAAAAGCATTTCAAAAAGACCCTTAAACAAAGCTTTATAAATTTACACTCATTATTAACGTTTGCTCTCAGATAATAATAACAGATGTAATTTTAAAATTTCAGGTAGTAGTAACCAGAGAGAAATATTTTTAAAATTCCAGATAAAGAGTAAACAGAACTTTTGTTAGGCCAGACAGAGTGTCAGACAATTGTGATTTCGATGAACGGGTTTCCCTTAAAACTAAAACTAACTGAAACTCGATGACAAAATGGCACTTTCAGCAACTGAATGCGTTATGGAAATGACACTTTCGATAACTTAACGAAGTATGTGATTTTTCTCTCTTCCTTCCTATTTTCTGCCTCATTGGAATTGTCTTAAAGTTCAAAAACTTAAAGATTAAATTATTGTGGGTAGAATAATTTATATTATTTTTCCTTACTGACATCAAATGAAAATTATTTCCAGCTTTTTGCATTATTAGGAATTAAGTCATTAATTATTTGATCAATAATCAATAATTATCAATTTAGTCAGCGATTTTTAATTCTATGATTGAACAATAATGGACTTTACTTTCAAAGCAACACACGCAAAAAAATATTTTGTAATCATAAGAATGTATAACTTTTAAAACGAATAATGTATATAATTTCGAAATTAAATCATCTGAAGGGATTTGTCTGTTTATACAGAGAGAAAATTATTTATATATTTATCATGTTATAAACTGACCATGTTTATAAACTGATCAAATGGATTTTATTTTCTGAAAAATAACAGTTTGCGAAATAAAGATATACCGATGAAAAACTTCTAACAATTCTTGTAATATTTTCAGTCATATTGCATTCAATGTAGATCCCATCAATGAACATATATTTCCCGAATAAAACTGGAGTGCAATTTAGAAATTTCAAGCATAGAATTATTGCAAATTTCCAACTCACTTGTGACTGGTATTAAAAAGACTGTTGAAAATTAAATTTTTATTTGCAATGACCCTAAAATGGGCTTCGTGTAATAGATTTTCATTTTATGTTTATTTTAGATCTATAATAAAATAATGATATGAGTTTAAAATCTTCTACAACAAACTTTACATTCAGTAGCATTTACTTCCGTGTTTGCTTCTATAATAAATCTATAAAAAATTTAAGTAGCCTTAGCAGTTTTCATTTTTCTTTCTTTGATACAGATATAACATTTAATGAACTTCCGAAAAGTGATGCCGAAAACTTATTATAGCGTATTAATAAGATGAGGGAATGGAAAGATTTGTATCATATGATTTAAGTAATATATCAAGATTCTTTAAACGACTACTTATCTGCAAAAGTAGCTAAATGTCTTGCAGTACATAATGTTTAGCAAATCACTAAAGGACCAAAATTGATCAATTAGATGCAGATTTGCGTTGAGTTTTAGAAAGTTTTAGAAACGCAGCATTAAAAATTATGACATTGCACTAAAACGTAACGGTGAAGCTGTTTTTGTTATTATTGTTGTTGATGATTATTATAATAAAAGACCTATTATATTGGATTAAAACTTGAGAAAATGTACAAGATGATCAAACAGTAACAGAAGTAAAAATTATGTAACTCGAGAAGCATAGACAGAAGCGCAATGCGACAGAAATGCATGGTATCTTTCGCGTGTGTGCATAGAGAAATGAACATATAGTCATAGTTTTTTTAAGTAAATGAAAGATTTTATGGCTGAGATAGTTGCATGCATCACTAACATGTAATGTTCAGTTCTGTCAGAAAATCGCGTAGTGACGCAGCACAGCCAAATAATATGTACTTAAAGAAGAAAACTTCCCTGTAGACGTAATGTAAACCTGTTTGGCTACTGTACCGCTATATCGCGAAGGGACAAATCCACTTCGCCAGATCGCAAGGTGTGCAGCAAATTGAGGAATATCTTACAAATTCAAAGAACTTACAGGATTCGTTCTTTGTCAAAGCATTTAGCGATAATATAACTCCGATTTTTGTAGATTTTATTAGTCAAAATAACTAATCCATTAATTCATCTACTTGAGCGGATCATTAATGAAATATGGGGATAGTTAATACACACTCCCAACTATACATTCAAGGGATGATAATGATAATTTAATTCAGAACTTAACAACTGCCATTACTACTGTTCGCAATAATGCAAGGAGTGAGCTACCAAGGAAACGTAACTACAGAAGCAAGGAATTGCAGAAGTTAGTAAAATAACGTAATGCAGCCACAAGGGAATCCGTAAGCGAATTCCAGCGAATCCGTAACCAGGAGGTCAAAAACAGATTCAACAAGCTTTGCAGTGCTGTCAAGTGTCTTTGAAATACCCACACACAACAAGATTGGACCAACTATCTCAGTGCACGTTCCACTGATGACAACTCACTGTGGAAAGCCATTAAAAGGTATAAAAAATGCCACAATAAAATTCCCCCCTTAAAAGCCCACAAAGGATCCATTACACTGAAACTGAGAAAGCAGAACTGTTAGCTATGCATTTGGAATCTCAATTTCGCACAAAAAACATTCATGACATTACAACAGAAAATTTAGTTCTTTGCTTTAACTCCAACCTCCCAACAAATCCAAGCACTGACAACATCACTCCAGCCTTTATGCATACATCGAAAGAATCAAGAAGAAAAAAGTCCTGGCATAGATTCCATCACAAACTCTATGATAAAAAATTCCCCAATCAAGACTATTTTCACTATTACTAGAATTTGCAACTTCATTCTGAAATGACAGCACTTTCCTCAACCTTGGAAGACTTGAAAAATAATTCCGATCCTCAAGCCCGGAAAACCTCCAGATATGCCGGAGTCTTATCTCCCTATCAGTTTACTCTTTTCCATCAGTAAAATCTGCGAAGCTATAACACCTGTCATGCACACATTCGGTAAGGCGAAGCTACCAACTCAGCCCTGCCGGAACAACGGTTAAGCCAATGAACTCTATCTGAAAGTAGAAAGGAAAATCTGGCAACAGGGAGTAGAAGCGTGGTGGATGGAAAAACGACGACACGCACGTGCGGAAGAACTCTCACTTATTTTCTGTTTTTTTTCTTGGTTTCTTCTTTGTAACCGGAAGGTAAAATGTATTAGTTGTGCGTTCAATGTAATTTTGCCAAAAATAACTTTGTGAAAAGATAATTTGTATTTCAAGAATGAAAATATAGTTTATTTTATCATTGTTAAAAATGCGTGTGCCATTTTATCTTTCCATGAGTGGAGTTGACAAATAACATTCATAAGTGGATGAAACGAACCGACAAAGTTGAATTGGTCAAGACTTGGGAATGCTTGGAAGACTAGGATCATCACAATACTCAAGAGAATCAACGACTACATAGAAAGCAATAATATCATCAGACCACACCAGTTTGGTTTTATGAAGCAACTGTCAACAACTAACCAGCTCTACCGAGTAGTAGGTAAATAGGTAGGTTACGGAGGACGGGTACGTCTGGTGTCTAACAGAGGTAAAAAGGTATGTGTTCCACACCCTCCTCTAACTAGAGCAATAGCTCCTTGGAGCCCCACAAGGCTTCACTGGGAATTTATTGAGGTTATCAAAGGGAAGTGCATGGCCTTACAAGGGCGTTAATAGGATTGTATTACAGGTTGAAGAGGTAAACTGTGGTGTTACAGATGGTAACTTGTTAAAGTAAAAATGCAAAAAGAGATACACATAAATACACATAAACAAAATAATACACAAGACACAAAGCGCAAAATACATAAACACACACATAAAACAAGTACATATACATAATCACTTAAAGCACAAAATGACATACATACATATTAATACGCATGAATACAGATGGGAATGCATAGGTATATAGAGGCGCGAAAGGCACAGTACTTGAGAATTATTAGTATTGCATGTTTTAAATTGGTGGGCATGGGAGCTTAAACACACAAAGTTGTTGTGATGAGCAGATACTGTAAATACTAGTCCATTAGACTTAGTGGTAGAGCTTAGTTACAGTACACCAGAGGGTAGAGTCCGAAGTCTGCTGACAGCGTCATTTTAGCATGGTTGACAAAGGTCTGTTCCAATGCCGCGATGGTATTATTGATGCTGGAGATTGAATTAACTGCTCCTATATGCCTTATAAGGAACCGGTGATAGGCGTCCCTATTATTTGTAGCTAGCCGGAGATGGTGCGCAGCCGTTAAAGGACATTCAAATACGTAATGATCTGGTAACCCATCTGATCCGCATACACAGACATCGGTGTCTGAGATGGCGGATTGTAGTAACTTGGAAACGGGCCGTGACCCGTGATGAAGTAGGTGAGAGGTACTACGGCGAAGATCGGTGGAAACGTTAGGGAGGTGGTTGAAAGTCCGTCTGGCTTTTTCACATTCGGTCCACTCTCGTTGCCATTGGTTCATTCCATGCTCTCGTAGGAGGCCCTTTAGATAAGAGGAGGGTGCAGGTACGGTAGTGGGTTGGGCTGTCGGGCTGGAAATTGCATCTTTGGCCAACGTGCCTGCAGCCTTGTTGTCCTCATTATCCGCATGGGCTTTAATCCACACCAGGTTAAGATGGTATTGAGGGTGTTGCGTAAGGAGATGTTGGAGTATGACGGTAAGATATGATGATGATTCTCAAGTGCAAGTAAAGTTGACAGGCTATCTGTATAGATGGTTGCTCGTAGGATCTGGTTACCTATAAGATGGTGAACTTCAGTCGTAATTGCTAGCACTTCCTCCTGGAAGATGAAAGTATCAAGACGCCCTTGCCAGTCGGCTTCAATTTTGCCATTCTCATAGCGCAGAAATGCACTGCCTACACTATTTTTCTGCTTTGATCCGTATGTGTATATCTATGTCCGGTTCGTGGGGAGTGTTTTGGGGTGTGAGTCTGTTGCTTGTCAATTGTGATGGGGATTCCCCTTTCTTCGAGAGTTGGATGGGTATGAAGAGAAGTGGAGCGACTTTCGAACTGAACTGCACTGCAGTTGCGAAAGTTGCATCTTTGCGTAGGCGGATCAGTTTAGTGAAAGTTGCCTCCATCTCTGCTTTTATACGGAATGATAATATGACAGCTCGAATTGTTGCAGCGCTGGTGGCGGTTGTGTGATAGGCTTTGCTTAGTTGCAGGATGAAGGGGCGTTGTAGCGTTGCAAGTTTCCTGACCTTACAAGCTTCCATTGGCTACCCCCAGATCACTGCAGCATAAAGCTATTTTGTCTGCAATTGTGAAGTATAGTACGTTTTGGATATGGAAGTTTTGGCCCCAGTTGCGACCTTGAAATTGCCTTGCCATGCGGGAGATAATTCACCTAGTAATAGGAACCATCTCCGAGGGAATGGCAAAACGCAAGATCACTCGAGGACTGTTTCTAAACAGTGTTAAGGTTTTTTACCAAGTCTGGCTGGATGCTCTAACCTACAAATAACACGCGTTGGGCTTCCTAGGCTATATAATTAACATTATTAATTCCTACCTAACCAGTAGACACTTCGTCGTTCACGTTTCTGGCACAAACTCCACAAGTTATGCCATCCAGGCTCGCGTTCGACAAGGATCCTTACTTTGACCGACACATTTTAATATTTACATGAATGACCTACCATCCACACACGGCACAACATTATCTATATATGCAGACGACACTGAGATCCTAACACAAAGTGCATTCATATGTTCAGTCATTCAACGAATACGAAACTATAGAGGCTTGGCTTACAAAATGGAAAATTGAAGTCATCGTGGATAAAACATTGGGTATTCACCAAAAAGGCAAATTCAAGAAATATCTCATCTTCGGTAGCACCCCTATTCCGTGGGCCAAGCAGGTTTCTTACCTCGGGCTGATTCTCAACAAAACTCTTAAATGGGCCTCACACATTACATCTATTATTGAAAAGTTTCGAGTTAGTAAATCTAAACTATACCCCTTAATTGCTCGAAACAGTGTTTTATCAATTGACAACAAGTTATTAATTTATAATCCCCTTCTCCGTCCATTACTATTATATATTATGCTAGTCCAGTCCGGACCTATACCAAAAAATAAAGGAAAAAATTACGGACTTGCCAAAATTCTGTTCTTAAGCAAATAGTTAAAGCTGAGTGTCATATCCGCAAAAATAGAATTCATGATGAACTGGTAATGGACCAACTACGCTCACATTATTATGAACTTGCTAAAAGCTTTCATGAGAGACAAAAAAAACAACTAACAATCCGACCATTAAGATTTGCAATTATGACTACATTGACCTAACAAATATGGACAGGCCCATGGCCCAACTGAATGTATATATTATGTAATATTTATTATAATACCTTTACTGTTTATGTTAACCTTCTCTTATTGTATCTCTTATTGTTACCCCCGGGGGTTGACTCAGGAGAATTCCTGGGAAGTACTGGCTAGGATCTGTACTTAGGCAGTCTCAACCACGGGGAAAATTAATTGTCTTCACAGGACTAGAGCCCGAGTTTATTCTCAGGTTGGTTCAGGCTTGGCAGGGACCGTACTGGTACTGTCGTGGCTGTTCCTCTTGCTGTGGTGGAGCTAGATTGGAGATCACCGACCTAGTCGTCGGGGATTTGGTCCTCATAGTTCCAGCGACGGGGACTGACGGAGTGAGGCATGGCACCAAGTAGTTCTTCTGAGCCGAGGGAGTGGTGCCCCGAGGCAAAGGTGTCCTAGCGTTCTTTTCTTGTATTTAGTATTTCTTGTCCTGCTAATCAACGTATAAAGCCGAGCAGGGACTGTGGGGTCTGCGTCGCCGTTGAAGGGGTCTCTGGAGTTTGGACACACTCACCCCGATAAGGCAGATCCAGGAGGGGGTCCATCTTCAGCGCTCTATATCTCTTATTGTATTAACCTTCTCTTATTGTATCTGCTATGCATTCTTTTTATTCCTTGCGTTCATAGTATTTATATTTTACTTATCAAATTCAAATTGCCAGTGTTCGCCTAACCTTGCCTTTATCCACACACTCAGCAGCTCGATGACTTCTGGCCTGCATTCACTTGACAGCGCTTAATACTTTAATTAGCATTCCCTAACTTCTGGCTTAAATATTAATTCTAAATTATTAATTATTCACTTTAAAAATCTTGTTATATAAAAATACCTTAACTATTTTTTAGGTTATTTCATCATACAATTCGCAATTCTTAAACTGTTTCACAAGGGGTAAAGCCTTGTCGCTCAGGTACCCTGGTGTAGCAAACACCGTTCCACGGATGCTGAAGAGAAGACTATCAGGTGACCTTTCATGTCGCAGCAAGTACGGACGAGTCTCCCTTTTGGACGGGTTTCTGTGTTTTGGCAGAACGCCAGCCGAGGTTGCGCTTCAGGCGGATTTAAGGCTAGATTAACATTAGACATTAAGGCTAGATTTGGTTCGACAGCTCTTTCGCGCAAATGGTATTAAGGCTGAATAGATAGCTATTGTTTCCTTCTGAGGGAGCCACACCTGCTTTGGCGAAGCTTTCGATTTTAACATACATATTTTTGGCGCAGCTCGCATCGCAGCTGGGAAAAAGAATATGTACGAACCAGAGTTTAAATTGTGCCGGAGTCCGGCTTTAGTACTTCTTACGTTTTGGAGAAAAATCATAATTCTAGCCAGAGCAAACCGGAGCCCTAACTAAGAAGTATCTGGTACGTCTTTAATGCAACTGAACAACAATGCAATAGGAATCTGAGCTCGAAACGTTTTAGTAATAAAATCATATTAAAAATCGCTTATTAAATTTTAATTTATCTCTACATTTTATTAAATTTTAATTGTTTAATTACTTTAATAATGAAATATTTAATTATTTTATTTAATAATTACTTAATTTCTTAATTACGAATGGTTTTATTAGTTATGCTATTTATTTCTTTTTTCTTGTTCATCTTTCCTGACGGTCCTTCGTAGGGCTCTGGCACTTCTAGTTTTAGAAATTAAGCCCTGGTATGAACAAACACGTTCTTTGGCTAGGATTCTAAATATTCAACCTAACGGCCTCATTCAAGAGAAATTTCATCAGATGTCGTAGTGTGCGTAGACAATGTGTTCAGCGTCAGAGAGGATTTAGCTGTAATTCTTGTCATATGATGGCAAATAGTAACGTCTTACAAAATGGCCAGTAACAATGGCCGACTTCTGTTCATCTGTGACTTCAAGTAAATATATAACTATTCCTATTTACTTCTGCGAGAAAAAGCATCGTGTTACTGTCTATACTTTTCGAAGTATCGAATTTTTATTTTTCTCTACTTTGTGAATCACCTTGTATATGTGCATATATATATATAGAGAGAGAGAGAGTCATCTTAAGGAATAAAAGCATTTTAAAACGTGCACTTTAAATAGTCCGCTGTTGCTTTAATTAAAGTGTAATGTTTTGAAGTATATTCAAATTTCTATGCACTTAGATTCCTATTTGCATTTTAAATTTGCATCCTATGAAATGAACGCTTTATTAAAGAAGAAATCTGAAGTATAGCGTTCAAATGAAAATCTTATTTTATCAGATAACTCATATTTCACGCATTCTTCATCTTAAAACTGTCTGGAGGCAATATTTCGAAGCCATTTGCGCAGTGATTTCGTCTCAGACTTGCGTCATCGTTAAAATCTGCTATATGCTTGTTATTCGCGGGAAGAAAATCCTTTTAAAGTTTAAACTTTCGATGTCTTTTGATTTTCAGGCCTGTTATCGAATTTCACAGAAAATTTATTTCCGAACAAATTTTTAGAACATTTTGGTATTTATAAATAATAAATGTTAAAAATATTGTAATTGCATTTAACTTGTGTTTAGAAGACATGGTCTAAATAAAAGAAAACGTATATCAACAGTGTAAAATAAGTAAATATATTCTTTAAACTGTTAGAATTATTTAGAATTATTAGACTTAATTAATTGTCAAAATCTCAAATTTAGATCCAAAAGATTATTTTACCTTTCAAAGACGTTATTTAATTAACGATATTTATCAAAACATATCTTTAGCTTGATGGTTTTTTTAAACCTTGAAATAAATAACGCTGAGTTCCAGAATTAAAATACTTACGAAAATACTAAGTTCTCAAGCTCTTCTAAAATTGCAGAATCAAATAATTTTCTTTATAGCAGAGAAAAGAGTTTACGTTACAACACAGAGATTTATTAAAAAAATTTTCATCAACTTCGAAACTTCAAATTTGCGCTTATTAACATTCTTTTCAGTAACATGTATAAATGCAATCAAATTTGTATGACATTTACATATATTATTACAATGAACAGACGGATTTAATTTTAATCAAATTTACTATACTCTTATAAAAACAGCTAACGCGTTCATTTTATAAGAATAGTTTGCTATCTAATGTATAAAATGTAATTTCAAGTATTTTATTTATGTATTTTATGTAGAACGCACAGATAAAAAATAAAATAATACAATAAAATACAAATTTATGGAGTAATTGAGTTTTCTGTTTTTGTTTCGTTGTCTGTGAAACAAAAAGTAAGATAGTATTTCTCTTTATAATCCTATAAACGGAATTCAAAGTCGTTTAGAAGAAATATTGCTTTCTGATAGAAAAATAGCCACCATTACTCAAACTAGAATTTCAAAAGTGCTCCCCTCTCACAACATTATCAGTTCTCCTGCATAGTCGGCAGTACTTAAAGGTAAATTTATGATGCTATATACAGTTTTCTTCTATATTTAACTAAATTAATAGCTGCATTTATTTTGTTAAATAAATATTCAAATGAACTTAAAAAACACGAATTAGATTAAAATAAATGCTTTTGCTCAAAGACGAAAATCCTAATATTGGCTAAATGTTATGTTAATAACTGTTAAGTACAAGAATTTCACATACAACTAATTTTCGCAATAACAATCTTTCACGCCCTACTAAAGAGGAGTCATGTTATAATATACTTTTCCACTTGAAAGAAAATGGATTAAATATAATTTCATCATTTTGGACACCACACTGGTCGTTGTAATTGAACGGTCGCTATAGTGAATGATCGTTACAGTGAATTATTCGCTTGCTAGTGTTTGAGGGGTTCTAAGATTGAACATTGGAATTAAATAAATTAAACCCCACAACTTAAAGCAAACATTGATTGCAAAATTTAATATTTTGTTGCAAAATGTGTAGACAGCTGTACTTGCTTGTTTATGTATTTGTGTTTTTGTATTGTTACGAATTTTGATTTATTAACTATTTAATAATTTTATAGTTAAATTTCTTTAACTTAGAATTAATGGGCGTTTTTGGGGGTTTGTGTTAGTTTATTTTATGAATTATCTTTTAGATCTCTAAACTGACTTTTGACCTCCAAGGATAATATAGGTGACAGGTGAAAGCGAGTCGGTACACCCGAACGGTTTACGTAAACTATTGGCGTATTGTCCGGAATCCGCAACTGCCTAGGACAAGCACATCTGTGACCAGTATCCCACACACAGACATATACACACACAAAAAAAATCATTATGAACATATACAGAGGGTGTATACACACTTTTAGAACGATTTCGATAAGGAATTTTTGAAAAGCAAATGTGTGAAGTAAAATTTTCTAACAAAACAGATTGTCATTTGAAATGAGATATCTCGTCTGCTACTTCTAAATTTATTTTTCTTTCAAAATATCGCACATAAAGTAAGCTGCGGATTGAAGGCTATGTTTTACACTCTCCGAAGAGGAATATTCGCATTCCATAATTCGAAAGCATGGGTTTACAATAAATGACGGCAAAAAGAAAAGGTCTACTTATTATCCAAACCGACGAAAAAAAGAGTGTACAAACCTGGTTTCTCAACGCGAAGAAAGTTTCAGTGAGGGGTTTATGACCGTCGCAGGATTCTTTTACAGTAGGAAATTAAAAAAAAGGGGGGATGTTAAATCAACTCAATGTAGTATCAAGAGAAAGTTTTAAGTCTGATATACAGAAGGAATTCCATTTCTTTATCCCAATAACCTTTATCCTGATGAGTAAATCTTCATCAAGAAAAAGCAACAAGTCATACTTCGAAAAGTACCACTGCACTGAAACATGAAGCCTGATACAGGTGTAATATTATAAACCTTTTCAACGTTTTCCTGCGAAGTTCGTTTCCGTTTCACACATGGCCTCTGATTTCTTTAAAATAGCTCTTTCTAAGCGCAAATCCACCATAATTGATGGACTCTGGAAAGTAATGGAAGAGAAATCGAAATCAGTGTTTCTGGAAATTTTACTAAAAGCCTTTCTAACATGAAACTCACTGTGCAGACTTATAGCCAATGAAACGGATTATCAGCTCGAGAGTTTAAGAACATAATCTTTAGGTTTTAAACCTTAATTAAGCTCCAGGAAATCGTATTAAAATGTGCAAACACCCTATGTACTATCTATTTATTTACAAAAACACAGCTATCTACATATGACCCATATAGTCTTTTAAAATTTTAATAGCATTAAATTAATATGAAGATTAGTCTCAAAAGAACTTTTATTCCCAGAACGTCGAGGAAATTGAACGCGGAAGGTTGCCAAGGCATTCGATGGATATCTCAACTACGTACTAATGCAGATAAACTGGGATTATGGGATATTAGTTTACAGAATAGTACTCTGAAAGTAGCATATACAATAGCATTAACCCACTCATTATTCATTAAAGCAAGAAGCCGAAAATTACATGATATTGAGTGTCTGCTGATTTTTTAATGTTGTTGATACTGATTACAAGGCTGTAGAATCGTCAGTTAAAAGTTTCAAGGTAAAAATGGACGTAATGATTACGTTGCTCATTATACGACACACCTTCCTTTCTGAACATGTTTGAAAAGTGTAAGAGCCTTTGCTTATACTTGGGGTATAAGTAACAGACGATATTCGGGAAGTCTATAATGTAATTGCTTGATTAAGAAGATACAGAGGAATAACACTTTCTGTAAAAATAATTAAATATGCATTGCTTGCTAACTAAAAAACTCCGTAATCTCCAAATACTTAATTAAATGTGAACTCTCTAACTTTGAAAAGCGTAATTAGATCACTTTCTTTCTTCGAACTTTATTATGTGAAATCTCAGTTATGTGATAAGAGGAACTCAGCTATGTGGAAATAGCCTTCCTTCATAAACAAGGCACGCAAAGACATATTTAACTGGAAGAGACATTACCTAGTAACTGGAAGCTCCCACAATATATTGGCACCGCTCCTTTTTTTTATTTAAAGCTGCAGGTTTCCATAAATAATCAAACCATTAGCTAAAAAGATAAACAGCGAACTGGGGAGAGAATCACCAATCCCACTAGTAAAAGACATGTTTGAAAATCCAGTTTGGTGAAAAAGGTAGATTACCGTCAATTTTCTAGGAGTATTAAACGAAGCACAATGGTAGTTCTATCACACAGCAGTGTAAAAATGATATTATGAATTTGTAACTAACGCGTAGTTAAATAGGATCTATTGTTCTTCTTTCTGTAATGATGTTTAATGTGACATGAACAAATTATGTATACCTATTTTGCGGCAACATGAAATGCTCCTCAGCGAAAGAACGATAACAAGGTGTTTCTGGCTGGTTAAATAGAGGTATTCAATTTCGGCGTTTCTAAATTCGTTTCTGTGTGGAAGTGCAAGTTACATTTTATAATGTTTCACTATGAAAGCCAGAATTAGTTTCTAAATTTAATTCCATAAGAATTCTCTCCATTGTATTTTATAAGAATGTTCAGATCTATTAGCGAATATATAAAAAGCGAGAAATAAAATCATTCTTGAAAGTGAAGTAATATTAAGCATGCTCCATTTATTCTAATCAATGGCACTTGATGCATATATCCTTCGGAGAAGGCTTAAGAGCTAATGTCTACTTGTTTCTCTGTGCTCTTTTTCAGATCAAGATTAAGATGACTACGAGCGATGTAATAGTTGTGGTATCACTTCCCAGTTTCAGTGAATAAACAGTGGAAAAATAGCTGTTGTGGTATGCTAAAATTAGACCTAAATTCGATATACGGAAAAAGAAGCTAAGGAACAGAAGTGCCAGGATATAAAAGTTATAATTCATCTTATTAGAATTCTAGAAAATAAGAAAATCAAGAAGACTTTTGCTTAGCATCACGGTAGTTTATTTATCATACTTAATACATTTTCTATTTATTACATGTGTTTTTCAGACAAGAAAAATCTCAACACGAAATTTAATTTTAATCATATGAATTCTAAAATAGCTTCATTCTTCAAAAATAAAGGAAGTTTGACAGAAAGCATTACGTAGTTTCTTATAAATATTTCCCTCCAATGTCAATCTAGATAATATATTCGAAATATGATGGAAATAATTGCAATTATGCCTGAAAAATTCAAAACGATTATTTATTAATTTTGATAATTCTATCCGCACGATACAACACCCAATAGATTGTTCGCTACGCTTTCAAAGCGCAGATAGGTCTCTTACGACCATAAGTTTTATTATTTTAACCGCAGCAGTGGAACATGTTTAATTGCCCACTTTTTGAAAAATGAGTTTTTGCGAGCGTTGTTTCTTTTGTGTTTACAGATTGCAACCGGCCCTAAATTAAATCACTACACTGTATGATTAATGACATCTGCCGAGAGAAAAAAAAACGCGGACCCCTTATCTGAAGTATAATAGGGCGTTTACCTGATTTGAAGCCCACCCCTAGCCCTGACCCGGATGATTTACAACAGAGCCTTCTTTAGAAGAATATCAATCCACGGATTCCCTTTTTAAGAATATCTTTTTTTCCTTCATTGTTGTTTTCTGCATGAATAATTGAATGTGCAAAAGGGGGCTGAATAGGCTGCACTAATGAAGGCAATTTAGCAAAATGAACGTTTATAATTATCGGATTGTTATGGTGGGATAATTTATGTGTTCAATATTGATTCACTTTAAAGCTTTCGGAGTCAGTGACTGCGGGAGGAGCAGAGGAAAATACTTTATGAAATAATTAACTCTTTCAGTTCTCCCTTTGTGGCATTTATCTCCACTTTGACCATATTGAGAAATAGATCATCGTCATATAGCACGTAGTTTTTCAGTTTGGAAGAATGGAAATAATAATGCTTACGAAATACTTTCGTTGCAGTCAAGTACTATATAATCTAAATTTTTCAAGAGAAGTTATTTCATAGCTGTGAAGTCTAAGCTTCCAGCTATAAATCATTAATGGACTTAGTGAAAAAAGGAGTAGCATGAAAATATTTTTAAAATGTTATTTATCATTGAATTCTATTATAGTAATAATCGTTACGAGAAAATCAAAGGAAAGTTTATGCATGGAAAAAATGGAAAAACAAAGACCATGACAAAGGTCATGGAAAGTTTAATGAGTTTTAATTAATTGTGTAGTGATTGATGGAGTCGTGACCTTCTAGCTAATCATAAAGGGTCTTAGTGAAAAAACGAATAGCATGAAAATATATTTAAAAAGACATTTGTTATCAAATTCTAATATATATTAGTAATCATTATGAGAAAATCAAAGAGAAGTTTATGCATTCATGAAAAATTTAATGAGTGTTTTAATAAGTCCTGTACAGACGGATGGATATATGATTTTGTTATTTGAAGTTGTTATTAACATATAGTAAATAATAAAATTAAGTTTACCTCCTTCATCTTTGTACTGTATGGTAAAATGAGTAATCGGACTATTTCCATTGTATTGGGGAGGTGACCAAGATAATTTTACACTGCGACTTGAACTTTCCACAACTCTAACGTCTTGTGGTCCATCAGGCGGTTCTGGAAAAACAATAGACAAAAAATACTAATTGCATTGAATAACCAACATTTTTTTCTCTTAAAATATAAAAGGGACATTAGCTATATTGTGCCTTTTTCGTTTAAGTTTTCAATTTTTAATTTCTACAGTAATTTACAAATCTCATGTTTTAGGCACAAATTTGTAAGTTGTATGTAAGATAGAGATAATAACGTAATATTCTAAAATCATCGTGACAGTAATTATAAAATGTGGAAGCATAGTGCTTAGATCCTTTTCTGTAATTTATAAAAAACATTTAAATTCTTTAAAGTAGGCTGGCAGTTTTACATCACAATTCAAATGATTTCTGATTAATGAAAAGTTATTACTTTAATCAAAATAACACGAAACGAATTTATTAGTTTCCATAACAGATCCAAGTCTGTACTTTTCTTTGATCAATACAAAAATGCTACCCTATTGAAAAAAGACTAGAGATAATTTAAGGAACTACTTTCTCACTGCTCAGATTTCTGGATCTCGTCTACTTGAATGCTCTGTGACAAAAATGATATGAAATTTAGACAGTAATCCATTTTCACTGCTTTAAAAGTTTCTGAGTCTTGCATCGTAATTTTCATACATACTGTAAATATGTCATATGATATCTTTTAGCTCTTTCATGGAAAATTACAGATTTTTAGTTTAATTACTAATGTCATATGTTATTCCTCTGTCTATTAGCCAATAAACTGCTATAGTTACTTTATTGCAAAACATACATTTTCTATATTTACAATTAGTAATGAATAATTAAAATTTAGTAGCCTTATCCTCTTCATTAGGTTTTTGAGACATATATAAAAATATGCATGAAGAATATCCGAAGGGGCGGGTCAAAATTTATTTAAATTTCTTGAAGCAAAGAGATGGATGGGCTATTCAGCATATTACAGTCAATCCCGCTGTAACGAACTTTCTTATAGAGAACTACCGGATTTAACTATCGAGACTTTTGATCCTTTCCAGTGTCCTACATATTTCATATTATTTTAAAAGTGTATAAACACTTTATATTTACATTATTTATAAAGTGTATATATCCTTTATATTTATACTATTTATCAAGTGGCTGTATATATACTAGGTTCACTTACGACAAAAAGTTAGACAAGAGTATAAAAGTCAGGTATAACAAACGGTATGGATATCTTCGATTCAAACCTTTCTTTTTGCTTTCATATTTTTCTAGAATTTCTGCAAGTTTTAACGAAACAATAACTAAACTTTAAAATCATATACGCTTAGGTTATTAGGATCCAATTCCATTCAAATTCTTCATTCTGTTTGTAAAGAAAAACACCATTATCCTATTTTTCATTTATGATGAGCCCCATTTTGCTCTGTGTCCTAAACAGAGCGTACGAGAGACAGGTATGACTTCCGATTGTAGGAGAACGAGGAAACAATAGGCATATTTTAAGGGACCTTGGGGTGTAAACTGCGAAAAAAGTGGTAGTTCTATATCTACTGTTCTACTGAGCCGATCGATGAAATTCAAATCGCAATTTTCATTTCTCGAAAGCACGACTTAGGATTACAAAGCACGACTTAGCACGACTTATTAGATTTATATGTAGCATTGTTTTAATATAGGTATTTCAATACAAAATCGGACTTTTTCTGAAATGACATGCCAGTGTTTTTCAAAATTTCGATTCTACGACTCAAATTATGCCTAAATATCAAATTTTTAAAAATTTGGTGTGAAATTTACGGATAAATTGAAAAATTTATATTGATGCATTTTTTTTCAGTTTGCGCCAAGAATAATTCAATAATTCGTAATTTATATCAACCTATTTTCCTTTCCTTTTTCCATTGCAGACGAGCGGAAAAAAGGTGACGTTCATTACTTTCAAATATTTATAACAAAGTGCATAAACCTTATTTGGCATTATTATCGCGTGTAACGAATATGCTAAATTTCAAAACACGCCAGTGTGTAAATTCCCGTATATCTTAGGAAATTTTGAATAAAAAACTCTGATTTTTTGCCACTGTGTCTAGAAATACATCTACTTTAAGATGATGTCAAAAATTTCATAGGTTATAATACAAAAATGTTTTCGAAACATTTACAAAAATTTTAAAGTTACAAAGTTTAAATACAAATTTTAAAATTACAAAAAACACAAATTTGAATAATAAATCATATAAAATATGGGAATTATATTTGGATTAAGCCCGAATTTTGAATTCTGGAGAAAGGAATCAAGTAAGTTTAATAAAAAAAGAGTTATTAATAAGTATATATCAAATTTAATTAATACTGAAGAGCTAAAAAACTTTGAGAGCTAATATTTTAAAACCTACTGGTGCGAATTTTACAAAACTTGGCATTTTGGCATACTTTGAATTGTAGAATCGAAATATGGAATAAAATTGGCATGTCATTTCAGAAAAAGTCCGATTTTGTGTCAAAATACCTATATTAGAACAATGCTTTACATAAATCTAATACATATCCTAAGTCGCGCTATCGAGACATGAAAAGCGCAATTTGAATTTCGTTAATCGGCACAGTAGAACGGGAGATAGAGCACTGTCCCATTTTTTTCGCAGTGTGCATGTCCATTGAACTATTACAGATAACCTAAATGCATTCTCTGATATAATCAAATTCTTTCTGTGAGCTGCCAGGTAGAGCTATGTTCAGATAAAAATTTAGAAAACTTCGGTGTTCGGATAAAGAAGTAGTGAATCTTACGTGTTTGCGGTTTATAAGTTAATTCTACTTTTAGGGATCGACATATTTTAAGCCTTATAGGTTTGGTTTATTTAAGCATAAATGCTAACCATGTTCTGTCCCCCAAATAGAGTTTTTGCACGCTTTGAATCTTTTGCCAAAATTTGGGCTTTTGATATTCTTCAAAAAGGATAAAAAATCCTTATGTCGAACGATACTTATCTTGGGAAAATTGATTGTGTTCTTAGTGGACATTGGATAAGATATCAAGGTGACAAAATTTTATTCATTTTTCTTATTTTCTAGAAGACCAAAACTCTTACATATTCTTTCACCAAACTCTCTGCAAAAGCTCTGTCTATTTCTGTTCGTCCATATAACGATATGTAAAAGTAATTCTAATTAAATTTTAATGTCTTTTTAAAAATTAGATTTATTGTTAATGTTGTTTGGTAGATAGGACAATGTTAATCAGTTATTTCTTTATTCATCGTTTAACTTTTACACGATTTTGTGAGATATCTATTTTTCTTATCATTTAGGATATATCGAATCACTGGATATACCTAGCTAATCTTCGGTCCCTGAAACTCGTATTAATAATCTGAATTAAGATTTATATACGTTTTTGGGACAACTTGGAAATGCTATTGCCTTCCAAAATATCAAAGAATACTTAGCAAACCAAAGAAAGTATTTTTTTAATTATCAATATAAAACCTAGAACAAGTTTTTAGATCCTTTGGAGATCGAATTGAAATGTTGCCGGGGCAGCATTAAGCAGATTTCTTCACGTTTCTTTCCAGATGCATCTTGAATTGCCTAGTCAATTTTTATTTTATAGCTTGTTGTCCTATATTTCTGTTTTCGAATATTCCTAACGTCTAAGTCTCCAGTTGTTCCTAATGTCTTAACGTCTAAGTGTCCAGTTGTTTCCTTAACGTTTTACAAAAAATGAAAGAAATAATGGTTTTGTTAGTCATTTACTTTCACAGACATAAATACAAGTACCTTTTTATAGATTTCATTTCTGGCAGAAAAGATGACCGCAGAAATATGAAAAAGCTGCTTAACAATATATACTAATATCTAGCAAATAGGCGTTTGTTAATTCTTGTGATTAAAATGAATAAACTGAATTTACCAAGCGATTGGTGGTCTGATGATCTGATTCTGCTCCGGATCTGAAGCAAACTTCTTCATTTCCTAGATAACTAACCATTTAATCATACCTTTTTTCCTTAGAAAATGTGGCCTGTTTCCAAATTTCGTGCAACTGCAATCTCGGAAAATAGCTTGAATATTAACATAGTTGTGAAAAAACAGCGGCTTAAATAAACTATGTGTCTAGTCATGTACCCTCTAAGCGTTGCATTTGCATTAACCGTCGCATAATATACTACTATTTAAGAACAATAATGGAAATGATATATTGCCTTTGTATACCGTATATTAAATTAAGAAATCCGAGCATGCTGTCACCGAGAATATCGTCAGTATAAATGAGCTAACGCACGCAAACACTTAATTGAGAATAATTAAAACTGTGAATTGTGATTCTCATACTGTAGAAATAGTTCGTTATCTGTAAAACAGTAAAACGATGAACTAGGAGATGTTGAAGAATTTATTTCTCCATAAAAAGCAGGAAAAGAAGATTAAATCTTGCATTTTCTGGGGTATGAATTATTATTCATTTAAAAAATTCCGCTTCGGAGAAAAAAGTATGTCATTTTTTAAGTTTGAATGCAAATGAAATGAAGTTTGTATTAATACGAATTTTTTAAAACAATTTCTTTATCAAAATTCGTAAATATTATCAAAATACACAGTTCCATACTCAACTTTAAAATTTCTGCTACAGAAAAATCTAAACGAAATTCCTTTACCCCAAGGTTCTTAGAAATGGGTCACCTTTTACGTAGAATGATGTTACTACATGGATACTATTAAGAGATTTAGAAACTATTTACATTATTTGATTGTTAATAACCTGATTTGAATACCTACATCTTAGAATTTTTATTTCTTTTAATACTGGAGATAGCTATATTTCTCGAGTCATTTTTAAAAGATGTTTTTCATAGTAATTCTTTTGTACTTATTGATTTAATTTGCAGTTTTACTTCAGGTCATTTTTACCTTTTAAGAACTTTTCAATTTACCTTATCAGGAAGGTACGTTAACGTTTGGGCCCAAAACTCCTACAATAGTTAGACTGAGGATGGCTACGCGTCATATTACCGGAAAAATGCCAGCTGATTTGTTTCTTGGAAGAAAGTTAATTATCCCTCCGGGTAAACCATTTTTCATTTAAAAGAGGACTCTGGAGTTTAAAACGGCAGAGATCCAAAATTCAATCGAAGAAACTATCTATAAATTAGGATATTGCAAAAATGAGCAAAAATTATACTGTGATAGAAAACGTCGCGAGTGTAATTTTAAAGTGGGAGATTAACTGTCAAAATTAAACATTCTCTTCCATTTGAATCTGAAGATAAAGCAGGAAGATTTTGCCCAAAATTTGAAAACACATTCGTAATTGAAATAATAATTCAGTTAGTTATATATTTAAAGGAACAAAATGGGGAAGAGGTGGTTGCAAATGTTGACTAGTTGAAAAGATATTATGAGCGAACAAATATGCCCCTTTTAAAAGATATTTTGCAGGAATCGCATCCTGACAGAAACGCAGTGCCAGCGTGAAATTTCACAGCAGTTCCATCCAAATCAAAAGTGCAACTCTCTGAAAGAAAAAGATGGGGTGCCGCAAATAATGGAGCAGAGAACAAAAAGACGAGGGCTGAAGTGTCAAAAGAAAATGAGGGACCAGACTCAAGACCTGGCATCTCTCCGAAAACGAAATGTAGAGTCCAACGTTCCATGAGATCAAGCGAGCAACCAACGGAGAACCACAGCCAGCTGTGGGATCAACGAAAAGGATTCAAGGATCCGAAAACAAATATTAACGATGATTCGCCACAACAAGGGTATGCTCGAAACGCCGAGCGGAGAAGGATTCACTACGGAAGAAGAAATTGTACAAGAACCAAAGTAACGGGTTCAGCTAACCAACCTTGCAAAACTGCAGTGCCGCCAGCGATCCCAGACACCATGAAACAGGCCACGGAAGCAGAATTCTTCCAGCGCCAATACAAATTCAAAAGGTTGCTGGAGAAGGCACTGAAGAGGAAGGTTTCGGTAACTCAGAAGGTGAACCACGTCTCAGGAGGGGGACTAAGAGTACAGCAGACGAAAATTTATCCTTCTTGGGAGAAATTCATCGCCAAGCAGATAAAAAACTACTTGAAAAGCAAAAGATAAGTGAAATTTATTTCCTACAAGTACTCGGTATTTGTTTTACATCTAAAAATGCAACAGTTGTTATTTAGCTTAAGTTTTGCCTCAGTCCAGGTCATTTTAGTTTTGTCATGCTGCTAGAAGGTTTTAATTTAATTATGCGTTTATTAGGAATGATTTTTCAATTCAGTCTAAGAATAGAAATTTTGATTACAGTTCAAAAGACAGATTTTTGAAGAAGTTTGGTGATACTGCAAAATAACTTTGATCAAAAAAAGCATTTAAACTGAGAAGAATTTTCTCAATGTAAAGGTATTGTAAATGTTTTGTGATGTGTGTTTGACAGATTAATTTTGAAAACGTAAAAATTTCTATTAATTTACGTGTTAGAGCAAATATAAATGCTTGAATATTTCTGAAAGTTGAATTCTTGATGTGAGAATGAAATGTTTAAGTGCAAGATAGCCAACACAAAAGTTTAATGATCAGTTTAGCTTAGCACATTAAGTGCAGGTTTGAATTGAAAGCGTTTCTGAAGTTTAGTGTCTAAGTTTCTAACATGTAGGATTTCGATTAGATGGTAGCGTTGAAATACTTTTACAAATGAAATGTTCTAGCACATTTCCGTATATTTTACTGGAGAGCAGAAGTGAATGAAAAAGTAATTGTAGAAAAACTGAAAAAGTTATGAAAGATTCTGATAAAGTTGAATTGAAAAGGAAAAAATATGCAAAATGTATTACATTCGTTGCTAAAATATTTTTCTTCCAGATGACCCGAAGGAGAGCAGCTGTTGCTGTTAATATTAAAATGTAATATAAAGAAATTGGTTTGCCGGAAACCCAGTCATATGTAATTAGTTTTAAGCATAGTTTGTAAGTTTCCTTCTTTGTAAAAAGTTAGCTTTTGTTTAGTTAAAATTTAAGATCTTAACAAGGTCGATAAAGACCTTAGTTGCGATTATTTAAATTGGAAGGAGGGCAGAGAAGATATCCTGTTCCTTTAATTTGAGTAACCAATTTCTTTATTGGTAAAATTTGAGTACCACTTCTCTCATTCCGTTTTCCTGGCAGCATGCAAATTACTAGTTCGCGTGTATTTATATTGACGTTTTGAGATTGTTAAATCAGAGCGTGTTCTGCCACTCGCGGCTGCGTTACTAGGTTGCTAAGTCCTATCTTCGGTCTTTACATTATAATTGCCTATATTTTAAATGCACACCGTTTAAGTTTTGAGCCGATTTCGTGTTAAATTGCTCTGTATAACCTTTGACTATTAATTTATTTAAATTTAAGCTTTATATTTGACTTACGGATTTTGAGTTTCTTGCCATAAATGCTGGTGAAATTGTAAGTACCAGGAGTGCCTTCTGTTCATCTTATTTAGTTTTAAATAAGGGGGTTTTTTATACCCAATTTTCTGTTGTGCTTTGGTCTTAGCAATCAGTCGCTGAATGTCTACATACAGTTTAACGTTAGATGTATACAACAGAGTTAAACTTACCAAAGTACTTATTAACTGTAGATTATTTTTCTAGCAAACATAATGTAGAATACTAGTTACATAGAGATATACTTCCTAAATTTTGTCGTCTAATAATCTTTCAGTTATTTATCTAATTGAAAATATTATCTAGTTCAATGTTTAAATTAAATACTTTTGTTTTGTTTCAGAAAACATATATTAGATAGTAATTGAATAGGTAATTGATTCTGTTTAACGATATATATAGCTTAGCACAAGAATTGCATTATTTAGTTATTATTATTTTTAAACATTATCACAAAGCTATACCTTGTTTTTAATGGTTATTTCTGATTTAATGTTTCTGAGTACACTTTAATGGAAATGATCTGAATATAACTGAAAATAAATGAAATATGCTTATTTGGAAAAACGAAAGCTGGGAAAACTCGATATCGAATATTTGCCCTACTCAGAAAGATTAAAATATAAATTTTCCTATTGTGTTTTTAGATGAAAAAAATTGCCTAGTACAATTTCAAGGGGTGGAGTGGGGAAAGAAACATTTATACACAAAGAGAGCAAATAAACAGAAGTTTAATGCGAAACCTAATTCTATTGTTATTAGCAAATATAGCTTCTATACACTAGAAAAGTATAAGTCAGATATTAAATCTAGTGTGGATGACATATTTGACTTTAGGCTTGTGATTCATTGATTCCGTTTTTCTTTATGTAAAATAAATTAATTACAGTCAATTTCACCTAAAAGCATTATTAGCGAATATTCTTGATTGTATCTACAAATTACTTAATTATGACTCTAATCTCATATTTAGTTATGCTTTAAATCCTCAAAATGTCTGATATACAGTTTTTAATCAATTTATTTATTAAATACACCTTCGTATTTGAAATTTACAAGACTAAACCAAAATCACTTTAACATTTTAAAGATTTTTAACTGAATAGCCAGTTAAAAATGTACTTCAGAGCAAATTATTTTTCTTAAGCCTAACTTTCCCAGTGTGGTGCTTGTATGATTATACAAAGTGAGTGATATATATACGATATTATATATATTATAACTGGAAGGGTCTTAAAATTAATCTAAGAATTCTTTTAATTAAAACAGCAGTAGAAAAATTAATGTAGCATGAGCATTTATAATTTTGAGAACTTTAAAAGTTAAGACTTTTTAAATTTAACATAAAACCTGCAATTGATCATCAATTGATCAACGTACTCCGAAATGACACATAATTAGTTTTAAAGTGCACAAAACAGGCAAAAAGTAATTTTTTTTTAGTGCAAGGAAAATCTTTTAATTTAAAATTCAGAAGTTTATAAAAACTAGCAAATTCGAAAATCGAAATGGCACAAGCCACCAAGAAAATGAATTTAGAATAAAGGTGAAATTACACAAACTTTGTAAATGGAGAATTCGCAAAATGTCAAATTTCAAAATAAAATTTAATATAGATTGGAATAAAGTCAACAAGCTTGTTGACTAGTGCTCACTTGTCTGACCTATAGTCAGCTCAAACCCACAAAAATCCTTGTGGCAAGGAGCGCAAGATACGCCTGTCGTTGGCCACGGAGCTGATTTCGCCTTGAGCACCATACAGGTGACAGTGCGATTTAGTTAAACTCCGCCCCCCCCCCAATTTTCATGGATAGCACCCTGGAGGGACGGTCCGAGGGTCTTCAGCCTTCTTTCCTTACCACTAACCTCTCGAGATGACTTTCGGCTAGCCACATATTTAGAGTGTCCCATGCCGCATGGACACTGTACATTTACAAACATCCATGCTTTCTCCGAGATTCGAACTCGGTCCCTTCAGCGTGACAATCAGCGACGCTAACCACTATACCGGTTGGGCAGCATGCAGCCGAGTAGGATTAAGTATTCAACTTTATTTCAATTGACATCTGAAGCCACAATTTACTTGGCAATCTAAGTGTGCCTATTCAAAAGCATTTACATTTTTGATACTATTGCGGTAATGCTACATAACTATGAAAGACACTACATAATTATTGTAAGGTAAAAATTATGTAAATCAAAATTAAAGATATACGTAAACCAAAATTATAATTTAAACTAGCAAAAGAGCCTCTTAATCTCTCTCTCTATTTTACAAATATCAATGCCTTTTTCTGCACTGCTTAACCCTGATGACGTAACCAACCAAAACCTAAACCAAAACTTTGACGTAACTAATTTGGAACCTGAACTCAAAATTTCGAGAACTGAAACCTTTCTCTTAATAAGCTGCTATTTTCGATAATTGCGAGCTTTTGCTTCTAACTCTGTTGCTGTTAAGACGCTGTCGTGCAGCCTTTCTTCCTGTTGAATAGTATCAAAAATGTAAAAAAAAATGTAAATGTCCTTACTGCAATTCAGAAGCTTTTGAACATAAATCGTTTTTCCCCCTTTTTTTTGGCTTTATAAAAAATTCACAAATAGCAAACGCGGTAAGTTTCCTTCACAAATTTTGTTCATGGTTGTACTGAACAAAATTTGTGAAGGTAAAAGTTCTTCCATTTTTACATTTAGATATGCTATACAATAGGTCTACAAATATACAGTCATAAACGAAATACTACTTTGGTTTAATAATCTTCATCTACTATTAAAATTTATACAAAAAACTTCGGAATTCTCCTGAATTTTTAAGGATATTTTCCTTTTTCAGATTTTAGTCAAACCCTCTGAGAATTTACAACAAACTTCTAAATGTTCCTAATATTTGTACTAAATTGTTTTAGATAAGTATCATAAAATCAGATGAAAAACACAAGAAATGGAATTACGAAACTTATTTCCTTTATTAGGAATGGAAATAAAAGTTTGAGTTTCTCGAGAAAAGTCTGATTTTGCTTAAAGCTGCAATTATACATATCTTCAACGTTTCCAGTGTTCATACACAAGTGAATACGACTAAATCTTTGCTTTAAAGAATAGCGATTTGATTACCTCAAAGAACACACCAGTTGCAATGTATTATACAAATTTCAGCTATTTTGCTTTAAATGTTTCTTCATAATATGAACGACATTCGATCATAGCAACAATACATTCTTCTTAATTCATTAAAAATAATCGAATTTAAATTCACGTCAGAAAATACAATGGCACGAATATCATAATCTTGTCAAAATGCCGTACAAAATTTATTTTAATAAAACTTGAGAAAAATGGATTAAAAAACACAAGTAGAAATTTTTTTCAAAGCTCGCTTTATAGACTCATTTAGTTGATCGACTAAAATTAGTTAGTTTATGATAATCAAGGTAACAGTATTATCTTCTGCAAAAATTTAAATGTCATATGTATTCTTATAAATTTCATGAAAATAATCAAGATAAATAAAAACCAATAACTTAAAACTAACTTACATAACTGTGACTCTGCATTAAAGTGCCGACGTATCTAGGAACGTTGCATTCTTTAAGTTAAAAACCGCACTGCATAACGATAAGGTACATTTATATCGCAGAATACTTACGAAATTTTCTATCTTTTCAAACATGAACGACTTGCATAAATGTGCCGGCACTTTCCTAACGGGGTATGGCCTAGATGGTGTTCCACTGCCCTGGTAAAAAGTTGTCGGCACTTTTATGCTGGTTTTATTTTGAAGTCAGAACTGACGTTCGTAAGGGTTCGAGTACTTGTATGCCGTCTTTCAAAAGTTTCTGTCTTTTCGAAGGTTGTCTGTCAGCAGCCGGCTTGCATAAAAATCGCGGTATTTTATAACAGGGCCGTCCCTCCCGCTATGCAAGCAGTATTTTCCTTTGCTTTGCTAATCAGAATAGGAAACAAAACCTCCATCTAAATAGTGATGCCCTGGCGTAAAGTTGCCAGAACATTTATGAAGTTCACTTTTACTTCCTTGTGTGAAGTAAAAAGGAAGTAATGTAATCGCGAAATGTTCCCTGTCTCATATTTCAACGAAAATATCCATTTTTATCGCTATTGAATGCAATTTAACGATGTTTTTTCGTAATATCTAAACATAAGGGCAGACTAAAGGACTCTTTTTCTCCCAAAAAATCATAAAACTGATTTAAAATGGATTCTGAAGAGATTTTCTAGTGGCGTCTAGTGGCGTACGTACGTATGTATGTATGTATTTTGCATAACTCAAAAACGACTAGCCTCAGAACGCTAATATTTTGTATACAGGGCTGCTATAACATGTAGATGTGCACCTCGCAGTTTGGTTGCAATCGGCTGTACCAAAAGTATATAAATATATGCATATATATATATATATATCCACTCTGTTACTCGGCTCAGTGAGCTCAGTTTCTTTATACTTATATGTTTGTAAATTGTGCATTTTTTGCTTTAAAAATGATTAAATTAAATTGTTCTTGGATTGAATTATGCTGTTGTTCTTTCGGTTAAGATTTTATGCCGTTAGCTAACCTGTATGCAATAATTGTGGAATTATCAGCAATTTAAAAGTTTTTAAACTGTGGTTAAGCCTAATTTTTGCTTATGATAGCGCTCATATTTGTTTACATTTGAAGCTTAGCAGAATAGTGGATTTGTTGCCAATCTAGAGAAATAAGCTTCGCAACAACAAAGTAAGGTCTTTTTTTTATTATTGCGAATTAAATTATGCTTGATTCATGCTGTAATTATCATTTAAGTTATTAGCTTGTTTTTGCGTACAAATTGTAGTTTTAATTTAAAAAATTGTTTTTTTAATTGTTTTGACTGTAATTGGTGTTTTATGTTTTTCTATATCTTTCAATTTTTAATGAAAATATTTTGAATTTTTATGTATTTTTGGCCTTACCGCGAATTGACAACTGAATTAATTAGTAGCGCATGAGCATTAGGTAAGCGGCGCTGAATCGTCTGTGTTTAGCGCCGAAGTCTGACTATAATAAATAAACATAGTGAACTTTAAAGAGTGCATTTATTCTGTTGTGATTTATGCGCTATCGACGAAGTAGATTTAATTCAAAATTCGTTAACTGTTAATTCAATATATTTAAATGAAATGCAGGAAAATTGTGTATTATTGAATTACAATTTAGAAAGTAATATTCATAGCTTCGCAGGAGCCTTTATGTCGAAGTACACTTATGAAGAAACTTGTCTTTTTGAGTTGAAGCCTTATATAAATTTGCCAGCGATTCAACTTGCATAAATGTGCTGGCTTCGTAAAATTTTCTCTTTACAGAAATCGCTTTATTTAGCTAAAATATTCTTTGTATAAAATTAAACATTCATTATAAAATATTCATTCAAAGTTGTATAAATATCAAGATAAAGAACTTTCTTAGCATTGCTATGACAAAAATCAGATCAGAATTTCTTAAAACAACGCTTAATTTCAAAACAAAAAACAAGAAACGTTTAAGGTGACAGGTGATGCTTAAGGTGAAAACGTTAACGTTTCGATAGTTAACTGTGAGTTATTATTAGTTAGACATGAGACTTGTAAAAATAAATAAAAAGCATATTTTTAAAATTTAATAACACAAAATTTGTTTAACAATTCAAACCTCCATCGATGAAAAGTACATTTAAATCTATACGGTATTTCTCTCGCCTTCTTCGCATGCCTTCGTGGTGTAGTAGTCTGCATGCTCGACGCGTAACCGAGAGGTCCGTGGTTCGATTCGCGGCGAAGGCGTTGCTCATTTTTCATGTCTGATGCTTCGAAATAACCTAATGTGTCTACACTGGCCCCCGAACTAAAAACGTGGTGGATGATGATTCTCCACCACCGCGATTTAGCGATTGGGTCCCCCAAACCCCAGTCGCCATTTAAAAGGGGGAGTATATAAGGTATTTCTCCCGCCTTCTTCACAAGCCTTCGTGTAGTGGTCTGCATGCTCGACACGTAACCGAGAGGTCCGTGGTTTGATTCCCGGCGAAGGCGATGCTCATTTTTCCTGTCTCCTGCTTCGAAATAACCCAATGTCTCTACAAATCTTCCTATAGTATTTAAAATTTAATTCATTTTCTTATATTATATGATATTATAGCTTAACAGGAATTAATCTTACCTTGAACAATGAGCTGAATATTGGTATCGTCTCTTCCATAAGCGTTGACAGCAATGCAACTGAATAGTGCAGAATCTCTTCTGTCGGCTTGTCTAATTAGAATCTCGGAAACAATGCCTGAACTTAAAATAGTTTCCACAAGTTCGTACCTGTAAAAGCAACTTCCATTAAAATTTAAATTCTTTAATAACTAAAGCGATTTCATGCTCATAGTATGAAAATTTAAAGCACAATGCTTTACGGGATTTCACAGCCCAAAATAGTTTTCTAAAGCTTCTATTTCGAACCATTGTACTTCTCCTCAAATATAATTGCTTCAAAAATGGCTTATTAAAACTGAGAATTGCAAGATTTTGTAACAATAAAACACTCATAAATAATACAGTATGTTTTACTTGAGCTCTTGTTCTTATTTTTATAACTTTTTTGAGTTAACAGACTATTTTTAGTAAATGAATTGGCTTTAGTGCCAAATATGGCAATTTAGAGTCCATTATACCTTTCGAGAGGGAACCTTTAAATTTATGTTATCTTAAAATCACTAATTCCACGAAATTGTAAATCTAGCTATATTTCAGGATAAGTAATGATATAGTTAACAGTCCGTATATTAAATTCTCTGAGAGGTCTTTGAGTGAAATTTCTAAAAAGTCTTACTAGGATTTATCGTAATAGGTTTCTTATGAGATTTTACAATGCGGTGATTCTTTTATTAGCTAAAATATGATGACGTATCGTAAAAGTATATTAAAATTCAGTAAAGAGGTTAAGAAGTGGGAAACAGCTCGTGACTTACGTCTATTAATTATTCCTGGAAGCGTCAAAATTGGAATATGAGTTAATTTAAACGATTGTATACTGCAAATCAAAGGACTGACTACTAATCTAACAGAATTTTTATACACTCTAAAATAACATAATGCAATTAAAGAAATATAAGATAATAATTTCGATTCATTACTCAATTAAATACCATCGAACCTTATGAATGACAGCATTGTTATCGATATTTTTGTCAGTTTATAGTTTAGAAGCTACTTTGTACAGTTTTATGTTTAATTAATATATTATTTTGCTTGTACTATCATATCTATGGATCTAGGTTCATCGGCTTCTTCCACGATGCAAATTAATAATGTACATAGAACGAAGTTCTTAAATTAAGAGATAGCTTTTGGCAGCGACCACTCACAGCCTCTGCTATTTTCGCTTAGCTTCCAAACTGACTTCAATCGGCTTTAATCTTTGATTGCTAGTGTGATTAGAGGGCCTGATCCAATACTTAAAGCTCAAATCGTCTTGTGAATATCATATTAATTTTGGCTTTAATTATCATTGTTTGTTAATCCCGCAAGCAATGGAGTTGTTTTGTTTTTATGAGAGCTAAGTAAATTTGTTAAACTAAGGAACTAATGGAAAAGGTTTGTGTACGACTTCTCTTCATGTCATTTTATTGAAGAATTATAACGAAGCAATAAGGCTCTTGGCTCTCTTTTTGAAGATAGTGAGAAGAGATAGTTCAGTATGAAAATTTATAAATTACGCAAAAAAAATCATCATACCTGGTTTCAGATCAATACAAATCTTAATTTCTCCTCATATAAATCAAAGGTGCCGAAAGCACGTGACGACAGGATCTTCCGATGATACGGGGACTTTCCCTCCTTCGGTAGTAAATTCCCTCTTTTCGAAAAAGAGAAAACCCTAGTGTGAGCTTCGTAACACCCCTTCTGGACGATTCTGAGTGTTTTGGAAGATAGCCAACAAAGATTGTATTTACGACTGTGGAACTGTTTTGTCTGCTAAAAAAACAGCAAGCCATCCAAGTTAAGATCTGGCATCTTATTGCAGTAGCTACTAAATATTGCAAAATTCGATGAGAATATTCCTAAGTACTTTAATATCTTTCTTTTGGTGTGTAATTAATTATAAACTTTTCCTATTATTTTAAATAAACTAACATTTAAAAAAACCATATGTTAATTACATAGGTTTATTCTTACTTTATATGCTACACATGGTAGGTTTTACATTCATCTGTTTATCTTATCAGCGCATGTTGAGCAATTCGATTTTATTTAATTCGTATATATTTAACTCATTCTCTTTCGCTTATTTATTCAGTACTTCTATGCAGCTTCTTTATTCGATATCATCATTATATAAGGTGGGGCTAAATGTAATTTTAAAAATTTTCATGCAGGATTGAATTATTTTTATAACTTTTATTCTGCAAAAAAGAATTGCAATCTAAGGAGCTTGGTAGGAGATGTTATGCATCGGAACAATTGATAATTGCAGGTTTTAGCTATAAAATCTTTTGAATCTCAAATAGAATTTCATAACATTTTAATTTCTTTCTCCGGTTTGCAATTGCATATTCATTCAAGAGGTTTGGAACCGTGATCAATAAATAAGAGCAGAAGAGTTTGACAGACTAGATATAATACCATTGAAAATGCTCGAACTTCCGGAAGAAAATTAATTTAACTCGTCCCTAACTTAGTCTTTGTATAGAAATCGAGATTGAGATTCCATGCATATTAAATCTTCTTTTAACTAGTAAATTTTTGCCTTTTATTTTACAAATTTCTACCATCTTCATCATTGGCGGTATTCAGCGCTTAGGTATTTCCCGAAGCATGATCGAATCCATTTGTCAGTTCACCATTTCATCAGTAAGAATATCATTCCGTGTGCTTATAATAGGATCGAACTAGTATTTCACCCGCAACAGAGAACACATTCATTACGAACCATTGAATTTGCAATACTGTTATCCCAAACTAGCTTATCATCGGTGCATCTATTTAAATTTACTAACCAAGGTTCAAGACAAAATAACAATTAGAGGGTAACTACAGGTACTTATTAAATTTCCAATAATCAAACCTAAATCATTGTGATTAAGCTTCCAATTATAACATGTACATTCGTCTAAACATACAGGTACTGCTTATTCATAATTTTTTGCTTTCAGATTTCATAGAAATATGATATTATAAATATAGAAATTAGAAATATTATAAATATAGAAATGCATTCGTATTATAAATATAGAAATGTATTCATAGAAATATCATATTATAAATATATTTGAGCTGTAATTATGTAGAGATCAGCAAGGGTTTTCTTTTTAATCCTGTGATTCATTTACAATACTATCTTTCGCTTTCTTTGGAATATCCACGAAAGTTTAGTTATGTCATGACGCCCACCCATTCGTTAAATAATGCAGCTAAATAGTTGCTTTTCGAACAAATTCTGAATATTCACAAATTTTGAATCAGCACAACTCCTTTAGCGATCAAAACAGCAAACTATCCTGCAGCACACCCACCAGCGGCCGAGCGGTGAAGTCGGGGAACACTTGTAGTTTGACCTAGGCTCAATTCCAGGCAAACAGGCAGGCTGGCTTTTCTCTTGATACGTGGATACGAGCCAGTCACCTATCGAAAGTCTTCCAACAAGGCATCCCTCCCCCTCTTAGACGGATAACCCTAACGTCCTTTGCTGTAATCAAATAAACCAAACCAATGTTACAGCGCCATGCAATTAGATGCAAATAAGTGTTTCATTTTGCATAAAATCCTCTTTTAAGTTTCAAAGAAATTCATTTCAAAAGAGCATAAATGAGCTTGTTAGATAAATTTATAATTTGAATGCAAGAAATTACTGCGATACTTACGTGCTTACGTTATTAAAATGTTTCTTGTTTTTGCCTATATATTCGGTACTTAATTATTTACTCAGAAATTTAGTTCGAACTTCAGAACATAAAGCAATGTTGTGCAATTCCGCATGTTAATTTGAAATTATAACGCACTTCTCTTTTATTTCTTATTCCTTGAATTTCCTTATTGTTTCTTACTGTACTCAGTTCTGATTCTATCTTATTTATTTTATGCAGCAGAAAATAAAAAAAGTACTCTCATTGGAAAAGTACAAAAATTTTAAATTGTCCCTCCTCTCGTTTATAAACATAATAAAATATATACATAATAAAAATAAAACAAAATATAAAAAAATAATAAAAAATAAAAATAAAATTTTTTGCGTAAATTTTCTCTTAAAACATTTTTAAAAACACAAATAAGCAATTAAGTTTAATATTACGATGTTATATAAAGAGCCTTAATTCAATAAAATTTCTCCGTTACAAACTCAAACATTAATCTGAAATTTGTGTTCAAGAAGCAAAATACTGGTATGCATTAATTATTCAGATTAAATTATAAGATTATTTAAAATAACATTAAAAATAATAAGTCTAACAATGTTAAATTAAACAATGTATTGTGTAACAGCTAAAAGCATTCCAATGCCCAATGAAATATAAATAATATGTTAACAGTTTAAGATGCATTCTTTAAGCACATTATTAATTTATGTGTAAGAAATAAAAAAACAACAGAACTAATTGAAAACAAAATCATTTTGAAAATAAATAAAATTGCTGTTTCAATGTAACATTTTGTCGGATAATATGGAGTTATACATCGGAGGTGAAAGTTGCGATTATAGCGGAATGGAAAGCTTATGCGATGGAATCATTCGTACAGAAGATGGTTATTCTTTTAAAATCCACAAAGTTATCCTTTCTGAACGATCTGAATACTTTCGAGGACTTTATAGCTTGAATGATCATCGTCCAGATGTGACAGAAACTTTAATTTTTGGCATTGGAGGTAGAACAATGTTCAAAATTCTTCGTTTTATGTACACTCGAAAAGTAGATCTGAATTCTGATAATATTCTGGAACTACTAATAGCATCTGATTATTTTCTTATTGGTGAGTTGCTTGAAAAATGTCGTAAATACGTTATGAAGAATGTTTCAATCGATAACTGCGTTAGTTTTTATATTGCAACATTATATATTCCGCACTTACGCCTTTTGGAAGTTTGCCATCGTTTCATGTTGATTAACTTTCAAGAAATAATATGTAATTCTGGAAGTGATATTTCTGAACTATCGCTGGAAACTTTAAAAAATATTTTACGAAGTAATAATTTATATGTAACAAGTGAAGAATTTATCTTTCTTGCTATATGTCAATGGATTCAAAAATACCCAGAAGAAAGATTACCTTTGGTTTCTGATTTGATTACATGCATTCGCTTCAGCTCAGTTAGTGCAAACTTCATTAACGTGTTTCTGAATCACCCTATGATAAAAGAAAATCCATTTTGCCCAGAACTGCAAAGACTAGCTTTACTAAATAGTAATTTGCCATTATCTGAAGATCAAATGATTCAACATCTCTGCGCGTTATATCGAGAAAAGTTAACTATAGAAAAGCGCCAACCAGAAACATTATATTTTATTGTCAAATACTATAGTTCACACGAGCAACATGATGATGGTATCTATGGTTATGTAACATACGATGAAAATATTTGCATGATGAGGAAGATAAGCACCTACATCGAATTTTATCCTACACATGTAATAGTTGCAGGTAACAGAGCTTTTCTATTTAACAATTATACAGAAAAAACTATCTGTTTTGATCTGGTGACAAAAGAATGGTCAGTTATACCTCGTATGAATTTCCATCGTCATCGCTATGGCTTAGTAAAAGTGGGCAAGTATATCTATGCTCTCGGTGGAGTGTCTAATTCTGTAGAAGATGAAATCGTCGAACCCATTGCTGAGAGGTTTAATATAGACTTCAGTGTTTGGGATGTTATTAGGCCTATGTCGTGCATTGAAGTAGAAGCTGTAGTAATGAATGAATGCATTTATACTGTAGGAGAACACATTCAGGATGGAGAAGTCAGCATGAGAACTGAAAGGTACAGTCCAAGCATGGAAACATGGACCCAGATTGCATCTCCAGCGACACTTCGAAGAGATTTCTCAATAACTGTTTTCCAGAACCACATATTCCTTTTGGGAGGGTCAAATGATTCAGGTAAACTGAAATCAGTAGAAGTTTTTGACGCTTTAACTGAAACTTGGAGAAGATTTGAAAAATTACCTTACAGGTAAAATATTAAGTTTTAAATTTCTCAGTTCTAAATGATAAAAGTGTAATGATAACAACAGTAAATGTTAAATTATATATGTATCTAAAGCTAAAACGTATTTGGTTATAAATGAATAAATGTATTATGCTTTATGATCAAGTCAAATCATTTTCACTACTATTGGAAACGTATAATACAATATGTTTGTTTCTCATTTGACTTCGTGAAAGAGATATTTCTTCAGGCAAAAAAATAGTAGTGAACATTAAAAAAAAGCTTATAAGCTTTAGACTAATCTTATAACAGTTAATTAAAGATTAAGCTTTCTTTTAAATTTTTATTATTAATAGAATACTCTTATTTATTATTTAATTAAGAACACCACTTAATTATTTTTACCTAATATAGCATTCATATAAAGTCTTAAAAGCCTTAATTTCGGAAGAAAAAATCTATTAATATAAAGTTACATATATATTATATATATGTATGTATATAATATATATGTTATCATTTCCATTTTCCTAGTATGGGATCATTGAAATTTGTTGTTACTATTAATGGATTGAGTAGCGTTTAATGCAGACACAACATTTAATTTCGTTAAAAATGTAAATGATTAGTAATTAGTTCGTTATCTTAGTAAAATCCCTTGCGCTATGTCAGTCTGTTGTTTTTTTCTTTTTCCATTTGTATTTTCCATTATATTTCGATGTTTTACTCTATTCTAAAAGAAAAGATATATATTTTATAAGGCTGCTAATGGAAATTTATTGCAAAGAAAATGTAAAATGATTATTTCTAAAATCAAGCGAGTCCAGACAACTAAAGGTAATTTTCTTAAAGCAGAATTTTAAAGTTTTGTATACTTGGTTTAGCGCTGATGGTATTTAAAAATTTGGAAATCTTGGCATGACTTATAGCTGAATGCTTTTGAATGCTTATATCAATTATACATCCGAAGAAAGGAAATATGATTTTTACTAATTGTTATGAATATAAGTTTTAAGAAGTAAGTCTCAGGGGAGCAAAATCACACTTGTTCATAAGTCCAAGCGTCAGTATAACTTAATAACTAACACTTTTCATGTAATGAAGTGAATATGACCCATCAGTGACCGAGTGGTTAAGAATGTTGAATACTGAGAGTTCAATCCCAGTCCTATCACAGGTGATCGAACTTTTTGCATAATTGATTTTTGTGATTTTCCATATGTGCCATATGAATGCAAGCCAGTTTCCCTATGAAAACCTCTACAGCCCTTGTGTGCTGTCCATATTCGAACAACCTAAACATTGCTACAACATTGTGTTTAACGTAGATTTTATTCAAGACTATATCGACTTGGAGGGCAAACAAGTGCAGGCCTCTTTTCATAAGAAGCAAAGAAATGTGCATCAAAGGCCAAGCCAAGGTTGTATTTGTAACGAACAAGAGTAAAGCGAAGGAGAAGGTAGCGGTATCTCTCGTCCGGAATAGTAATGAAAATTGAAAAATGAGGTTAATTTTAAAGCATTAGAAATTAAAGTCATTAACTAAAGAAGATAAATATTTGTGAAAAATCTTCGAACAAATCCAGTTCACCAGTGAAAAACATTTTTGTAATAAATTTAGCAAACCCCAAATAAAAAATTATGACTAAATTTCTAAGCATCATTAGCTATTGAAAACAACATATCAGTTTCTCCTTTTGCGGCATAAGATTCGTGTTCCTTGAAGTGAAATATTCGCACCATTTAGTTTCCCCGATATATATCAGACCGCACAGATAAGATACGCTATAAATTCCCCAAGAATTGAACACAGAAACGGAATTTTTAAGGATCCAATCACGGATTTTATTGACAGGTGAGAAAATAACTTGATAAGTTATTTCTCGCGGCTTCAGCATGCCTTCGTGGTGTAGCGGTGAGCACGCTCGGCGCATATTCGAGAGGTCCGTGGTTCGAGTCCCGGCGAGGTCATTGCTCATTTTTCATGTCTCCTGCTTAAAAAAAAATCCTAATATCTCTACAGTGGCGCCCGAACTAAAAAGGGTTGTGGATGATGATTTTCGACCACCAGTATTTGACGATTCGGTCTCCTAATCCCCAGTCGCTCTTTAAAAGGGAGAGTGTATAAGGTATTTCTCCCGCCTTCTTGGCATGCCTTAGTGACGTAGCGGTCAGCACGCTTGGCGCGTATTTGAAAGGTCCGTGGTTCGAGTCCCGGTGAGCGCATTGCTCATTTTTCATGTCTCCCGCTTCAGAAAAATTCCTAATGTCTCTACAACTTGAAAATTGAATTTTTGGAGAATGTATGCAATTTTGTAACTGACGAAAGAAGGAAAGGAAGCACGGAAAGGTTATTAATGTTGTTTCTCACAGCGAAATATCTTCTTTGATGGCAAGATGAAAATTTTTTTGATCATTGACCACGGGAGAAAAATCATCGGTAAATGTCAACTGATCTTAAATATTTGATTTTATTAGCAAACAAGGGTCCTAACGAACAAACGTTGAGAGCGCAAAATACATAACAGTAAAAAGAAGCCAGTTTTTGCTTAGCTGGGTTCCATTACTTAGCAAAGGTAGGCAAACAAAAAGAAAAAGGATTTACGGTAAACACTAGTGCCGAAATCAGATTCATTGCGGATTATAAG
>KK116239.1:186247-205129 GCA_000611955.2 Stegodyphus mimosarum | reverse complement strand
GGGGAAGGGAAGGATGTTGTTAGATTCAGTTTTGAAAGTGAACTAGACGGCTGGATCAATTGAATTTACAACAGATAAAATCATGAATAAATTTTCTTTATGACCGTCAGAAAGCGCGATAGTTACGTCTACGTAGCGAATATTTCTAAGGTTTTTATATAAAATACGCGTATTATACACTTTTAAAATTCTAGTAACTTAATTTTCGTTACTATTTCTGCCGATTATATGCCGGTAACTTCTTGTACACTTTAATCCTGTTGGATATAAGTACAATCGTGGCTTTTCCTTCGTTGCAGACTACAAATTTCTTTGCTTCTGGTGAAAATGTTTGCTATCAAAATCGACTCATTACTAAAGTCTCATTACCAAAGACTCATTACTAAAGTCTAAGCAAACACAAGGTTGTTGCTTTCCTAAATTTATCTTTTACTTTGGCGCGTTTGTCTTCTATCTTAATTAATACATTGCCTGTTAAATTCTATCGGGTCTTGGCAAGAAATTTATCCGGAAGATTTCAAAATCTTTAAAATTGGATACAACTGAAAGGTTTTCTAAACATGATTCGGAAGGTATACATGTATTCTGAATACTTTCACAAAACATTTGTTGATCCAATCATTTATTTAGCTTGCTTTCAGAAAACAAAAACTATGTCAGAGCGTCTGGTAGCTGGAGGTAATTATTTCAGTTCAAATGCAATATTTTCTCAGCTGTGTTAATTATTATCACGATGAATTTCACTAAAAGACCAAATTTTCAGTTTCAAGTTATCTGCTTTTTTAAGAGATCGAGTACTAATGGCGAACAAATAATATTATAAACATACAAAGATTAAAAGGTTAACTTAATTTCAAAACGTAAAAAAGTAGGGAGAACTGTTATTCCTGTCCTCAGTCTTTATGGATAATTAAGTAACTGTCAAGTAAGAAAAACGTATTTGCATACGTAAATATATAGTAATGTTTTACCTTTACTTTTACAGGTACTCAATTCCGAAAGCTATAATATTTGAAAACAAGCTTGTTGTTGCAGATCAGAGTGGACATTACCCTTCAGTTTACATCAGCAATATGACTGAAAAGTGGAGAAAATTTAATTCTAAAACTTTTCACCCTATTCATAAATGGTTTTTTGCTGCTGTTGAAGATAAGCGGACGATTAGTGCTCTCCGTGATGAGGCTAATGAGTGTAAATCAGAATGGACTATTTTAGAATAATATCATGATGAATAATTTCAGTGTCTGAATTTCAAAAATTTGTTTTATCTTTTTTCAGTTATCCAAATTATCTTTGATTAAAATTGCTTATTATTATACTTCTAATAAAATTTGTATTTAAATTTTAATAATCCGAAAAAGACGAGTGAGTAATTAAAATGTTAATTTTAATCGTGAGCTTGATTTTCTATACTGATGTGCGTAAATGTTGTTGATTGAATAATCAAAAGAAAATAGATAAACAAATATTTCTATTACTCGTTAATGAATGTGTAAAGTAGATACCAGGCAGTTTTCCTGAAAAGTCTTCCACAAAGGCATCCCTCCCCGTATGCAAATAGCTCTCGAAATGCTTTGCCTTAATCACTTACTCTAACATAAAATAATGGGTTCTTCTGCTGAATAATACATATTAAAAATATATTTTTATACTTTCAACGGTTTTGGATGTTTTTATACTTTATTTCTATTTCGTAAAAGCTTCTGTTCCAGTTTCTACGTATGTCAAAAATTATGTGAGACCCATAAGAAGCTGCTTGTCAACCATTTATGTTTATATGTCTTATAAATGGTCTGCCATTAGGAATCGAACCTACTTTCTTTTCAAGTACAGTAGAATGTCGTTTTATATGAATTAATTGGAGAGGAGAAGTTTAAGATAGCTCTTTATTCGAACTGTTCGCTTTCATAAATGAATACAAGTGCCCTTTTTTCCACAAAGCCTTAAGAGATAATTAAGTTATTGGATTTTTTATAGGATAATATAACTAATGCATTAAGTACGCTTCCTAAACATGAAACGTAAAAGCGTTGGAACCTTTTCTGTACTTGTGGAGTTATGATTTTCATAATGTTAAGTACCAAAATGCTTCCATAATATTAAATACCAAAATGTTTCCATAATGTTAAATACCAAATCTAATCCCAAAACTGCGATTTTGAGGACATATGGTTTCTTTACTTTCATACAAATGCAATAAAACTCTTATTTCATTCTTCAAGCCTTTCATTATTGCTCGTTTTGCAGTATATAATAATTAAGAAAGTCAATTAAACTTATATAGTGACAATAATTAATTTCATATAAGGATAATGGTTAGAAAATTAGTTAAATTTTAGAAATTAAGCTCACTTCGGTAGTATATCTCCATTTCAAAACTTAAAAATACCTTTCAGGGAGTTATTATTTGACTTCGATTGAAAATAAATTTGAATTATCATTATCGCCAATAGCGCCAGACATGGTAATCTATTTATATTGGGCTAGAAACAGACGTGCAGTATTTAGTATGTATTATTACAGGCAATGCACGATGCCTAATTTGTGCAATTCTTTGATGATCCATTAAGCAATGGGCATAATGGGCAAAAACGTTCTAGCTATATACACAGCGAGATGCCCAAATTCAGCATCGCACATTTCTCCTCCATTCAGAACATTCAGCATCGCACACACTCCTTCTCGTGCACAACGATCTCTTTTCGCTTGCAAATATCACAGAATTGCACAAATTCAAATGGTTATTCGTGGCAACGTTTATGTCTGGGGCGAAATTGCGCCCTGTTAACAGAAGTGTACCTACATTTTCCTATTTATTCTGAAACTAATTATGCTACATTAGACAGTGAATAAGAAAATGAAAAAAAAATGCGTTGGTAATTGTGCCTAGGGCACTTAATGCTATGCGGAATACGAAAAAACAGTTTCTTATAACTACCAATAAATAGTGTTTATTGACGTCTGAGGCTCCCATAACATCATGGCAAATAGTCAGTTAAGATGGTGGCACGTTTTCCATAATGCATCAAGAATTAGGAGTAAAGTATTGGGAGAATTATGTTAAGACTTAGCGAAACTGTTGTAAGTTCATCATCGGATGAGAATTCAGCATTATGACAAGCATATAAATGCTCTGTCTAAGGATTTAAAAAATGAATAGATGTATGGATTTAGAAGATTTAGTTAATGTCAAACTGCGAGGAATTTCTTCGCTGCAAATCACCAGTCAGAGAAGACAGAACAGAAATAGTGAAGAAAGTGATGCGAAAAGCCAACGCAGCACAATTAACAAGCATTACTTTTGGTCATTGATATAAGATCAATCCATCTCAACATTTATGATGAACTAATGTTTCTGCAAAGTCTATGCAAAATGGAGGAAAAAAATGACTCGATTATGCGTTAAAATTTTCTATATTTGCATGAGGGTGGCAGTGAAGCATTTCTAGGCACTGGGAGTAAGAGGTGAAAAAAAATTCCAGGGTAATGATGGATTTCTGTCAGCGATGCGTGGGTGCTGCGCTTCTCTGCGAAATCAGTATTCCCCTTGATATGCATAAAGGATCAAGCACTGACATTGTTTAGCCAGAACTTAGATCGAGACTCTAAAACAGTGTTACTAATTACCTCTATGCTTGCAATAAATATTTTCTGTAACAAAAAATTTATTTTTCCTGTTGAAAGCCGTAAAAAATTCTTAAGTATTAATTGACTGATTTTAACGACATTTAAGCGATTTATGACATTATGTGGTTTCATTTTTTAATTATGAATTTGCACAACCTCAAAACTTGCCCAAACATTTCTGCGTGATGGCAAGAAGTTTCATCTCAAAATACCAACACATGATTAAAAGTAAAGTAGAGAATTTCATTAACTTGTTACAAAAATAAAGCGTAGTAAAGATGTAATATGACTCAAAATACAGTATGTTAAATATAAAATTATGAATTATATATTAAGATATTTAATAATGACATAACTACAAATATAATTTAAATGAAAACCCTTATTTTGTTTTATCTGCTCTATAACCCTAAAATTTTATTTATATGCTCAAAATACCTTTCACTGGTTTAAATATCCCATTTTCTTGTATTATCCTTAAAATTAAAATCCTTTCTGCTACATAGGAGCAACGCTATGGCGAAACGATCGTTATTTTCAAGCGTTTGTTTTACTAGTATTAAAGATTTTACATCGTCTTCGCTATCATCCTGTCTTCCTGCTTTTACAACAGCTGTGACATTATCAGCATCCGTCCTTTCAACAGTAAATCTCGGCACTTTTATCGGCACTTAAAAAACATTTTGAGTTGTACATTTTATAGAACCTTATCTTCGACACTGAGTACAGTTTGTCAAGTTTCACATAAATACTTCTTTGTGTTATTTATTTTCATTGTAATTGTCGTTTCTATAAAATAAGTGGTGGCGGGAGCAGTGTTTAATTTTTTATTCAGATAAAACATGCCCCATTTTATTGATCACATTTATAACACTGAGTAAATCCGTCTTAAGTCTATATAGTTATTATTATTTAAATTAACAAGTTATTTATAATTTCAGTCTTTACTATAACTTCACCTTTCCGTTTCTTCACCAGAATGCAAATTTGGTACTATTTAAACTGAGGTTTTGGTATTATAAGACAGAGCGATTTTCAGGCCTGCGCATGCACGGTACTTTAATTCCAGTGAGTTTTTATAATTTGTAATTATTCGGCTTTGTGTTATCGTTGCCGACACCTGAATTTGTTATCCCGGTTACAAATTTGTTACGCCGGAGTTAATGAGCCATATTAGATGAATAATTAATTTATATAGTCTCTGACTACTAAGCCACGTTTAAAACTGAATTTGATTGTTATGTAGTTGCATTACAACGAGCTGTGTTTGAATTTGTTAGCACAAGAACGCGCATGTATGCTCTAATTTCTGTTTAAATAAAAAAGTTTATTTAAACTTTAATTGGGCTTCGTAGCTACTTACAGACACAGCAATAATTTTTTTCACATATAGATATAGCGATAATTCGACAAAACGAAACCCAGTGGCTAGTGTGTCGCGCAGCACCATCACGGGTGCGGGATTCGACCTCGGGCTGGGAAAGTTTGACTCAGCCTTTCATCTCTTGGGGGGGGGGTTGATAAAATGAGTACCAAAGTCCGCTTGGAGACTAAAACACCAGGGGTTCTGCGACAAGCTGACTACTTGTCCAGGCAAAAATACGCAAGCAGCCCTTAGCCCACGATCTAGGAAGCAGATATCAGGGCACTGCCGGCCATGGCCCTACAAAGGCTGTTTGTGTCGTCGAGTTTAGTTTAGTTTTTAGGTAATTCGATAATATTAGGGGATTTTTGAACTAATTAACTTTTACGAGATCAAATAAGACTCCATAAGTCTCATTTCCAACAGTGAATTTAATAAATGGTTTCGAGAAAACTAGTTTTCAGACGATAGAAATCGACACTTTTACTCTATAACTTTTAGAAATTCTGTTATTATTCTATAATTGGAAATGATGTAAAGATGGAGTTTAAAGCATTTAGCTTATGTGTTCCTCAGTTCATGTTCAATTTAGCATTTGATTCTAAGAACCTTTACATCTGGAGGAGTCATAAACATGGAATATTAACACTAAAATTTTTAAGTGAACCATTAATGGATTGCCATAATGAATAACTTGAATATGTGATTGTGACCGCATACGTGATGAATGACACTATATGTGATGGTGTAGGAAGGATAGTGATCAGTGAATGAACACTTCTACACCTGTTCGAATGCCCAAGATATACTGAGACACTCACGTAAGGTTTTCATAAGTACGTATTAATCTATGTTTTTTACGGATGGTCAAATATATCCACGCCAAGTTAACCTCGTTGATGAATGTCTTGAAATCAAAACCAAATTTCTAGATTTGAATTGAAGAGAAAATTTAAGGAACATCATTAGGAGAGCTGCTGCCAGAGGAATTCTCCCATAAATCTAAATGCCTTGAAAACGGCACTACTTTAAGTATGGAACGTGCTGCCTCAAATTATAATTAACCACTTAACCGACTGTATAAAATCGTGTCCTGATATGTATGTTTGAGATAAAAGGAAATTATATTTCCATTAATGTTAAAAATCTGCAGTTCTGTCTAAATAGTCTCGTTTTGAAAAATTTCGTTGCAACATATATGATTCGTTTTAGTTGCGTATTACTTTATATCATACTTAATCCTATTCTGTTTCTAAGATTGCATTTATGTGTTAGGATACTATGCATTATCGGAAATAAATTCCTTAAATTGAATCAATTATTTAGATAAATCAGTGTTTTTGTGGATAAGGTGTCCCACATTACCTTGATTAATAAAAACACTGGTCTGTGTATTTTTTGTCTTCTACCTGCCACTGCTGGACAAAAATATTTCACTGAATTTATGAATGTGAACTTTCCATTTACAATAATTTTTCATAAATTTAAAGAAAGATATCCTGATTGAAATTGAATTCAATCTTTTGAATTCTTACCTAGGGTCTGATTGCGGCTTAATAGCAATTTTATCCTTCATCCAGGTAATTGAAATGGGTTTATCGCCAATGGCTTCGCATTTCAAGCGAGTTTTATGATTTTTGCGAACCATTTCTGCCATAAACTTTGACTGGAAATGAGCAGCAACTGTAAATAAAAAATAAATAATACAGTTAAAACTACAGAAATGATACTGCAAACAAAATATCCATAAATATCCGTAAAGAGATGGTGTTTTATATCAATGATGCAATTTAAGGAGAAAAAGGGGTGTTAATTTTATACTAGGAATATAAAAACATAATGATGGAAAGGTTATGCACAATTATCTCGTATATGGTAACGCAATAACATTTATGATACTGTAAACAGTTTCAAAAATGTTATACTTTCATACGTTTCATAAAAGTTAAAAGCAGGTAATAAAAGAAAATGTTTTCTTTACTATTACCTTAAATAATGTGATGTAAAATGTAAAAAAATGATGAAATATTTAAATGGTACTGGAAATATTAAGTTTTCATTAGCATTAAGCTACAAAATAAACCTATTTTCAAATTTTCTTTTAAATGGAGTGCATACTGAAATATATGCATAATGCAAAATATAAATAACTCAGTTAAGTTGTGTTACTCTTAAAAAACAGTGCCCAAATGTGAATAAATAACAGAAAATACTTAGCTGTTACGAACTGAAGGAATGTTTGAGTAATGACATCTTTTTTAAACACTTTTTTGTGCTCGTTTTTCAAGATCTTTAACAAGAATTTACTGTAAATATAAATTTGTGGTGGAAATGGTTCTTGGGAGCATATTTCGTTTACTTTTCATATAGCAGAACAAAATTATTTTACTTGCCCTGTTAGCTGAAACAAATAATTCTGTTTTCAACTAACTAGTATAAGATGAAAGTATGTATGCATATGAGATTATTTGATCCAGGTAGAATGAGCACAAGCTCTTACACGTTATACATTACAATATAACACAAAAGTCCTAAACATTATATTTGTATATCATTAGTGGAAAACGTAGTTTCTGAAATGAGATATTTATACTCTTTTTCAATAAGCATACTTAAATACACAAAATCAAATTTCAAAAATTCTAGAAGTGACATATAGCTTTATCTCTTCAGAGAAAAAAAACGATAATCGAAATATTTATTAAACTGGAAAAGTTATTCATGAGCACTGAAAGAAAAAAAAATTCTTAGTTATATTTTATATTGATAAAATTTGTAGATCTATCTTCAAACATATTCTTGCATGTAGTTTGGATTTCAGAGAAACTCTTTAAAGGGTACTTTTTATGCAAATCAACAGAACCTTAGCACATCCATTATGACACACGAAATGAGTTTTAAATGACAAAAACTCAATAAACATATGTTGATTCCAATTTCTGGTCTCATGACAGTTACATTTTAATACATTTACATTTTATTGAAATCTTACAATCTTACAATAGTCAAAAATTCATCTTCTATTTTTACAAACCAATTGGATTCTTATCCGTAACGCTGAGCTGCATATTCTTTACATAAGTCCAATAACATTATGTGTGAAATCGTTTGATTCTTTTTTCTTTACTAGAGTGCCGCCAATGTTTTTGAATCTTACACGTCCGTCCTTGGGAAGCGCATACATCTTGTCTCCTTAGAAACCATACGCACAGTCAAAATCTAAGTTAATCATTGTTTATGTATCTCTAAATTGTTGTAAGATGATATCAGTTTCACCGTATCTGATTCACTGCACATGTTTCAATGTACCTGGCTTCACTGTATCCCTGCACATACTCACAGTCCTACCTAAATGTGCCATTTAATTGAGGTACACAAAATTATATAAATACCTCTACATACACAATACTTATATAGGCTAATATAACAATATTCCTAATTTTATATAACAACATTTACATCAAAATACACAATAGTGTGTTAATTATTCATACATACGTAATAATATCTTCTAATAGAATAATACCAACATTAGCCCGATTTATTCTGTATACCATGTTACCACTCGCTAAGTCATAAGGTAATCTGTATAGAGCGCCTGCTTTTCCGTGCTGTCGCCCCTTTCGGTGAGAAATCTTTACGTTATACCTTTGTAAGGCCAACGCCTAACGCTCGAGCTTGGCTCCATGGGTTTGAGATTGTGCTAAATCCGTCAGAGAATTATGGTCGGGTACGACCTGGACTTCTGCTCCAAAAGTCCATGTATCAAACTTTTAAAGAGCTGCCAAAACACTGTAGGCTTCTCTCTCAATTGTAGACCATCTGTTCTGACAAGGTGTTAGTTTTTTGCTGAAAAATACTATTGGGAGTTCTTTCTCTTAAACATCTGTTTGAGACAGACATAGCTGTTGCTGACGCGTCAGTATGTAATTGGAATAGTTTATTTAGTACTGTAGTAAACAATGATGGGATATCGGAAAATTTTTGCTTTAGTCTCTGAAAAGCTGTTTCTTCTTCATTGTTCTATGGGATGTTAACGGGTACTCTTTTCCTTGTCAAGTTTGTCAAGGCTACCACTAAAATGGAAAAATCTGGAATAAAATCACGATAGCAGCTGGCAAGTCCTAAAATTCCGCGTACTTCCCTTTCTGTAGTCGGTCTAGGCATCTTCTTCATAGACTATTTTTTCTGGATCCGGTGAATGTTTCCTAGAACCTCTAATATGAGCAAGGAATTTCACTTCCCTTTTTTCAAAATCTCATTTTTCTAAACTTACAGTAAGACCTACTCTTTCTAAGGTTTTAAATACCTCTTTTACGTGTTTTAAACGCTCCTTCCAGTTTTCGGAAAAAATAGTCCAATCGTCAGTCCATGAACGACAGTACTTTGTATGTGGGCTTAAAACTTTGTTCATTACTTTTTGAAATGTATTTCCTCCTGTTTTCATTCCATATGGTAATACTTTCCATTAATAACGGCCTGAGTGCATCACAATTGCTGTAAAATGCTTGTCTTCTTCTCTCATTGGGATCTGTCAATATCCCCTCGTCAAGTCTAACACGGTGATGTGTTGCTTTTTCTCGATCTCGTAGAGCAGTTACGTCGCATGTTTCATTGGATATGCGTGTAGGACAGTAAATTTATTTAACAATCTAAAATCAACTCTCAAACGCACGTTCCCATTTTTTTTGCTGCGCATACCACAGTTTGAGCCCAATCGCTATCGCTAGGCTCTATCAATTCAAGCTTGAGCAACTGATCAATTTGCCGATCAACTTCTTCTTGAAGTATAACCGGGATTTTATATGGGCGTAATATTTTGCGAGTGCACCCGGGAATAATTCTGACAGAATGCCCATCAACGTTTGCACTACCAGGACTGCTACTAAAAACATCTGCGAACTTACATAATCCCCATAGCACAAAAACATCCTCGGGATATCCTGAGGATTTTGCTCGCGGGATATGCCCCCATCCTCATCATATCCCGGAATATCCCCCCGAACCTCCTAAGAACATCCTCCGGAGTACTTAATGTCACATCCCAGTATATCCTCGGGACATCCTGCGTAAGTCTCATCGACAACGTACGGGATGTTGTTAGAATCTGAAATCCTACTTACTACATTCTCAGGACATCCCGGGATATCTGCTACAAAGACGTTAACAAAAGAGAAGTCTTGGGGCATCAGCTACAGAAAAAGGTCTTAGAGGTGTTACATTCTGAGCAGAGCTCAGTTTCTCAAAAGCAAAGAAAAGGGAGAGTTTTACGAACATTGATAATAATGGAAGCAAAGATTTAAGATTTTCAACTTCAATCGTTATTTATAGCATAAAATAAAGTAATAAAACTGCTGAGTTTAAAGAATGCATTTAATTTAAAAATTAATTTTTTTAAGTTTAAAGTTTGAACATCTATTTAATCCGTTACCTATTTTGAGTTTTTATAACAATATTTAACTCTGTGTTATTTTCCTTAAAGAAACGTGCTTACTGCATTTTCTGGATGGTACAAAAATTAATAAAGCAGTAATTATTGTCAAATTATGAGGAGTAATGTAGCATTGTCGGCATAACATATAAGATTAGAGAGTGCTGGATATATTTTTTTCGTCCTTTGTTTAGCAAAGACCGGATATTTGTATGGCTAAAGAGCTCTTTGAGGTGGCAAAGTGAGGTTTGAGAAGAGTAAGGTCTTAATGTTACTTCTTCCTATTCTTAAACCTCATTTTCTAATATAGAGAGGTAAAACATAAGTTACTTCTTACCTCAGTCGTTTTGAGAGACTAACGAACTTACCAGAAAATGAACGAAGGAACTGCAATGAATTTTTTAGCCCAATAAAATTAGTCTTCTGTTTATAAATTCAAATTAAAGCAAGTTAAAGCTTGTACAGACTATCTTTTAATTACGTGCGTAAACTAAAATTTCGTGAGTTAAAAGAAATTCTTGTTATTTATTACTGCACAGCACTAAACATCATTCATTACTAATGTAATAGTGTAGGAGATAAAAAGTATTTTTTTCTTCTGCGGTGTCAAAGTACAGTTCTTTCTATGTCAAGAACTAGTTAATGGAACGATTTTTGGATCTAAATCCTTTCAGTAATAAGTTTTGCTCTAAAATTTTCGATGAATTGAATTGAATACTTTTATAATTCGATGTAAGTAAGTGCATGGTTCAGCCATGCCTTAATGCTCCGCATACGTATTCCCAAGCAACTAAATGCTACATTATTTCTGATAGCGCCGCAGAGACGGGAAAGTGGTTAGTGACTGATTTGCATGCCGAAGGGCCCAGGTTCAAATACTGGAGAAGGCATAGATGTAAATTGTCTGTACCCTCATAGGAGGCAACGGGGGCTCACCTATTACCATCATAATAAAGTGACCACCACTTCCGATCTTAATAGTGGCCATTGCCTCTAACGGCTAGTGCCGGCCATTGAAAATTAAAAATGTATATATATAATTTTTGATTATCTTGATTTAAGGATCTATGGCAAAGCACTCGAGGGCAGTCTAACAAAGTAAAGCAATATCTTTACTAACCACTTTCTCTTTTTAAGAGAGATTGGCTCGTTTATACGCTATATAATTAAAAAAAGCATGAAAAATCTCATGCAGCCACTTCGTTCCCCAGGATCTGTATCTTGTCGGACTACCAGAGTTTAGCGGTTTAATTCTCTGCATCCTAAAGGATTATTTACTTAAAGCATAGTACATCATGGCCGTCACTTAAAAGGATAAATGTCTTTGTGAAAGATTTGAGCGAACCTGTAACATAAATATTGTTTGGGTTCAAAGATATTAGCAAAATATCTAAAATTATGTTTACAAAATATATTATGTAGCAATTAGAATTTATTCTTAAACACACTTTCAGTATGAAACTCAAAACGGCTGAAAACACGTGCATATAATTTGTAAGAAAATGTTCTGATCACTAGGCACTGCGAAACAACATCAAAAATTTGAAAATATTTCGAATTTTACTTACAGCCAACATATACAAGACAAAAATAAGTGTAAGCATAACAATTAAATTTTTATATTTAGAATATCTATAGAGTGAGATCTTATAATTTGATTTGCGAGTGGCGCAAGGTTATTTTAACATTTTCAGATATCGGCTTCCATAAAAAGTACAGTATTTTCAATGAATTTAATGAATAACCCCTCCGGTTCTCTTTCAACTCGTTTCAGTCGCTAGGGAGGCTACTATTAGAATGCTTGACTATCCCCTTCAGCAATTGAAAAGCATGTGACTTTAAAATACATTTGAAATTTAAAAACATTGAGCACTTTTAATGCTTTTAGGGAAAAAAAAGTACGAAAATTGAGCATATAAATTATTTGAAAAATAATATTTTTTTTTTGAGATACTGAAGAAAATTTTCTTTCTGCGCTGTTAGTCAAATTTCAACTCATATGTGGACAAATAGATAATGAATTAAAGTTTGATTAGCATTAGTTCTGTGATTTTAATATTTTTCAAATAATTTATAGCAGATGAAAGCAATTATGTAAATAATTTATCTTATATGAATGCAAATGTTTACGCGTATTTTATTTATAAATGCAGGAAATATTTTAGGAATAGCTAATTCATTGAAAGCCCCTTTCAAATTACATACAGCGATAAATTAACAAAAGTGTCAGGAAAAGACATTAAAATTAATAAAGAATAGTAAGTCTAACCCCGATACTATAAAAAATATTTTTTAAATGTAGTTCAATGCACAATTCTTAAAAAAAATAAAATAAAGAGCTTGCGTATGCTTTCGTATTAGCAAAGTCGAACTTTGAATTTTCTGCTCATCTTAAGACAAAATCAACTGATTTTTTTTCTTCACTAGAGTGCCGCCAACGTTTTTGAATCTTACAAGAAAGTGAAAAACTCTCATTAAGAGTTTAGAAATGCCAGTCCTAATTTTAAAATAATAGATGTAATAAAGCGCATGAAAGAAATAATAAAAATCTAATGTATACACCACATGACTTCCTTGTGCGGAATATTAAATTATACGCAATTTTCCTCCATTTTATTTAAACATATTGAATTAACAGTTAACGAATTTTGAATTAAATCTGCTTCGTCGATAGCGCATAAACCATAATAGAATAAATGCACTCTTTAAAGTTCACTATAATTATTTACCATAGCCACACTTCGGGGCTAAGTTCATTTAACAGTGTTACGTCTCATTCATTTTATAATTCAGAATAACTCCTAATGAGCATGCGCTACTAATTAATTCAGTTCTCACTTCGCGGTAAGGCAAAAATACATAAAAATTCAAAATATTTTCATTAAAAATTGAAAGATATAGAAAAACATAAAACACAAAATACAGTTAAAACAATTAAAATATCAATTTTTTACAATTAAAATTACAATTTGTACTGAAAACCCAGCTAATAACTTAAATGATAATTCCAGAATGAATCAAGCATAATTTAACTCGTGATAATAAAAGAAGACTTTACTTTGTTGTTGCGAAGCTTAGTTTCTCTAAATTGGCAACAAATTCATTATTCTGATAAGCTTCAAATGTAAACAAATATGGCCGCTATCGTAATCAAAATTAGGCTTAGATGCACTTAAAAAACTTTTAAATTCTTGATTATTCCACAATTATTGCACGCAGGTTAACTAAGGGAATAAAATTGTTAACCGAAAAATAAGAACAACATAATTCAATCAGTTTTAAAGCAAAAAATGCACAAATTACAAACTTATAAGAATAAAGAATCTGAGTCACAGAGCCGAGTAACAGAGTTAATACATATATACGTATATTTATATACTTTTGGTGCGGCCGATTGCAACCAAAATACGAGGTGCACATCAACAGGTTATAGCAGCTCTGTATAACAAAATTTCAACGTTCTGAGGCTATTCGTTTTTGAGTTATGCGAGATACATATGTGCGTACATACGTACAGACTCCACGAAAAAATCTCTTCAGAATCCGTTTTATAATTATTTGGGGGAAAATTTGGAAATTTGTATTTGGGTCCTTTATTCTGTCCTTATGTACGGATGCCACTCAAAAACATCGTTAAATTGCATTCGATAGCGGTCAAAATAGATATTTTCGTTGAAATACGATGCCCAAAATTTTTCGAGATTGCAATACTCATTTTTACTTCATACAAAGAAGTGAAAATGGATATTTTATATGCTAAATGTATGATAATATGTCTTAGCTACTAAGGCGTATTATTTTATTGAAAGCATAATTTACAAAATCTCGTAAGATTGTAAAAAGATTAGAAACATGAGCAAAATGCCATAAAAAGAACAATTTTATAATACTGGAAGATACAGCATATTTCAGCTGTAAATAATGAGCTTAATAACAATAATGTGTTTTGCCCTCAAACACTGGTTTGAGGGTAAACACAGAACTTTAAAGTATTATATAGTGCATTCCGCATTTATCGTATTTATTCTGGATTGGTTACTCGAACTGCTTAGTCTTTTTAGTCTAGATACTTAATATTTTAAAATTTGATTCGAATATATATGTCACTTAAACTTGTTGAATAATTTCGTTGATTATGATCATTAGGCTTCATTAGTTTAAATTATGTATGTATTTACAAGCAGAGTTTGTGCCAATATGGGAATTTTAAAGTGAATAATTCAAATCCGTATAATTTATTTTAATAAGTGCATTAAGAACTTATAGGAAATGGAGAACAAAAATTGTCAACATTAATCATTTAGGCTTGGTGGTTGTTTTAAGGTTGAGTTTTGTTTCTCCTAAATGTGTACAAGAGACCCTTAATGTTTATATCGCAAACCTTAAAAAGTTTTCTTTATTGTGCCAATTCATGGAATTGTTAAAGTAACTGATTAGGCACACGGTAAAATCACTGATTATTCACAAGCTATGTTAAAGCAGCATGAAACCGAAAATGCTAAAATATGAACGGGTATTTGTCTATGGTGATTTCTCCATTTGCTTTTTAATATTATTTGCGTAACTTAGATAACAAAAAAGCTGAAAATTCAGAATTTGAAAAGCATGAGCATTATATTGATGGAACCTACCCGTATGGTATCAAATTAAAAAACATGTGCACCTGGTTTAAATATCATGTCTCTCGATCTCAGAATTGCGGTATAAATATTCCGTATCATGAAAGAAAACTTCTATCTTTCTTTACTCTAGTAATGTTACCCGAAATCGCCAAAGAAACGGATGTTAACTTTGAAAAGGTAATGAAAGTTAATAATGTCTGAAGATAATCTGCTTCCTTTTTAATGACCTTGAAACTTTGCTTAAAAATTTAAATTATTTTGAATTTCAACTTATCTTTCATATAACTGTATTACGTTTTGCTGTCTGAATAACCTCAATAAATAGTGTTACGTGTTTCCTACGTCGCCCTAATCGGCACGATGGTTAGTGCAGCCGTCTGCCATATTATTGTTTTCAGACTCGTTCCTCAGAGAAGATATGGTTGTTAGTAAATATATAGTGTATTCGTTATGCAGAGGCATCTAAAAATCCGTCGAGCCAAGATATCTCCTGAACAGGCTGGTTACAAAGGTTAAGACGGCCATCACTTTCTTCGCCGAGAGGGTTCTCGATTAAAATTGAGATGCAGTTAAGTACGAGTCATTCTATCGCCTAAAATACACCCAATCAAGTATTAATGAAGTATAAATGCTTTCTTCGGTTTGGCCATACCGATTTCTTAGGCATTAATCGGCATTCTCTTATGTCGGCAGAAGGAAAAAAAACCTGTTTTTACATGCGCCGTTTAATTCTAAAGATTTTTAGTCCAAAGGGGCGATTTGCCCGGAAGGACTATTAATCTCGTTTCGGCATTTTACGTTGATTCCCTTTCCAAATTGTTGCCACCAAATATTATCGCCCTGTATTATATTTAAAGAAATTAATTAATGAAGAATCTACATAAATGTATGTTTGTTTCTCGTATTGTGATAAAACAACGGTATTCAAATTTTGAATAACGTAATCCTCCTGCGAATATGGGCATCTGGAAGCTCAAATTTGAAATTTGGAATTTGTCTTATTGTCGATTTCATATTTTGTAAAACTTTAACGAATTTTTGATTAACAAACTCAGTGATTTCAAAGAGAGTAATGGCAACGTTACACAGAAAAAACCATTTTTATCTCCAGCACGCCAGACTGTGTATCGGAAATTCTAAAGATATGCTCATTTTAAAATTAGTTTGCGATATTACTCTTGAACTGAAGTCTATGGTTTAAGTGCGAAGAATTTAATAAATAAAGGTAACAGAGGAAATGTTAGAAAAATCCCTTTTGGACGTAATTTAGAATATGAAACCTTTTAGAATTATTTAATTTAATTTATTTATTTATTTTATTTTTTATTTTCTGGGCTAGAATTTGTACTTCAACCTAAATTAATAACAGGATATAAACGACTGTTATATACATATCGCTTGAAACCATTTTCGAATAATATTTCACTACAACGAAAACTGACAATTACTCAGAGTTGTAATGTTTTCCTAGCTCAGTAATTTTGCAAAGATAAAGTAGTAAGTATTCATACTTCCAAATTCTCCATAATTTTCGTCAGTTGTGTTTGTTGGTAGAATTATAATTAATAAAATTCTAAATTTGTTTCGTTGTTCCTCCTCTCCTGCAGTAATAAGAAACTACAGCCGATTATCTTTTCACATTTTCATTATTATCACATTTCTGGGTGTATCACTAATTTTATTAGTTGTACCTTTTTTAGTACATTCATCAACTTATCTATTTTGGACGAAATTCGAATCTAAAAAAATCTCCAGAAAGCGTTTAAAAAAAAGAGCGAAAGAAGTCTTAGTAAACGATCATTTAATGACCTTTCTTTCTGCTCCATTTTCGTGTTTTTTATTCTGTATTCTAGTCTTTCCGAAAAGTTTGTCGGTGGAAAAAAAATCTCTGCCCTTCAAGGCAGAAAAACTGACAAGTCACTAGCTATTCATGCTTTTAAATAAAAACCGCTACGGTGGCAAAATGCTTTCGATAGTATTGTTAATGAACCGAGATATAAAAAGTCCGGAGGAAAAACCTGAGAAGAATTGTTGCAGTACACAAACACTCAGCTAACCGTAAAAGAACCACATGGTGAAATAAATATTTAAAAAAACAAAACCCTTCTCCTCCTGTTTATGCATTATGCTAAATCAGGGATTGTTTCTTATCTGTGCGAGCAGAGATTATTAAATTCAGATTTAGATGGGCATTTACAAAATGCATAAAAAATTTTATGAAATGGAAATGGACTTCCCTTGGCGTGCATTTTCTTCGCAACAATTTTCTACCCTTCATTTTGGAGCTTAATACTCAGAGGACATTTATAATGTAATGTGCTCCACAGAGTATAACAGATAATAACAATGATTCCTTTCAGTATAACAGAATTTACATGTCATTACCCATGGCTCAGTCAACCAGGGACCATTTGGCGCAACACAAAGAAAATTACGGAAAAGGAAACAGCATTTATTTTTCGATTTTCATTTTTCTCCTCTAGAGGTAGTACACATGAGTTTCAGATACGGGGAGGGTGGAACTAGATTAAAATGCAAACAAATAGAATCACGACTTCGTGTGTAAAAAAGCTGCTTCGAAGGCATTTCACTGAAGTTTCCAAAATCTGAAACGTGGTAAAAGTACTTAAGCATGCTGCTGATAAATCGTCCGAATTCTTTTTATAGTTTGGATGTAAAAGAAGATATCAAATTGACATTGTTTTTAAACAAATGCAATTTCTAAGTTCTTAATCACTTCTCTTGGAGTGGAATTTATTTTTAACTATAAAATGAATGTTTTGAGAAATCTTCAAGTAACGATTAAAACATATTTAGTTTAAATGCAAAAGTTTTCCAGCTTAATTCAAAAATAGGTTTTATCTCCTTTTTTCGATTATTTATTAAAGTTAAATTTAGTTAAATTTATTTAAGGAAGCTATGGTTAGTTTCGTTTCACAAAAACAAAGATTAATATCTTTTGACACGAAATGGAATCGCGCACTCTTAATTCACTTTTTTTTTTTTTGCAAAATGAAGAAGCGATATCAGCTTTAAGATGAACAACCTCGAGTATATTACAATAAATTTCAATTCCGTCATGGATCGCTAATTAAATTTCTCAAAGAAGTAAATTTGATGAAGACAGTAAAATCAAAATTGGCAAATATAAAACTTCTATTACTGCTATAAATTACTTCTTAACGGCTCAAACTTAATCCTTTTTTCATGATTTAGTGTCCAATTGTCTGTTACCTAGACACACACCATATATTTATAATATCAAATAATCATATTTACATAACTACTTCGGAGATTTATTGTTGGTCTGTTTATACACGACAACTGACACTATTTTATTAAAAATTCGATTAATTTATGCACCTAAACATATTTTTAAATGTTTAATTACGGCTTCAAATGTCAGCTGGTTGGCATTAAATCATACCGTTTCATAAACGTCTACATTTTCTTATAAAGAACAAAATGGTGTAACTAAGGTCAATCATGTTGTATTCGGGAGCAGTTTGCTGTAACGTTATAAAGTCTCGTATTCTTTGGTAGCATAAAATGTACGAAACAGCTTAAGACTTAAAGTGACTTATAGTAACTATGTCTTGTAAATAGACTGAAAAAAGGGTGTAGAAGACCATTTCTTTTAACTCAATTAAAAGCAAACAGAAGGCACAACTTGTGCGTATAGCAAACAGCATTTATGGCTTAAATCAAAGGTATTGATTTTGACTTTGTAGAGACATTAGGTATTTTTTTTTAAAGCAGGGGAGATGAAAAATGAGCAATGCCTTCGCCGGGACTCGAACCACGGACCTCTCGAATACGCGTCTAGCGTGTTGACCACT
>KK116239.1:166592-186232 GCA_000611955.2 Stegodyphus mimosarum | reverse complement strand
AGGCATGCGAAAAGGGCGGGAGAAAGACCTTATATACTTCCCCTTTTAAAGGGCGACTGGGGATTAGAGAAGTCAATCGCCAAATCCTGGTTGTGGAGAATCATCATCCATCACCTTTTTTAGTTCGGGTGCTACTGTAGAGACATTAGGTTATTTCGAAGCAGAAGACATGATAAACGAAAAAAAATTTAAAAAAAAAACCCTTCGAGAAGTCCGTGGTTCGAGTCCTTCGCCGGGACTCTCGAATAGGCTTCAAGTTTGCTGATCACTACACCACGAAAGCATGCGAAGAAGGCGGGAGAAATACCTTATAACTTAACTAAGTAAAAGTAAGTTAGCCTAACGGCTACACAAACAACTTAAAGCGCAAGTTAGCTATGACCTAAAGTCGACGTGACAAACCTAATGGAAAGAATAACGCAACGCAGCAGAATACTACTCTCAAGAGAATCTAATTAGCAACGTATTCTTTAGCAGGCAGAAAACGCTCTGATTCTAAACTCTAAAATCTTTCTTTAAATACTATCTCCTTTCTACCTCATTTGAATATTAGAAATTTACATTCTGGTACAAAAATGTGAAACAAGAGGGACAGGAAAGCAAATTAAATAACTATTAATATAATATTAATAATAATAACATAAAATAACTAATTAATAAGCTAGACGAGATCTTACAACGTACTTCATGAAAATTTTATTTTGAATAATTTTGATTGCTACTGATGCGAGCGTTCCACTGTTGATAGCTCAGCTAAATGAAGATAAAAACTACATTAATGTTAGAAATGACAGTTCAAATTATTTGTATCATTCCAAATATCACGACGCTGATAACCCTCAACAATAAAATAATATGTTTATAAAAAATTTAAATCAAAATCTAGAGAGAAGTATTATTTCACAATAACAAAATTTTACTTCAAAATCGTTGTTGAACTTTTTTTTATATTAAATATTATGGATTGATTAAAAGTTTGCGTTTGCATATTGCGTTGGAATAAATTTTGGCAAACTTTGAAAACATTGTTCTCAATGGTAAATTTTAGAAGATGTGCTGAAAATTCATTACCTTCATTCATTACCAAGGCTAATATTTTAAGTAAAATGTTTTCAAGCTTTCATATGAGTCAGATTTGATACAAAATTTAGGCTTGATTGTAAAGTTTTTCTGTTCGTATTGTGCTATCGTTAAATTATAAACATTAGATAACTTTATAAGGTATTTCTCCCACCTTCTTCGCATGCCTTCGTGGTGTAGTGGTCAGCACGCTGGGCGCATATTCCAGAGGTCCGTGGCTCGAGTCCCGGCGAAGGAGCTGCTCATTTTTCCCATCTCCTGCTTCCCTAAATGATTGTACAACTTATCGCTTTTGATGAACGTTTCAGATATTTGCAACTAATTTTGTTTGTCAATAAGTTGAAACTATTTAATGAAAGTTGAAATTTCTTTCTCTTTATAAGTCCAAGTGTAGTAAATTTAATCTATTGGTTTGGCCAACATATTTAGTCAATGTAAGTGTTATATCATTTTCCCCTTTTGGGTAAGAATGGCCAGTCAACCTTGTAATGCTTCTCCAGGCGTTAGTGATTCATAATTTAACCTTAAAATAAAATAATTTTCTTGAAAATTGTCTTGACTATTTAACTGCAAGCACTTTGTGTTTCAGATACAAAACTTTATCATGGCTAACGTTCTTTTTATTCATTGAATAAAGTACAGATAAAACGAAAGTAAATATACATTAGAAAAAAAAATTAAAAAGAAAATCTGAAAGGTTTCAGATTTTAAATTAAGTTCAAAGGGGCGTTTTTTTTGACATTTTTTGTGTTACCTTTATTTATTAAATATCATGTTATTCGAACTTAAGCCATAAAATTCAGTTAAAGAACAATATCGCAAAACAATTTTAAACTAAGCATACCTTTAGAACTTCCTATACACAATCTCACGGGCTGGAGATAAAAGTGTTTTTTGTGTACAACATTGCCATTGCTTGCTCTGAAATCCTTGAGTTTGTTAATCAAAAATTTGTTAAAGTTTTACAAAATAGGAAATCGATAAGAAAATAAATTCCAAATTTCAAATTTGGGCTTCCAGATGCCCATATTCGCAGCAGGATTACGTCATTCAACATTCTCTAGGTACCGTCGTTTTATCACAATGCGAGAAACATACATACATTTATGCACATTCTTCATTATTTAATTTCTTTAAATATAATAGAGAGCTGCAATATTTGGTGGCAACAGTTTGAAAGTAAACCGATACTTAATGTTTCCGAAGGAAAAACGCAAAACGAAAACTCCTTCATATACTCCATTATACTCCTTCAGGGACAAAAACCCCTTTGGACTAATAAATATAAATTAAGCGCTGAGCTGAATTATACATTTAGAAGAGGTGTAATATAAGGTGGAAAATTAGTTTAATCAAAAAAGACATTTTTTATTACAAGTTAATAACAAAAATATGTACCAATCATAACACATAACACAAATATATGCCAAAACTCAAATCCAGAAAAGAAGATGACAATATATTTGAAACATAATTACTTACATTATTCGTTAGTAATGGTATGATTTTTAAATGATTAAAATATTTTGAAAACTGCTTTTAAAGATATAGGAACATGCTTTCAGAACATAGGACTTTTCTGAAAAATCATCAGTTGGATTTTCAAGTGAATTTATTTGAGAAATCATTGCTGAAAGACACGCAAGTCCGCCAAGAAGAATAATGAAAGAAAAAAAAACTGAAGCAGCAAAAAAGTTTAAATGTACAATTTTTTGCACAATTACAACAACCATGTCCTGATCTTTATGTTGAGTCCTTGGGTCAAAGAGATTTCGCTGTCTATAAAAAACAAGTTACTGCAGCATCGCCAATTTTTCTAAATAAGGAGTCGATTTGAAGATGAAAAATTTTTAGATACTGAACTACGCCCCTACTTTTTTTCTATTTCTTTTTTTTTCTTGTAAATCCGATGTGTTCTTTATGTCCTAAAAGGTATGAAAAAGGAATGTTGCAGTGAAAAGAATTACATAAACTAATGAAGTTCACGAAAGCTCACAAAAATGGTATCTTAGTTGATATCCCTCTAGAAACAGTGATGGTATCATGTTTACATAAAACGTTTCCAAATGTATACGTAAAATTTTGGGTTATGGTATGATATTCTGCCAACGTTAATTCTTAATTCTGCGAGATTGCAAATATTATATCATTAATTTTTAAACGTAAATTTACGCTAATATATGATGAAAAAATTTCTGAAAAAGTAATCGACCTATGCTAATTCTCGCTCAAATGTAGAAAAGAAATTTTTCAAATCATACAACTTCATCAACAACCTCAAGTTTTGGTTTCGAAAACCAAGATTTGACATTAATGGCCTCTGAAGTAGAGAAATAAAAGGAAAGTGATGTTTACTACAACACATTCAAAAAGAATGATGGCAATGAAGTGATTTCTGAATCCATGTAAACCAGCAAGTAAACGATCATCAAGGACCAGTTCTGTTGGGTAAGATTTTGGTGTACTTTAAGCACCGCCTTGCTAGACTGATTCCTCAAAACCTCCGAAAACTTGATCTTTCGATTTGAAGTTGTCAAATTGTTTGTTCTTTATGTATTAGAATGACTGCTTATTGGTTGCTTACTTATTATTATGCAAAAACAAATAATTTATGCAGTTTGTTATGCAAACCACAATTATTTACAACTCTGAAAACCTGTCGTTTGATTCAGTGCGATATGAATAACTGTTTACACGACTATTTTCACTGCATTTCACCTACACTGTATTTAATCCATAATTAACATACTGACTGTCACATGAAATACGCATTCTGCGCACTACCTGAACATGCATGCAGTATGAAACTTCTTCTTACAATAAAACGATTTTCAGAAATTGCAGCATTCTGGCCCCATTTACAAAGATTAAGTCTGCTTCACTTCATATTACTATTAAATTTGTTCCACACTGACATTATTCGGTTGGTTTCATTATAATGAATGAGACACCGAAATGAACACATAAACACAAATTAAATGTGCATTTATTCGCTTTTGTACATCATTTTAATATTTATCTTGGATATTAATAGCTTGTGTAACATAATTCGTGCATTGTAGGGATCTATATTTATTTTAAATAACCAGTTAAATTTAATGTTAAGTTACTTTCTTATAAGCCTTCATTACCGTAACTGTCAGTGCCAGAATATTTAAATTTGGTAGCGCGCGTAAGAAATGCAAATTCTACCAGCGGGAGAAAAAGTTTAAATATCGACGTTCCAGTAGGGAAAATTAGATAGGGAAAGTTAGAGAGAGTATTGCGAAATCTCTGTACTTGCTTATACGCAAGATTCTGCTTAGCAGTTATTGCTAGTTAGACGTGACTTTATAGCTATTATCTTTCTGCCACTAGACTCATCTACGTGCTGTAGGATAGAAGATTGCATAAGTACTGAAGTTTAATTCTACTACTTGTAAATATTTCCAATTTTGAGTTACATTCTACTGCTTTAGTTACCGTCCAAGCAGAGGAGTATTATGTTAGCGTCAAGTTGATGCATTGTACATAATTTAAAGATGGATAAAGATTTAATAAAGGGCAGTTTTTAACCCTTTTTCGGTGCAATCACTATTTTTCCAGATTCTACACATCAGGTAGACAGCAGAACCTTACATCTGGCGGCCGAACATGTTACTCTGATCCAATGGCCTATAATCAGGACGTACAATCATCCTTACAAGAGACAGAAGTAGTAGACCCGATGGTGACAAGCCCTTTGGACGGATTGGCTTTTTAATATAGAAGATGAGAGAAGCAATCAAACCAGCAGTGGTATTCGACGGTAAAAACTTCGTCACTACATTCCAGGAATCGCTTGAGACCCACTTTCAGTTGTATCCGGTACCTGAAAGACAAAATGTAGCTATCGCCTCCAGTGCCCTCCGGAGAAACGGAGTCTTGGTGGAAAGGGATTGGAAAATTCTTACTTGGGAAAGTGAGGAGCCTCACCTACAATTATGAAAATTTCAAAGCGGCACTCCTAAAGGCCTTCCCGATCATAAAAGATAGTGCGAAACTTGAAGCTGAACTCTACAACTTTTATCAACGGAAAGTTGAACACCTTACCGAGTTTACCCTGCATAAAGTCAAACTAGCGAATATGCTAGAATAGAAGAGAAACACGCCAATGTGACAATAAAAATATTTGAAACAAACTTATATTTGGCTTACATTTATTAAAACACTCAATCGATTTCGAGGACAGCTACAGGTCCCTCCTCGTTAGGAGAACGAAATTTCTAGAAAGGGAAAGCAACCTCAGTAACGGCTTTTTTATACTCTCAGGTAGAAACCCACTTTGTTTTCCAAAATGAATATTGTCGTCAAATTGAAGGATTAGCTATGGGTAATCTTCTCAGTCCTGTACTTGCTGACATTTATAAGCACTATTTTTAGGTAAAATTATTTGATAAACAATCTTTTCGTCTCTGGATTCGTTATGTAGATAACACTTTCGCACTTTTTGATGGTAATAAAGACGATTTATCCGAGACTTTATCTGTTATAAATTCAGTTGATCCAGCCATCCAATTCACTCTTGAAATTGACCCCAACAATTCCCTCCCCTTCCTTGATATTCTTATAATCCGCAATGAAATTGATTTTAGCACTGCTGTGTACCGTAAACCCTTTGCAGTTTGTTTACCACCCCATGCTAAGTCATGCCACCCTGTTAAGCAAAAAATGGCTTCTTTTTACTATTATGTATTTCGCGCGCTCAAAGTTTGTTCCTCAGAATCTTTGCTTACCAATGAACTTAATTATTTGAGAGCAGTTGCTATTGACCGAGGATTTTTTCCCGTGATCATTGATAAAACTGGTAAAACATTTTCAGATTTCCATCAAAGAAGACATTCCACTGTTAGAAATAATATTAATGATCTTGTTGTGCTTCCATTTTAACCTTCTGTTAGTTATAAAGTTGCACGGATTCTCCAGAAATTCAATTTTTAAGTCAGTTTCTCCCCTGTCAATAAAATTTACGGTTCGACTCTAAAAGATTGCGTTTCTGACTTTAATTCTTGATATATTGGCCAAACTTCGGTGGCTAGAGATATATTGGCCAAACAAAAAGACCGCTAAAGTTTCGTATCAAGGAACATGAATCTTATGTCCGAAAGAGCGAAATTAACAAGTCTTCAATAGCGTATCATAGTTGAACATTTAATCATAATTTTGTAAGTTGTATTTAAATATCGTGGTAGTCAAGAATTCTCAATTACCGGTAATCCAGGTTCTTTTGAACGACGTACCCGTAGAAGTACTTGTGGACACCGGCGCGAAGGAAATTTTAAGTCAAAAATTCTACTATAGAAATTTCCGAAGAATAAGATTGTTTAAAAATTGTAGCACAGGAATCGTTGCCGCAGAAAGTTTGTGAATATATCGGGAAGCTATCGCTGAACGCTCAGGTAAAAAACGAAGTTTTGAAAGTTTTAGTTTTTGTTATTAAAAATTTACAAAACAATGTAATTTGAAGTACAGAGTTCCTCAGGACGGCGAACGCCACAATAAAGTTTGCAGAAAATTCTATATATGGTGCCAAAGGTGGTGGAAGAGGTAAATGTTTCAGATATCGATTTCCAGCATCTAAAACAAGAGCCAAGCTGGAAGAACTCGTAAGTAGATTTAATACAGTATTTTCTGAGAACCTAGGGAATACACAAATTGTTACCCATGCGATAGAACTAAAATCAAGCGAACCTTGTAAAACAAAACCTTATCGATATGATAAGGAGAAAGAAACACTAATAGGACATCACAATAGAACAAATGTTAAGAGACAAAATAATTATTCCCATCAATAGTGAATATGCTAGCCCAGTTGTGCTATGCAGAAAGAGAAATAACTCGCCCCTTCGGATCCAAAAGCTTATCGTTTTGCGATCGATTACCGAAATCTTAACAGCATGATTAATTCCTTATTTATCGGTAATAGAAGAAATAATACGGAAAATTAGGTCTACAAAATATATGACCACTCTTGATCTTACTAAGGCTACTTTCGAATAACCAAGAAACCAGAAGATGTGAATAAAACAGGGTTTATAACAAAATCGGGCACGTATGCATTTTTACGCATGCCGTTTGGGCTTTGCGGGGCCCCGTCAACTTTTCATCGAGCTATGGACGTAATTTTATGTCCCGTCCTAGGAAAATCCACTCTCATTTATATCGATTGCATTATCATAACTAGTGACACTATTGAACAACACGTGGAAGATCTCCACGAAGTTTTTTCATTATTAAAAGAAGTAGCTTTAACTATTAATGCCGCAAAATGTAAAATCGCATCTAAGGAATTGCGATATTTAGGATACAAAATCTCAGCTAAGAGTATCGAAACTGCGGATTCTAAAATAAAAGCAATTAAAAATTATCATCCGCCATATACTCCGAAAAAACCTTCATCTTTTATTGGCATGTGCTCATGTTATCGTTCGTCTATCCAAAATTTTGCCGTTACTGTTGAACCTTTGTTAATTTTCAAACGAAAGAAATACAAGTTTGCACGGACAGCGGAGGCAAACACCGCTTTCGAAAAATTGAAAACAGCTCTAATGAATGCACCAGTGTTAAAATTCCCGGAAGGGGACGAGAAGTTGGAAATCACGGCGGTTGGTTCAGATTATGCCGTGGGTGCGGTTTTAATTCAAAAAACGACCTCCTTGGCATTTTTCAGCAAAATCCCAAGGGAACCAAAGGAAATCAGACGCAAAGGAACTACACAGCGACAGAAAGGGAAATGTTAGCAGTGTTAACAGCCGTTCAGAAGTTTAAGGTGTTTAGGAAAGCCCTTGTTACAATCTACTCTGATCATGCGGCCGTAGGCAGACGATATTCTGGAAAGAATTTAACTACTAGATTTATTAGATGGGCCTTAAAGTTACAAGAATACAACTTAATAATTAAGCGCACTCCCAGCAAGGAAAATACAGTGGTCGACGTCTTGTCAAGAATTAAACTGGATGAAAATGTGGATTCAATAAAATGTGCTATGTTATCTTCTAAGTTTTAGATTCACGGGAAACAATTATAGCTTAATTGCCGAAGGATCCAGAGCTCGGTAATATCTATGCTTATTTAAAAGATCCAGATAATTTTGAACATGTAGATCTTGCTGCAATTAGAAATAGGGTCCGAAATTACAAGATCATAGATAATATATTGTTCCATATTAAATCGACAAATGAAAACCACGAACTGAAGCCAGCCATCCCCGCCACACTACGGTTGAGTATTTTGCAGGAACTTCACTACAGCCTCAACGGTGCGTAGAGTACGCGAGGAAGATAGTAACAGCAACTACGGAAGATAGTAACAGCTTATCTCAGGTCCTGTAAGTTATGTCAGTTAATTAACGACGTTAATTATAGCCCGGCCGGGTATCTGAATAGTATTCGCGCGGCTTTTCCTAACGAGATCCTTGGAATAGAGCTTCTTGGCTCTTTTTCCCAAAGCGAGTTAAATAAAAACCGATGTCTTTAATTGCAGACCATTTTTCTAAGTGGGTAGAAATAATTCCTTTAAACCGAGCGTCAGCTAAAATTGTTGCAGATGCGTTCTTACATAAGTATATTTTAAAATACGGTGCACCGTTAAAAGTAGTAAGCGATAATGGTAAGCAATTTGCTAGTTAAATTTTTGAGAACCTGTGTAAAGGGCTTGACATACGGCATATGAAAATGATCCCGTACAGACCACAAGCAAAAATCTCGAAAAGAGTTAATAAAAACATTGTTAAAATAATTAGAAGTTACGTTAAAAATAATCAGAAACGCTTGGATGGCTGCGTGGGATGAATAGCCTATGCTTTAGGAACTGCCAAGCATGATACAACGGGCAAAACGCCCGCTGAATTATTTCTGGGTAGAAAGATGTTGAGTCCTTTAGACGACCCTTTTTTTTTGCTCAAGAACGAGAACCAGAATTTAAACAGGTAAATATTCAAAAGCTGATTGATGAATCCTTAAAAATTCCGATATAGCAAGAGAACGACAGAGACTTTATTATGATAGGAAACGCCGTGTATCAGATTTTAAAGAGGAGGGTAGGGTGTTGAAAAGAACATTTACTTTGTCTAGTGCACCTGAAAACGTCGTATCAAAATTCGCCCATAAATTCGATGGGCCTACATAGTACAGCATATCGTTGGGGCTGTCATCCTCTTAAAAACAGAACCGGGAGAATGAAGGAAGGCTAGTCCGGATCAATTGAAAAAATATTATAAACGTAAAGATTTGGATGTCTTACATGATTTCTTCCAGGCTTCAGAGTCAGAAGGGGCGGCTTCCCCAGAGACAATTCTGAGCGCACCACAACTTCCACCACCCGCGGAAAAGCAAACAACTAAAGAAAGTACAAGTTCGCAAATCAGCAGAATTCCGGAGAAAAGAATCCCTCAACGTGTGGAAAATCCAGCGAAGAAAAAATTCAAGGGTGAAAGAAACGTCCCGGGTAAAAACAAGCATCGCCGTGTCACAACAAGGTCTCGCGCTAGACAGCCCCAGGATACATGAAGGAGGTGGTGCACAGAAAGATTACTGCAAACAAGGCCACTCGTCGATAAAATGAAGAAGAGGCCTGCCGAAGTTGAAGACACAGAGCAAAGTTCGAAACAACCTAGAGTCTATAGCAAGCGTCTTCGAATACCGATGTGCAAAGAACCAGTTTGCCTGACAGTAAAAGGAAAAGACAAGACATGCCGCCATTGCATCCTAAAAGACACTCATAAGGGGTAAAAAAAGAAAAATCCAATGTCCACCAGCGGACAAGAAGCAGAGACGGAAAGTCTCATCCTTGAACCAGATGTCTTGGACAAAATTCTGCAATAAAAGAATGGCAGATACCGAGCTTCAAAAAACAGAGATAGGTGAATTTTTCTATTGCCTTCATTGAAGACTAAAGTTATTTCACCTTTATTTGGCGAAAGCACAAAGTACAGTGTATTATAGAAATGTTATGTTAATTTAAAGAACTGGTAGTTCGGTTTTGTTTGTCGAAGGACTATTTATGTTAACGAGCCAAAATGTCTGGCCTGATACAAGCAGCTTCGTATTAGTACTTGTTAATGAAAATTTATTTTAGGTTTGCACTTTTGGCAAAGAAAAGGATTCATTCAAATAAAATTTTCATGTTGTTCTCTATTGTCTTAAAAGTATTTGTGTGTAAAATGTTTAAATATCTGTTGTGTTAAATGATACTTTTAATGAAAGTTTAAAGCTCAAAAGAGCAGATATAATATGTATTTAGTGCTAAAACTTCAAGAAAAGATAATACATTTCAAGTTTAATATAGTAAATTGAGTTCGCTCAATAGAAATTTTAGTTAAATCAAATAATGCTATTTTGAGCGAAAGCTTGCATGCGTTTAAGATGAATGTAGAAAATATTTTCGTTTGCATGTGTTTTGTAGGGCTCTTCGCGGACACTCTAGTTAATTTTCATGTTTATTAGCTCATGGAGAACTTAGAAATGAATTTAGGGTGTCTAAGAAGATTGTTATGTGCTAACAAGTCGATGTACGTTTAGGTGTAGATTTTGTCCACTATAATAGTGTATATAGTAAAACACTATAGTACACGTGCGTTTTCACACTACACATTGTGGAGGGCCAAAACGAGTTTGAAGTTTAAAATTTAAGTATGAATGTAAACTGAATAATTGTGAATGCATGAAACACCGTAATGTGCGGAAAAGCTGAGAAATCTACGCTAAATGCAAAAAGGTTAGAAACTTATTAAAGGATTGTATTGTGAATTTAAAGTGTTATTTAGAAACATGTGTTCCTTCCAGATGACTGGAAGTAGATGACTTAATGAGACCTGAAAGATGAGGAAGGATGTCCAGCAGAATTATGATGAAGAAATGCCCTTCTGTTATAATTTAAAGTTTTTGTATTTGAATGTAAACGGGTTTCAGGTCTTGTTAGATGTAGAATTTATCAGTTTGTAACAGGTCTTTAAGAAACTTTATCCAAGTCTGTTAAATTCTGGCATGGACAAATGTAGGGATTTATTTTTATTTTAAATAACCAGTTAATTTTAATTTTAAGTTACTTTCCTCTAAGCCTTCATTCCCCTAATTGTCAGTGCCAGAATAAATTTAGTAGAGCGCGCAAGAAATGCAAATTCTACTAGTGGAAAAATAAGTTTAAATATTGACGTTCCAGTAGAGAAAGAGAGAGTCTGGGAAATTGCCGTGCGTGCTTATACGCAAACTTCTGTTTAGCAGTACTGCTGGTTTTGAAGTGGCTTAATCGCTATTACCTTGCTGCCACTAGACTCATTTGCGCGGTGTAGGCTACAGGATTATATGAGCCCTGTAGGGTAATTCTACTATTTGTGAATATCTCTTATTTTAAGTTTGATTCTATTGTTTCAGTTACCGGCCAAATTGAGGCGTAGTATGTTAGCGTCAAGTTGACGCACTGTAAATAAGTTAAAGAGTTTAATAAAGGGCAGTTTTAATCCTTCATCGGTGCAATCACTATTTCTCTAGATTCTACACATCAGGTAGACAGTAGAAGTTTACAACATATTTTCAGATTTTTATTCCGATCGTATTTATTTTCAGGTCCATTCGATAAATAAGAATTTTGCTAGGATTCATATAATTAGGAAATAGAGTTTGTTATTTCGTAATAACTTTATGGAATTTTGGAATAATAATAGCAAATTTTATAATTACTTACTATGAACCTTAAGCCGAACAACTTTGCTGAGCCCCTGACCAATCCCGTTAGAAGCTTGACATAAATAATATCCAGCATCTTGTTCAGTGGCGTCAGTGATCGACAGGGAACCATTTTCGAACACTTGTATGTGAGGACTACTGACGATAGACTTGTAGTCTCGAGGACTATCTCCTAGATACATTAAAAATTATTAAAAATTTTACTAATTATTTACATTAAAATTTTACTATTTATTTGCATATATAAATCTATTATAGAATCAACATTAAAATAAATGTAAATCGTTGGCAAATTTATCAATGAGTTTACATGACAAAGACTGAAAGTATCTGATTTGCGTACACTTGCTGAAAAATACATATTATCATTATTAATAATACAATTTTGAGATATTTAATTTTTATGCTTCTTTGCCAGCCAATTTTGTATATTTGGTATCTGTCTTTCGTCCCCCACCTTAGAACAGAACACAATAAGGAATAATTTGCATACTGTAAATGCGTTCACAAAAGTTATGTATAAGAATTTGAATTTGGTATGTTTTTACATAAGGCATCATGAAAAGAAATCATAGTTGAAAATTTGCCTTTCTTTATTATTATTGTTTTTAAAATTGGATTAAATATAGTTTTTAAAAACCTTGTATATATGTAAGCAGATTTATAAAGTTATTACATCAATTAGCGTGGATAAAATTGTATGCGGCACCCTCTATATCCATAGAGATTTGGGCAAAGTATAGCTTTTGTGAAAAGTTTTAACAATATTTTTTTTCCTTTCCATTTTAACCTTTCTTTACAAACTGTATTCTATATGTTTTCATTTTACTTCATAGGAAATAAACTGCGTTGATTTTATGATTGAATATTTACACATTGTATGCAATATATGCCTAATAATAATAATAATAATAATAATAACGCAATTCTAAATATTATATTTAGAAATCATTGCTACTTTTGCAGTAAAGCTAATATATTTGAGGTAGACAAGGATGATGATGATAGACTGGCAAAATGAATATTGGAAATTTTTCCATTCGTAAATGCATCATGAGTTACAAAATTATTAATAATGAATTATGAAAAATTAATGCAGAAGAGGAAATGGAAATAAATAAATTATCAGTACTTAAGTTTCATTATTTGCCAAAAATTTATCATCTGTCTTGTGTTATTCTTTGCTAATTTCAGCCGCTCATATTAGAAATAGCTAGTAGGAGTAATAAATAATGACAATAAATAATGACTGTAAAAAATAATGACCACGCAAGTAAGATGCAAAGTATTAATGAGTAAGCGATTCAACAGATAAAAGATTACTTTCCAGAGCTTTCTCGTCTATTTGCGGATGCCAACTTCGGATGTATTTGCTCACAGATTTCCGAAGCCGCTGTCGATCATTTCTTTCTTACATGCTACTTTCAACTGAACGTCTAGAAGCCGTCCATTCATCACCAAATAGGTTACAAAACCTGTTTTACATATTACAAAACACGCTATTTAAGCTATTTCAATGAAACGGGCTTTTTTAATTGAAAGTTTCTTTGTTCAATAACTGCATATAATTTGTGTTCCATTTCTAAAATTGTTCCTGTGTAATTTTACTCATCTCTTAAAAATGGAAACGTATATATATATAGATATATATAACGATTAATTTAAGAGATACTTAGTTTTGCAGTCTTTCTGAAACTGTCCATGTACATCAAATACGAAAAATAATACTCAATCAGCTTTATATTGTTCTTAAAATAGAACACTTTTTAGATGCCAATAAATGTAAAATTTATTTCTTAAATAAGTCTGAAAATCAAAAGTTTAAACAATTAGCAATCATAAGCACTAATTTTTAACACTTGTAACTTTATTATATATTTTTGTTTTACCTTCAGATTTTGTCCACCTGACTCTTGGCTGTGGAAAGCCTTCAGTTTGACAATCAACTGTTATGCTTTTACCTTTGACAACGTAAACATCTGATGGTTCAATGACCCACCTAGGTGGCACTAAATGAGAAAACAGTTTATTAGGTGGCACATGTGTTAATAAATAAATACATTCTTCCAAATATTTATAAACTTAACATTAGAGAATTAAAGCTCTCGGTTATGATACCATGTTGTACGTAGTGAATATTGCATGAAATAATTGCGTGACAAATACTCTTCTTTAGAAGCAGCGTTAGCATGCATGATAATTCTCTCAGGGGAAAAACGAAATGAACATTAGAGTAAGACTTCTGTTACAAAGGATTAAAATCATGAGGAAATTACTATACTCAAGATTAAAGGTTTACATTCAGAATTCAAAAATATGCGTTTAAAAATTTGAAAATTAATGTTATATTACTTTAGTAGATGACTTTTTAGTTTAGTAAAGTTGTACACTCGAAATATGTGCTTTCAAAAAAATCGTGTTTCAGCTAAATTTTTCTAATATTTAAATAATAACCTTTTTGATGGAGAAGATCTTACATAAAATTAAGAATGATAACAATTGAGTTCTTAAAGATTACCAGAAAGATCACATGTAAGGAATTACATAAAGGTGAAGTGCAGATAGGGTTTGACTTCAAAATTTGTTAGTAATTTCACCTCAGCGTAACTCCTTACATGTGACCTTTCTCTTATGATAGAAATTATGATGGATGATGGAAATCCCCATCGCTAGGGCTGTTTTACATAATTTTGACCCTATTTCATCTTTCTGCATTCACTTTTGAAAAAGAGAACAACAACAGTTCTGTATTAATGAGAAATATTACGTAGCATCAGGTACACCTTGCATAAATATAGGAACAGTTCTATATCTCCCGTTTTACTGTGCCGATTGACGATATTTAACTTGCATTTTTCATATCTCGAAAGCGCGACTTAGGATATAAATTAGATTTACATATAGCATTGTCCTAACATGAGTATTCTTACGCAAAATCGGACTTTTTCTGAAATAACATGCCTTTTTACTTCATTGTTCAAGAAAGTATTGTAGTCACGAAAAATTCCGTTTACCATATTTCAATGAAAATATACATCTTGTCCGCTAACGAATGCAATTTAATGATGTTTTTGCTAGACATTCGTACGTAAGGACAGAATAAAGAACTCATTTTCCTGAAAAAGTATTATAAAATTGATTTAAAATGGATTCAGAAGAGACTTTCTCGTGGCGTTTGTACGTACGTATGTACGTATCTCGCAGAACTAAAAAACGAGTAGCATTAGAACGTTGAAATTTTGTATATAGGACAGCTATCCACAAATGAAATTTTGTAAATAGGAGCTTTTGTATTTAGGACAGTTATATGTAGTTGTGCACCTTCCTTTTTGGTTGCATTCGATGGCACCAAAAGTATATATATATATATATACTCGTCTTGGTGAGCTCAGCTTTTTTTTATTCTTATATCAGTAAACTGCGCATTTTTTTGATTTAAAAATGATTGAATATATTGTTCTTATCTTCAAGTTAATGTTGTGTCTTTAGTTAACCTGCATGTAATAATTATAGAATTATCAACAATTTAAAAGTTGTTTAAATGCGACTAAGCCTAATTTTTGTTTACCATAGCAGCCATATTTTTTAAATTTGAAACTTAGGAGAAGAGGGGATTTGCTGCCAATCTAGAGAAACTAAGATTCGCAACAACAAAGATAACATCTTCTTTTATTATTGCGAATTAAACCAAGCTTAATTCACTCTGTAATTATCATTTAACTTATTAAATTATCCCATATATTGACTGAGCATAGCGTCCACAACAAATGAAGTCAGTTTCTACGCCTTCAGTGCCTTTTTGCCGAGTAAAACCATAACTTTCAGTTTTGTTCACCGAAAAATCTGCTGGCCGAATTGCTTGTTTTTACGTAGAAAGTCTAATTTTAATTGTAAAAGTTGTTCTTTAAATTGTTTATTGAATGAGAAATATACCTCTAATGAAATTTGAGGAAGTAGGTTTAAATGAAATGCTGGAAAAATGCGAATATTTAATATTCCGTACAAGGAAGTCATGTGGTGTACACGTCATATTTTTTTTACATATTTCGATTCCATGATTCAACTTATGCCAAAGTGTCAAATTCTCTAAAAATCGCAAGAGTAGTTTTTAAAAAGTCAGTTCTCAAAATTTTAGCTCCTTAATGGTAATTGAATCTGGTGTATGTTTATTAAATTTACTTGAGTCCTTCTTTCATAATTCGAAATTTGGTTCAATTGAAATAAAATTCGTAGCAATTTTTTGATTTGTTTTTAAAATTTGTATTTTTAGTAATATTTATAAATTTTTCAAAAACATTTTTGAATTATGACTTTACCATCACCTTAAAATAGATGTATTTCTAGGTGTGCTTGCAAAAAATTACAGTTTTTTTTCAAAATTTCCAAAGATATACATAAATATATATATATTATTTGTTACAAGCGATTATAACGCGAAATGTGCTTATGCACTTTGTTAAAATTATTTGAAAGTATGAAGGGTGTGTGTTTTTTTTTCTCGCTCATGCACGATGCAAAAAAGGGAAAGGAAAATAGGTTGCCATAAAATAAAAACTTCGCCAAGTAAATTATTATTGGCCATAAACTGAAAAAAAGGAGCTAAGATAAATTTTAAATTTTCCTAATATTTGGACATTATTTGAATAATAGAATAGTAATACAGAAAACAATTCGGCATACCATTTCAGAAAAGTCCAATTTTGTGTCAAAATCCCTACGTTAAAAGAATGCAATATATATCAATCTAACATATATTCTAATTTTAACTTTCGAGACATCAAAAACACAAGTTAAATTTTGTTAATCGGCCCAGTAGAAGGGGAAATATAGAACTATGAAGTTTTTGTTTTCCCTCTCTCTTGTAGGGTATACATTTCTCAGTTTTCAACTTCTGTAAATTTGTATATTCTAATGCCCTGAGGGAAAGCATATTTAAATGATTTAATGAATCCCTTCTAAATTTAGTAAAATTCATTAGAAAGCACTTATTAAATGCTCATAGAAAAATAATAGGTTACACATAATGCCGCTGCATCTTATGTCAAATTTTACAATTTAATATGCAATATACATTGATTCAAACGCTACTTTAATCACGTTATTAAAATCAATATTTGACTGGATTTAATTTTTTACAAACGCATTTTATTTCAGCCGAGTAATCTTTTTTTTTCACTTTCAGACTAAGAAAGTAGAGATTCAGATTATATGCCATATATGACACTCAATATTATGAATCCTGAAAAAAGAAGAGTACATTTTAGAAATAAGGTTCTTCTAAAAATGGAAAACTTTGATTAAAACGTATAGTTTCAAAAAATTCTATACTGGAAATATAAATTCCTGATCAGAAAACTACAGTAACAATAATAATAAATCGTAATGTATTATTTCACCATGCAAAATAAACTTTTCAGCGTTTGAATGTTATACATGAAATTTTACAGGAAAACAAGCAATGAGAATACTTAAACATTATGTATGACTCAAATCTGGAATCTGACTTTCAAATGTGAAATTATGAATTTTGTAAAGCGAACGAAATATAAATCTGTCTCCCTTTCTTTATTTATAATTTCTCCTTTTGCTTTAATAAATTATACATTTTTTAAAAAAAATTGTATATATTGAGCAGCTTTTATGATTTCTAATTCTTTCCAGAGTTTGGTTATTAGCATAAACTGTTTAGAATGGATTTTGAAAATATTGATCTAAAAGGAATGTAAATTTTTTCTCAGGTTACTGCAAATAAAAAAGTTAACAAAGTAACAACTTTATGTTTAGTATAAGATTTTAGTCAAGACTATCGATTTCGAGAGGGAAAGGTTACAGCTCCCTGCTCAACTGGAGCAGTCTGGAACAAAGGGAAATACATGATTGTATTTATATTCAACAGAAGTAAAGCGAACAAGCAGGTAGCGCCATCTGTTGGAAGAAATAGAATCGAAATTAAAAAAATAAATTAATAGAATTTTAAAGACCTTAAGGTCTGGATTGGAATTAAAGCCTATAAGCTAAATAAGATAAATCTTTGTGATAATGAAAAGATCCAATAAAATCCAGCTCATCAGTAGAAGAAGCTTCCTGGACAATGGACAAACCCAAATTCAAAATTATGATTAAATTTTCAAGTATCATTAGCTATCGAAGACATTAATTCAGCCTTCTCGGACATAACATTTGCGTCCCTTGATGCAAAACTTTAAGGCTCTCTTAATTTAGGTGGTATATCTCAAACCACACTAACTTTATGCTTTACTTTGGCGTATTTCACGTCTGTCTTTACTGGACATCGAGCTGAATTTTGTTTATTATTAAATTTACTTTACGATTTCATTTTTATTAAAGCTATTTTTAAAAAATGGCTGTATTAGCAGACAGCCTATACAGTTTTCAATCAGCACATTTCTTGCACTGACAAAATAAAAAAAAAAAAAAAAAAAAAAAAAAAACTATGGCCACTTAAGAAATATACCCACTGTTGAAAGCCTACTAAGTAATTCAGTGATATAAATTAACAATTACTTTTTCTTTATTAAATTAGGACAAAAATTTCCACATGATAATAACTTACGACAAAATAGTATCATTGCAAATTATTTATCTACTAGTTAGCTTTAGCACTTTGAACAGCTCATTAAATATATTATTTTATGTTTTATATCTTTAATTTCTGGAAGATTAATTTTGTGTACAGGTAAGCCTATGGCAATGATTTTATTTTATTAAAACTGTTTCAGATGTTAACTGAAATCTGCATATCAGAAAGAGACTGGAGTCCCTTTGTAATCTTACAATTTTCATAAGTCTCAATTTAAATTTTTTTTCAACTTTCTGAATCTTGAATGCTAAATTCTTCGAGATGATAGACTAGGATCTATAAATTTTTAGACTGATTCTTTTTTCTCTATTTCTTTCTTTATGTAAGATCAACACATTTTAATGAGCAATTTTCTTTTCAGCTATAGGTATAACTAATCACCAACGGGTAAGGCAAAAAATTTTATATAAAGTAATACCCAAAGATTTTTATGATGATGCTATTATTATTATTATTATTATTATTAAAAGAATACTGGACTTTTTTTTGTATAAGCATAAAACTATATAGCATATAAATGGCGCAGAAGATGATAAATTAAATTTTTCAAAAATTATGGATGACAGAAGTTCAATTATTATAACCTTAAAACTTTCTGGACTATTATATTTGTTAAATTACGTTACTTTTACATTAACCGTTCGCTATGGCAAATGTTGCCATTAGGTCATACAGAATGTGTTTACTCTCCATACGACTTGTGCATAACCAGTTCTTAGTCTGCTGCCACGCGGTATATCCCACTCTTTTCAGAGGCAAGGACCTGCTAATCCATATTCTTTTTGCCATTTGGCAAAATGTAAGCTTTTAAGTTTATCTTTCGAATTTAAACAGACTGTAACTACTTAGTGAATTGAGCAACTTAAAAGCAATACATGCAGTTATTAACAGTTTCAAGTATAACTGATGTTCTCGGCAGAATATTTCCAAAATCTTTAAAAAATTACGTTAAATCACTTTATGTAGCATAATATTATCATGAACAGAGGCCCCCTTTTCTTAGTAACTATTTTCACTGAGAGAAACAGTTGCCTTGAGTTAAATCAGTTTTTAGAATGTTCAAATTCGGCAAAACAAGCTACGTTCAATTCTTATTTTGAATTAACCATTCATGATTACTTGGAAACAATAATAATATTTTTTACTAGTTTAGACCTTTATTTTAATTTTTAGTAAAATATATATTCGATGCAAATTCAAATAGATACAAATCTAACATATTCTAAAAATGCATCTAACGTTATATATATGGTGCCCGG
>KK116239.1:155453-166556 GCA_000611955.2 Stegodyphus mimosarum | reverse complement strand
TTTTTTTTTTTTTCTTTTCTTTTTGTAATTCTGGGAAGTAATATAAAGACTAAGTGGCAGAGAAGAAACTATCTCCTAAACTAGCAGAAACTACACTTAGAAATGAAGCACTCTCACGAACCGAAAAGAATAAAACTAAACAAAGCAAGTCCAAAACTGTGATAAGCTTAAAAAGAATATCCCGGCCCTCCCAGAAGAAATCAAAAATCACTTTTATGGTTCAAAGATCTTAACATCAACTTCTTCATGAAGTAATGCAAATTGTCAAAGGTATGAAAATAGGCAAAAACATCGCAGAAAAGTGTATAGCAGGTTTTCGAGTAGCAAAAATTGTAATAAGATTTGCGGAGCAAGAAGATTAATTCAGAGCTCTAACAGGAAGGACGAGTAGCTGAGCAATAATGCGCAGCGGTTCCACTGCTGTTTCTCAGGTCGAAAGTTCTAACTTTCCTTACGACGTTCGTTTTTTATTCAAAATTTCTGTAAGTTAAAAAAAATCGGACTCACAGATAACCAGGATCTGCCTATCAAGTTTCAATGGAGTAAGCATTTCGAATTTTTCCAGCGCATTACGAACTACTACTTTCTGTTTTACAAATGAGAAGGATTGAAAAAATTAGGTCAAGCTAACAGCTCTTTCGGTCTTAAGGACTTATTCGTAAAAAAGTGCATTCGAATTATTCGAAGGAACCACAAGTAATTCTAAAGTCTAAAAGGAACCCACAGCAGTTTAACATTAAAGGTCCGTTTCCATTACTGTGGTGTGTATGCGAGCATCAGCGAGCGAATTTACTTTGATCGACCTATCTGTGAACGAATTTACTTTGATCGACGTATCTGTGAGTGAATTCACTTTGATCGATATCTGCAATCCAGTTGGTGTGCTGTGACGGACGACGGATGGATGAAGTTCAACGATGGTCAACGTCTAACCGTGGAAGCGTTGGGGTCACGTGGTAAAAAAGGATCAATCATGTGTTGTCGCCAAAAACATAATGGCGACAGAAGTAGCGATAAACGCTGGATCAAGGAAAAATGTTTTACTAAAAAATATTTAGTTCTGAACTAACATTATAGCGAGAAATCTGCGTGCTGAAAAAGCAATCAACTGGATTTAGTTAAAGAAAGAAAAGATAAATAAGATAACTGCAACTACAGTATTAGTTCTCAGCAGTGATTATTGTCAAGAAAATCACATACAAAAAATATAATTTAAGTCCACGAAATAGCAAAATTTGTCCTAACAATTATTTCCCAGTTCTAGTTATGCATACACATTTTCTTTTAATGAAAATAAACGGCTGACTATGTCAAACTGCTATAGCGAATCAGATAGAGCATTAGAAGATTTTTTTCCCTTTTGAAACAGGTAAAAAACTAATAACGTTATTTATAAATTAAATTTGATAGCCTTTTAAATATTCTACTGCATTTAAAAGTATGTTAAATTTGTATTTCTCTATTTATAAATGTACGTTTTTGGCTAAAACATATTTGTAAGCATATCTTTCACTTGGAATATATTTTAGCAACCCGCCTAATTTCAGTCGGAACGTCACTTTAAAATTATGATTTTGTAAGACATGCTCTAGAAGCTGAAGAACAAACTGTGGTGAATTTTTTAGAGAATAGCATGCTAAAGTAAGACCAAAACATTTAGTTTTAAGAATTCATTTACTTTGTAGAGTCATTAGGCATTTTTTGACAGCAGGAGAGATGAAAAATGAATAGTGCCCTAGCCGGGACTCGAAACACGGACCTCTCAATACGCGCCGAGTGTGCTGACCATTACACCTCGAAGGCATGCGAAGAAGGCGGGAGAAGAACCAGACAACGGCGACGTGATTACCAGCCTATCACATCACACCACCTCACGGCCGCAAAAAAAAAGCGAAAATTGGGTCCACTTTAATTGATACGACTGGAAAAAACATTTTATTAAAGAACTATCCAATCGTATAGTAGTCAAATTCATCCTTTATAAATAATCAATCCAAGTTCAAACCAAAACGATGAATAGCTAGACTAAAGCTTTTAGATGTGTAGCAATAGTACAAGTGTCCTTTTATGAAATTTTTGAATTCGAGTTCGACGCAAAGGAAGTTTTAATTGTTAATTAAAATTTTATTGCTCTAAAGTGAAGTTTCGATATTGGTTTAAAATACTTAGCAAAGTTGTGGATACTCTCCATTATTTGACTAATAAGAACAATACCATAAATTTTATTGTAGCAAGGAGTTCCTGTTTCGTCTGCTGTTGGCATGAGCCTTGAACAACATATAGGTACCTGTGGGACTTTTGCCAGTTACGCCCAATTTTACAGTTCCGAAAGTCTCCTACCCTTCTTCTCTCAACAACAAACTGCTCCAGAAGACTTTCGTCTCGCTGCGTGTTTTGAGTGGCCCCAGCTACAAAGACACTATATACCTACAAACATCCATACCTTCTCCGGGATTTGAACCTGGGATCATTTGTACAGCTGTCAGCGTCACTAGCCACTACACAATCTGGGCGTCGAGGTATAATACATTCATTGAATAAAGTGTTAGAAGATTATTGTTAAATTTATATTTACAGCAATTTCTCTTCTTTAGTAAATACTTTTATCATTCTGATAAAAATTTCGTGTTTTGTCTGCCGGCTGTGAAGCAGCTTTTTGTCTCATTTAATTAAATAATATTTGTTCAAAGCCAGGGGTTAAAAGGGCATCTAGATAATATATACGTTGCATTTCAAAGCAATTATAAATGATTTTATAAAAGTTATGAAATATGAATAATGAGTAACTATAAAATATACATAATCAGAAAATAATTTTTCTCCAAATTGCCTAAGGGATTATTTACTTCCTTATATGTTTGTTAAATCTTTCTTGTATGTATTCCAATATATTTAAATGTATGTTTATACATGTTATTTCCGTGACTTTTTTGGGAGATTTCAGATTTCTTTCTTCATTTTGAAATAATTGGCTTTTATAAATTATACCGTACAGAAAAAAATCACAGTATTTTAAGATTCCAAATATAGTGCATTATTTTAAATGAAATGTTGAAGCAGAATACAGTATGAGAAATTTTAGCTATGCTAATATATTTATAAATAAGCTATATCGCAGGAATTGAGCTTATTCATTTAAAAGTAATCTTGACCAAAAGGTTTGCAGACTGCAAAGTTATTGGTTTACCATTTATCAAAAATTTTTAAATGATTAAAAGCATTCAGGTGGAAATTCACCAAAATGCTGGCAGCAGTGGAAGCAGAGCTAACCAGGGTTTGAACATAAATATCTGTTGAATTATTTCTAACATTTTCTAAGTTATGACTGCAGAAGTCTTGAATCCGATGTTTGTAGACGACGATTTATATGTCTGCTTTTGAATAAACTGAATTGTTATCGCGCTCTATTACATCAAGAATTCCTTCATTCTAAGTGATTATAATTTATGTGCTATTTTCTCCAAGTATTGCAATGGAGTATCATTGAAATGCCGAAGTCGGAAGTGGTTAAATCCATCGTGGTATAAAGACCAATGAAAAATTACTAAATTTTACTAATAAATATTAGTCTTCTTTACAAAACGAATACTCTAATGCACGAGGGATTTGTGCTGTCATCTTGATATGCGAATTTGATATATATAATAAGTAATGATTTCAAACAACATCTCTTTGTAAGGAAGCACACTTAATGCATGAGATTCCTACGGGAACCTATGGGACTAGACATAAATCTTCGCGAACTTCTCCAAAATAATAATAATAGTAATAAAACATAATAAATGGTAACTTAAATGAACATGAACAATCTTTATTATGTTAAAAGTACAATAATGAGAACCTGACTCATTCCGAATAATTTATGCATTTGAAATATGACATTCAATTATCCGATATTCAAAAGACATAACAATTAGGATTATGCAAATGGCTATGTATGCGTAAGGCTGCGTTCAGACGGCGACGTAAACGTTGCATAGTCAAAAGGAATAAAATGCGGGAATTCCCGTTCACACCTGCGACACAGGGTCTAAGCCGCACTCACTTAGAGAAGCTAAATTTGGGCATTCTTGGATGTGTCTACAGCTTTCCCGCTATGATTTCCTATTCAGATTTCGCGTGATCGTTCTGATTGGTCGACACTTATCCCAAGTTAGCACAAAGACGAAAACTTCGAACTTTATACCAAGAGCTCTAAACCAGATTTTGTGACGTAGCACGGACTGATAGCCTGGCAACGCCGCTCGGCTTAAAGTACTTGTGCCCTTTAAACCGTCGTCTGAACGCAGCTTAATGGAAAGGTTTACATTATTTGACTAGAAAAATGTGTATTTTTCTCATTGTTCTAGAAAATCAGTATCAAATTCGAAGGAGTGTTATTCGAGAAAAATATAAGCAATACTATAGGTATCAAATGACCATTACTATATAAATATTAAATTCAATCATCATGGTATAATGGCTTCATGATATCATAACCATTATTATATGAATCAAATTCAATCATCATATTCGTATTCAAAATACAGTAAAATCCACCACGTAATTTCATTCTTACTTAAGTAATTTTAAAATTGTTTTGAAGGATAATTGGTTATTTTTCTCAAACCAAATATGAAATATGATTCCAAAAATTATTTAAATTAGTTCATGAATCCTGAAGTGCCATATTATTCATAGTGAAATAAAAGTTTTTAAGGCATTGCTCTTTGAGTTCAGTTCCTTTCATAAAAAGGTTCTATGTACTGACTAAATATTATTTTTCCTGATTTTTTTCTTTCCGAAGTGTTTTTCTGTTAATTTCCAGCAGTGCAACTATACGTTTTTGAGTTTTTATAATTATTTTCCGTTTGTAATTTAATTTCTAAGCATTAAATGTAGCAAACATAAAATACGTAGAAAAATCAGTAAATTGCTTCTATCACGGACTTTGATCATAAATCCCACAGATTTCGCCAATCATAGACTAAGGTTATGAATCACACAACTTTTCCTTGTATCACCTTTGCAAATTCAGACTATTAATAAAACACTGGACAAAATATTATAAATGCTAGGAAAACTAAACATGTGTACAGTTTCAATGTTGTTCTCATTTCAGTGTTTTTTTCTGACCTTTAGTTTGTTAAATGTATCATTTGAAATACAAGCCTTAAATAACATTAAAGGACTTTAATTCATAAAATCTTATGCATAACATACGTCTAGTAACAGCAAGTCCTCAGAATTAGCAAATGCCTTCGATAAAGTGCTTTATTTTCAGCATGGTAAAAGAATTCATTTATGTTCAGCCTTGTAAGTCTTCATCCTAATGTAAATTGTTTAGAAGGATTTTATCATAATTTAAATAGAATAGTTAACTTTTCAATCAAGCTTCCCAGACGGTGTAGTGGTTAAGGAAGCCCGTGAGTGACGGAAGACGCGAGCACTGTACCTTTACCATAGTGGTCAATCAGTCCAGCACCGCCCCCCCCCCACAGTCTAGAGCAGCCATGAGGCCACCGGAGAGCCGCACACAAGACGCCGATATCAAGCGCCAGGTCCACCCAGGGCAGTTCAGCCGACCAAAGGCCCACAGGGGACTCGCACCCTGCTGCCCAGACTCCAGATTTATTGAAAATCTATGAGAATGGGTGCACGGCCAAACAAGGGCAAGCAGAGTTATAATGCAAATGGTTACATAGTTTGTTGTTGATGTACAGTTTACAATACATGTATATGTTATAATACATAAATGTTGATTAATACAAGGTGTTTGATGACTGTACATAAAAAGGTAAGTATACTTAAATTACTAGTGCAAACAACAGCTATTGTGGATATACATAGTGACTGAGTATATCTGGACAGCTACAGAAATACACAAATTACATGTTGCTATTTCAATACTACGATAGTACACTACCGAGGTCGAACCCCCAGAAAGTATGGATGTTTGTAAATGTATAGTGTCTCTGCAGCATCGGGTACTCTAAATATATGGCGAGCCGAAAGTTTCTCGAGGAATTAGTGGTAGTTGTGAGAAACTCTCAAACCCGTCCTCTCGCGGTGCTCTCCATCAAAATTGGGAGCGGAGCTGTACGGTGCTCAAGGCTGTGTTGCCAACGATAGGTGCAATCTTGCTCTCCTTGCCACTATGAACTTCGTAGACTTGTTCTGATATTACTGTCAGACAACAGAAATAAGTCACAAGACATTTTCCAATCAAATTTAATAAGAACTATATGGAAAATGTTTTTGCTAACTATACTGCTTTAGTTTGTCATAACTAATTAAAAATTATAAGGTTTTGAAATTTTAATAACCCATAGTAAATAAGCAAAATAGTTAAAATATGTTAAAGGAACTAAATCAATTAGAAATAAGTACTTTAATTTTCGCCTTTATTATTTTATTTTTATCGAGTAATACACATCGTGTAAACCTTTCAGATTAATGCAGAACCTTCAGAACAATGAGAAAAATACAGTCTTTTCTGTATTAAAGAAAAAAATGTAAACTTATCATCACTCATGCGCAGGCTTTCGAATAATAAGAACTCACTCAATCCACCATTAGTTACTTTAACATCAAGATATACGATGCCAAATGTTATCTCACTTATCCAATAGCTTAACTTTTACGCGAAAGGACAAGCGGACATACATACTTTTCTGTCATAGGCGCCGAATTATTGCCAGTAAATGCCATTTCGCGCACTTAGATATGAAACAAGAAGAAATTAACTCGGCTGAACAATTCCGAACATTTGCCGGGGTTGAAAGGCATACGAATTGGCAGCCTGCCCACTTCGGGAACACTTGCCAACAATGGCTGGGGTCTTTTAGCCATCAAGGGTCAACCCCTTTCTCATTTTAGATTTCGCCACACCTACTTTCATTTGAGGGAAGCGCTTGGAGACATTTAAAGTTCTCAAAGCATTCAAAAGGGGTCATGCCGAGGGGTATATTTAGCGTAATAATCCGCCTCTAAGATGACTCATTGTTTCTTATTTGGTATCTCTTTATTGCATCGAACTATTCATGTTGATAGAATAGAAGATTGCTCCGAATATATCAACGCCCAATTGTTCAATTATCACTTTTCACACTGAGACCAATCTATGATTGAAACTGTAACACAAATATTTTTAAAGTACTTTCGTAAAGGAGATGTTTGCACCTTTCGTTTAAAAATTTCTCAGCTTCGTTAGGAAACTACAATTACCTTTGAGAAAAAATACAAGTTTCAGCAGATCTAAGAAATGAAAATATGAATATTTCATGTACGAACTTTAAGTCTTCATCATACTAAATTTAAAATATTCATATTCTAAGAATAAATTATTGAAAACATACGGAAAACACATTCGCTATTTTGTGCATTATTCTTTAAATATTCAGTATCGCTATAGATATTTTCCAGACACGTGTTTATGTAAAAGATTTTCATCCGATAACAAAATTTTGAAATCGGGCCGCAAATAAAAGAAACATTGACAAGAAACACGACAAAAATTAACCGGGATATTTAATTTCAAAATTTAGAATTTTTAATTTGCCTTGAGGAATCGGTTATTCAAGTTAGAATAATTCGAGGAAATAAGTTTAAATGAAATGCAGCAAAAATGTATATAATTTAATAGGAAGTGCAAGAAAATCTCGTGATTTCTACGTAAGATTTTTTTCTCTGCTTAAGCTTATTTTACATATGTGTCTTATTTTACAGAGAGATTTCAGTCAAAGATCGAATTCGGAGATCTTTCAGATCGCTCTCTATTTTTCCCTATGTTTTCCATTATTCTATTTTTCCGTTATTCTACTTTTGTAACAATTAATCCTTATGTATCATTGATTATAATTTATGCTTTGATCATGTGAAGTAAATATTTTAAATCACTATTTTAAATCTAATCTATTTTAAATCTGAGAAACGTATACTGGCTGGACATTCTTTCAAAACCACCAGTAGAAATGAACAACTCGCGAACTGATTCAAAGCACCGGTTCGCTTTACTGACATAGTGAATGCGGATTCCCCGAAAAAGAGCGGTAACTCTTTCAGAGTTTATCCACAAAATAACTCTCGTTGGAAGTGTGCCAGCAAAAATCAATTTCCATTTTAAGGCAAAAAGAATATTTATCCTATCGTGTTAAAAGTAAGTTTAATTTTTATCATTACATAACTCTATTATTATTTTTTATTATTCTAAAATTTCATTACTATTTCTTTGTAGTATAAGGGAAAGCAATGCCTTGAATTAATACTATAATCGAGAGAAGCTGACTAACATTCATTTATTAAAATGCAAGCTCAAAACTATATCATGTGAATCAAAAACGTTCTGTTTTAACAGACAGAAACAGAATATTCATTCCTGTTTCCAAACATATTCAGGTAAATATTTCTTTTTTGTGCCCTCGCGATACAAAACACACATGCGTGAGCCTTACAATAGAAAACAAATTTCAAGGGAACTTCAAAACTACAGTTGTAAGAAATCAGTTGAAGGGGTTTGGGATTTATACCTATTCTTCGGCTCCTATTGCTAGTGCGATTCTTTTCGCTCTTCGCTTCATTTTCGCTAACTGTTCTTGATTCACTCCCAGTTCCCGATTTTTTTCATCAAAGCTATTGTTAGTCAGCAGCAAGCGATGAACCAGTTCAGTGAGGAAACGCTTGTGATCTGATGTCATAAAAGAACAGTTTTGACCGTCTCTAACCACAAGTTCTTGCTTCGAAGCAATAACTAAAATTTCTACCCGAAGGATGTACACAGTAACAAAAGAATATTAAACAAAATGTAGTAATTAATACATGAAATGCGTGTAGCGTAAGATCAACTAGTAATTCCCCCCAAATCCATTTCTGAAGTTTAGGATTGCTGTTTTTCGAGGTTTGTTTTCATAGGGTTATTTAATGAGAAATTTTAAGCTCTTATATATTGAGAAAATCTCAGAAAGAAATGTGATACTTCATTTTGAGAATGGAAAAATTACAACTCTTTATAACTTTTTGTAAAACGGTCAAGCTAAAATGACTTAAAATGCTTTTTTCTTAATAAATTACTCCAGTTAAATGATATAAATGTTTTTTATAATCCGGAGCATGCAAAAATTGTCAAATAATCATATAAGTTCCCGAGTCTTAGCGAGATTTGAATTCAGTGGAAAGAATCTAACATGATTTCCTTTTTACTACGAATATAATTGTAAATTGCTATTTTAGAAATTCTCTACTAAAGTATTATATCTTTAGACAAAACACCCCATTATTAATCTGCTTTGGGCGTTATGGCATTCATAACTAAGAGTTTTAAAAACACTTCTCGACATTCTTAAAACATTTAAAAATATTCCACAGAACTTTGTAACTTTTTGCATATTTTATATCGTTCTAGAAAACTGAGGGTGGCAACAAAATATTTTCGCTTTATAAGTCACTAATTTTCGCTTTATAAGTTATTTAACATTTGGGTATTTTCATTTAGTTACAATATGCTGTTCATGTAAAGATCATACTTTTCTTTGCATTAACATAGTATCAGATATCGCATCGAAAATAATCATGATAAAAATATGATACTTAAAATTTGTGACGTAAATCAAAGTAATATGGGTTTGGTCCCTCTGTACAACTTGACCAATACTTAATCTTTCTCACTTCGTCTTACTTATCCGATATCTTGAAATATTAAACTGGCTATCGGAAGTTTATTCTTCGTTTATTATTTTCTTTTATTTCAGCTAGAGTCTTGTCTTTCATATTTCATTTAGAAATTAAATTTTATATTTTAAGAAATATTTGTGAAGACTAAGTTAAAATTGATTAATATAAGCTATTTGGTGATTGATTAACTCAAGCTATTTAGTAGCTACTAAACCATGATATAAAACATATCAAACAGTTTTAAACAAATCTTACCCAAGTCGGGGGAGTACTTTATACCATCTGAGAAAGTAATAATTTATATTCAAGCACAATGCCGTTGCATTATAACAAAAATCTTTTGAGCTGCAATAAACTTGTAGAGTAATTAGGTTTTTTTTTTATGTTGGAGACGTGAAAATGTGCAATGCGCCCTCGCATTGCACATTTTCACCTGGACATTGTGCAATGCAAAAAAAATGTGCAATGCGCCCTCGCATTGCACATTTTTTTTTCTAACCTGGACCTCTCGAATACGCGCCAAGTGTGCTACCGTTACACCACGAATTCATGGTGGAAGGAGGGAGAAAATACCTTATATAATAATGCGTGCAATTCTAACTAAACTAAATTAATTGAAATAACTTTATGAATTTATATGATGTAATGTGTGCAGTATTTTCTAACAGTACATGAAGAGTGCATTTATGTATGTAACTGCGTGTGTTGCTAACTAAAAAAAAATATTACGTGTGAGGAACAAAAATTAGATCTTTGACTTGTAGATAAATATATGATTAACAATCAAATTAATTAATTAAATTATTAACAATCATTTAACAATCAAAGCTTTTTATGGAAAACAGCTGTCTATTTTTCCCACTTCCACGGTTAATCAGAGAAACAAACTGACCAATTGGGGAAAAATAATGGACGACAACAGCGTAAAGCAAGATAAGTTACGCATCCAAGTAATAAAAAAACTTTATGAATTACAAAGTCCAACTATTAAATTGCAGCTTTTTTTCCTTCAAAATTCGATTGCAAGTGTATAAATTTGATTGCAATTTTGGTGCCTTTATAAATCTGTTATTTCAAAAATCTGTCTCCTCCCTTCATCACTTTTTTTTTAATATTGAACCCTTTCTAGGCTTTCGCCACTACTAATGCTAGAAGTAGTGGTCATTTTATTATGGAGGCACGAAATAGGCGACCACCTCCTATGAGGGAACCTACAATTTACTATATTATGGTTCTAGAGCCGTACGTGGACATTCAACCAGATAGTACGCTGTTCGTCTGAGCTCTGAGTTTTTCGCTAATTTTTCATGGATTTTTTGGAGTCCCAAGTGTAAATTTGGTGTTTAAGTGTTAGTGAATACTCGACGCATCGAATGATACTACTCTTGTGTATGTGTGACAAATATTTTCCTCAATAATTGTGTTTTTGTTCTGCGAACAAAAGATCAAGCTGTC
>KK116239.1:126759-149833 GCA_000611955.2 Stegodyphus mimosarum | reverse complement strand
TTTTTTTTTTTTTTTTTTTTTTTTTTGAAATGTTTCAATTGCATTTACTTATATTTCTACCGTATGACGGTAATCTTTCTTATTGGCAATCATATAAAATATTGTAATGTATTCTGATATAATACTGAATAGTACACATAGCATAATATCGTATAAAACTCATCTTTTCTTAACAAGATCATGCAATTTAGAAATACTGCAATTGCACCTTTTTATTGTCTTCTCTGTTTGAATGTACTCTATTTTGATGACAACATATTATATTTTATTTACATATAGAGAACTATCCTAGTGCAACTATATAAACGCATTGCACTGTACTGTAACAATTTGGTATGGCATTATTATATAAACCTATTTTCATATCATGCTGTACTCTTTGTTTAGAAATTGTATTAGTATCATGTAATTAAGTACCGCACAATTTAATAGCCTAGAATTCTTGTATAGTATAGTAACATATTCTTATGTATAGTATACCTTGTGTATTGTATAGTATAGTATCATAATCTTGCGCAAATTATATATTTAATTACTATTGTACAGCACACAAACATAGAATGGCATATATTGTAAAATGTGCATGGCATTCTTTTGTATTTTATATATTGTATTGTAATACATTCTGGTATAGTACGGAATTCTCAACATAGCATAATGTTCTGTAGTATTCATCATTCTTCAATAGGGTTCTGTAATTTAGAAATACTGCAACTGCCACTACTTAGTCGTTTATTTCTGTTTATCTATGAAAATGTTATCCTTTCATGGCAGCATGTAAACTTATAACAATCGTTCCAGCCCTTTGCTTGGCCGTGTATTTGTTGTTTTGATATTCAATAAATATGGCTCTAGATGGGGGTGGGCACGGTGCTAAACCGATTAACCTAATGGTAAAGGGACAGTGCCCGTGCCCCCCGTCACCTATCACCTGTATTATGGTTCTATATAATTAACTATGTACCGTAGCTTTATTATGGTTTTAATACTTACGTTAATTAATTTTTTGTACTACTAATTATTAATGTTTTCACGGTAATTAAAAAATCTGTTTTTCTTAAAAATATTTAAGCTCTTCTATATTGAAATTATTCAGATGATGAGTTTTAATTCTAAAATTAGTTAACATTTCCTAAGTAAAATATTTATATAATACTTAATAATATAAACAATCATTAATGTTTATAAATTAAAATTAATTTTCTAAAAAATTAATCGATTTAAGATTGTGGTAAGTATACTGTTGAAAATAAGTGGGAAACTGACTACGTTTATGTCGGAAGCTGTGTAACTTAGAGTTAGTTTGCTGACCTTTTTCTAACGAAATAAATTTTTTTTGGCCATTTAAACATCCTGCAGCAAAATACTATCAGTACAATTTAAATATCCCTAGCACATGTTTTTTAGATATTAGAAAGTAAACATAAGTTTCTTATCCATTTAGGATGAAAAAAAAGGAAAATGAAACTTACTTTAAAACTAGAACGGAAGAAAGGAAGAAGATCTTTCATCTTGAGCTGTTTTTGTTGTCAACTATATACGAATAGTAATTATTGAACGAAAGTAAAATTATGAAATAAACACTAATAATAAATTAAGCCACTTATAATCTTACACAAGAAAATTACTAAACATTAAAAAGGAAGTGTTACTAAAAATTGTATAATTTTACAAAACGGAAAATTATGTAAAAAAAAAAGTCTCTTTTCGCCTTAATATATTATTCCAAAGCTTTCCACAGCAGCTATTGAAATAATACAAATTTTAACAGCGAATTGGGAAGGCAATAATACATTTCAGATGAAAATATTAAATAAATTAAACAGCACGTAGCTAACAAATCATATATTAAAGATATCAAAATGTAAATTGACTTCAGTGTGCAATAAAGGTGAAAATGAAGTAACCGATAAAAAATGCCTGAGCATGGAGCCAATTCAAGTAATTCTAACTTGTATTCAGGAAATGAATGCTTCAGAAATATCCAACCACTTAAAAGCTTTATATTGATAAAACCATTAAAAGAAATCAGCTATATTTTAACAAACGGAATATTATACAGTTATTTCTTTTTTCTTTCAGACAATCTCTGGTAACTTCATTTCGATTTTAAAACTAATATAAATTGAAGCTAAATTAATACATCTCAGATATTTCATTTAGAAATAAGTCTAACACTTTAAGCAATTAAATAATTCCGTAAAAATTACAATTTTACGCCTATGATCAGCGTATGTATTAAACAGCCAAAGAGCTATTTCATTTTCTACTTCAAGAGAAAGCGGCGAGATCGCTTATAATTTACTCCTTTTTTTTAAAAGAGCTCATAGAAATAAGTCCTTAATGACTCATTATTTTTATAAAAATTCATGCTAACTGTATTTAACTGTGCAGTAATTTCCTAGTACATTTGAATGCCTCTACTTAATGCTGATACTTTACTTATTTCTGTGGTGATAAGTTACATGGTGTCACACAGTTTATCATATTTACCCTTTATTGCAACATAATAAGGTTACTTTAATGAAAGGATGCAATAATTATTTTACTAATTGCATTTCAAGCAGAGATTTTTTTTTTAAATTTTGCCTCTACTTTCGAAGAATATTCTGCTTATCGGTTCCATTTATTGCAGTTCATGACTCAAAGCCAGCAGCATTTTCAGTTTCTAAGCGTTGCCATGTAATTAAAATGCTATAATTTGTCTTTCTTAGGCCTTATACACCTTTTCCCCAATGTCTTTGTTTCGCAGATTTCTATAAAAATCTTTAATTTTTTAAAGTTTCAGTTAGAACTATGCATATGCTTTATTATTAAATTTCTTTTAATCAACTTCCAGATGGTATCTATATATTTCGCAAAGGAGAATGCATGACAATCCCTCGAAAAGTAGGAACACTGCCAAGTATCTAGCCCACTGCAAAATCAATTGCTATTTCTCTACAGTTTCTTTGATCTTCAGTTAACGGGATTTTGACAGTAGGTTTTTCGCAGTAGAATTATAACTAAGCATTTTCTCGCTGGGAAGATTCAGCACTTGCGTGCTTGGTTTAAAAATGTGAGTATTTTTAATGTCCAAGAAACGCATCATTAAAGACTAACGACAAAATCTGTAGAGAAAAAAATAGCTTCAAAAGGATGAAGGGACTGAATTATGTAGTTCATGAATTATCAAAATTTAGCAATGCACTAATTGATTAAATTAATGCATAATTTTCTTTACTTGCATGAAAATTTCATAAACGAGTTTTTAACTTAACAATGATCCATATGGCGCTGTTTTATTAAACCGTATGTAATATTACAATGTCTTATTGAAGAGTTCTGATTAATATTGCAATTCTCATTCTAATTATGTTTCTAATTTACAGCCAATTTACAGCTTACCTTAAATGGACCATTACTTAATAGTTCATATAAAATTCACGAATAGTGGATTTCTCATTTATTTAGCCTGACGTCAAAGTTTCAGCTTAAGTATAGACTAGCGTCATAATAAATACACTTATTTTTCAAAATATAAAGGAATTTTTCACTTGATTTAGATAAGCTTATGATCTTACGTCAAAAGAAATATGTAAATATTGAATGCTGACAGAATCTTATCATAAATTTAGTTCCTGTAATAAATAAACAGTATTAATTATTTGTATGCAAACTGAAAAATTTTCACAAGTAATATATGGATAACTGGAATAAAAGCTCATCCTTTTGAACAAAAATTACTTTTAAGCGTATTTAATCTAAAAACTGTAAAATCTGGATTTCACCAGATATGTCACGGACATAATTAAAGTATTATCGATTTAAAAATGTAGCACAGAGGAAAGAAAACAAATAAATACATCTGAAAAACATGTGCACGGGCACGGAATGACATACGTAGTTCAGGCTGCAAAACATGAGACGAACCTTGCAGCTAGACAACACAACATCTGCAGCCGTGCTCCATGGTCGTACTAGCACATGAGAGGAAGATGTGCGATCTGTCACAGCCTTGTGGATGAGATGTCTATAGTCCCGTTCAGTTGTGCTATTGCGTGTCCCACTGCCAGGATTTTCCCTTGTTTTGTTCTCCTCTGTCCATTTTCTCCTAACACGCCTTACTGTTCTACAACACGCTGCGTGCGGGCTGCAATTGCTCGATACGAAAATCCACTCTGTCGCATACCGATGATGCACCCTCTTTCGAACTCCGTTAGTTGTTGGTATGGCACCCTTCGCTGTGGACGAGGCATATTGCCTACTCCTTAAACACTCATTGCAGACAGAGGACGATAAATAGATTTCATCGCAACTTTACAGTACTTTACATGGAACAAGCGACCGGGTCTCATTCCAAGCTTACGTACCCGCTTTGTAATTTCTAATAATTTTTATGCCTTACATCACTTTGCATTTCTTTTAAGTTAGGTTGAATTTGCATAATTGCTTCACGGTATTACAATTTTCTTACTTGCTTAGGCTTATATAGCAGGTGGTTAATCTGATTAATGTCAATCAAAAAGGTTTCTTAAATTCAAGATAACCTTTTGAAATCAAAATTAGACACAAAGCATTTGCAAAGCTGTGTTTTCAGGGTTATTAAATGATCTATAATAATTTTTGCAATTATTTTGTAATTATAAAATTGTCGAAAATCGGAAACATTTCGGATGAATTTTTCTCCAGATTCTCCGGAAACTGATTTTTTTAAAATAAAATGTTCAGTTTTATCATTCGAGTCGCCCTACCGGGTTAGGACCGATGGACCTAGGTTAGAATCCCAAAGAACGCATGAGTGTTTGTAATACTGTGCGGCATGGGACACTCTAAATATACAGCGAGCCGAAAGTCCTCTCGAGAGGTGGTGAAGAGCGGAGAGAATCATGCCTACGGGATGCTCTCCATCAAAATTGGGGGGGGGGCGGAATTGAGAAATGTCGTATATTCACCTGAATGGTGCTCAAGGCGTTTGCTAAAGACAAGTGCAATCTTGCACTCCTCGCCACTATGAATTTCGTGAGCTTGTTATGATGTTACTGTCAAATAAGCGGGCTAAGTCACAACACAACAACGTTTTATGATTCGAAGTAAATATAATATGAATTTGTGCTTGAAGCGATAAGCAGAGATCCTTTACTTTCTCAAAAAAATCTGACAAATAGCATACCTTTGATAACCATAAATAATTTCCCAAAAGGAGGAGCAAGATCCAGTTTTGCTCGGTTAATTATATACTAATTTTTTAATAACATAATGAATTATTTTAATGAAAAATATAATGAGTATTTAATTGTTTTTAATTACAATGATCTTCTTAAACTTCGTCCTCTTGACATTCACCTTACTTCTGCGCACAAGAATTCTTATATTCAGTGCCTTTACATAGATTTGCAGGTAGATGGCTGTTATGGGTGCGGTTTTTAATAAATTTTATAATTTTGACAGCATCCTGAAATTGTATCGTTCAATACTATTGTTGATTATTACTCAAGTGAAACCATTTATCCATAGGTAAACAATATTTCATTCTAAAATATAAATAAAATAACATTTCTCACAACATTTGCTCAAATACATATCGCCTTGAGTCGAGTAAAACAGTGAAGTACAATAATGTGTTGTTCTTATAATGTGCAAATTCATTGCAATGAAAAACAATCAGACTATAATGGAAAAAAAATTATCACCACACTAGTCTCAGTGACGCCTGCCTTATTCTCGGTACGCCTGCCTTAATCTCGGCACGTCTGCATGATGCAGGACGTTAAATAATTTGCGTTACGCGTATTTTAATTTTGAAATCACTATATGAAGAAATTGCAGTATTGATTGAAACAGTGACTGCCGTACTGATGGACCCGGATTCGGATTCCGGAGAAGTCATGAATGCTTATAACCGTATAGTAACTGTGATGCAAGGGGTACTGAAAATACACGACAAGCCAAACGTTCTCTCGAGAGGTCACAGGTAGAGGAAAAGGGTCGGATAACAATAAATCAAGACCAAGCTTTAAGTGGGAGAATAATAACGGAATAATTTAAGTTTCAAGTACATTTTTGATAATTTTTTTATTAAAATTTATAACGTTTGCGCTAATATGTGTAGGAAAGGAATAGGGTGCATATGTTTTTGTGAACTTACCTGTATTTACATTTGATTTTATATGCTGATTACATTCTTTAATTTAATAATGCCAAATGATGGCACTCAGTGTAACAAACTGGGCTTCGCTTTTAATGTGTTTATTGCGCGCGTATGTGACAGCAACACAGAAAATTACATTATGATGTATGATACTGATCCAAAGATATGCGCAACATTACGTGTTTAAACACAGGAAAGTAGGTATTAAGCATCTTCCTAAATGTTTCCAACATATTATATGAATAATACAGCTATTTACTTTAATATCGTCGTAATACATGTATATATAACTGCTTTGAATAGTTAAACATTTTCAAAAGTAATTTACATTTTCATGAAATACTTGCCTTAAAATGTATGAAGTAATGTGGTAAACCATTATTTAAATTTGATTAGAAACAGCTTAAGCAGCAATAGGTTAAATGCGACATCTACTGTTGTGGTGGTCTTGGTTTAGTTCCCTCGGCAAAGAATAATGGGTGTGATTTTGGAATTCCCTTGGTGAACAAGAGATACACCCAATATCATACTTAGCATTCCATGTGCCATGCAAATAATAGACGTTGAGACATGAAGGTATGACCGATCAAACTGAAGATCAAGAAGAAATTGCTGACGTCCTAATTCGGGTACAAAAGTAAAGCACCCTGTAAAGCCTGTTAAGGTAAAAATCAGACAAGCTCTCTACAGGCTTTTTTCAACTAAAGACGATGGTTGAAGTTAGAATGAAACAGAATATAAAAATGGCTATTTACAAGCTTGGATAAAATAGACCACAAAATGTCTTGACTTCAGGCTTGGATCAAACAGAAAATAAGAAAAGCCAGGTACACTGCAATAAAAAAAAAAAAAATTCTAGTATTTCTCGTTCTACTGGGCCGATTGACGAAATTCAGCTTGCGTTTTTCATGTCTCGAAAGCGCGACTTAGGATATGTATTAGATTTATATATAACATTATTTCTATATAAGTATTTTGAAACAAAATCGGACTTTTTCTGTAATGTCATGCCAATCGTTTTTCCATATTTCGATTCTACCACTCAAAGTAAGCCAAACTGCCAAGTTTCGTAAAAATCGCACGAGTAGTTTTTAAAAACATTAGCTCTCAAAATTTTGTCTCTTCCATGTTAAATGAATTTGGTGTATATTTATTAATATATCTTTTTTAAATTAAACTTAATTGATTCTTCCTTTTCCATTTCGAAATTAAGGTTCATTCCAAATAAATTTCGCCCATTTTTTATGATTCATTTTTAAAATTTGCATTTTTAAATAATTTTTATAAATTTTTTGAAAACAATTCTGAATTATAATCTATAACAGTTTTGCCATCACCTTTTAAGAAGATGCATTTCTAAGCATACCGGCAAAAATTAGAGTTTTTTATTCAAAATTTCCTATGTTACATTACTAGAATTACTACGTTAGACTACGTTATACATGAATTTACGTATTGGCGCGTTTCGAAATTTAACATTTTCGTTACAAGCGATAATAACGCCAAATATGTGATTTACGCATTTTGCTAAAATTATTTGAAAGTAGTGAACGTGAACTTTTTTCCGCTCGTGTAAAATGAAAAATATGAAAGGAAAATAAATAGGTTGCGATGAATTTAGAAGTTCGAAAAGTCAATTATTCTTGGTGCAAACTGAAAAAAAATGCTCCAAGATAAATTTTAAAATTTATCCGTAAATTTCGCACCAAATTTTACAAAATTGAATATTTAGGTATATTTGAGTCTTAGAATCGAAATATAGAAAAACATTCTTATGTCATTTCAGAAAAAGTCCATATCTGTGTCAAAATACCTATGTTAGAACAATGCTATATATAAACCTAATATACGTCCTAAGTCGCTCTTTCAAGACATGAAAACGCAATTTTAATCCCGTCAATCGCCCCTGTAACCTCATTTTTTTAACGCCCTGTACACTGGTAGAAGAAGCTTACCAACCCAAGGGGGAAGTAAAAAAAAAAAGAAAGAAAAAAATCGAAGGAAAGAAAAAGAATAAAACTATGTTTTGAATCCAAATGAAATTTTTAATTTAAGTCTCTCTTACTTAAATAAATAAATTAAATTATCTATTGATATATAGTTAAAACTTTCTGGATATAGATAGAAGGAACATATTTAAATAAATGGTTTTGAACTAATAAAAAGATTTTTTTTTTAATGTAAACAAAAAGTAAAAGACCAGCCAGTCTATTTTTCATTTAATAGCTACAGTTGAATTAGAAAGAGGTACACCTTTATTGAATATGATTACACTTTAATGGGATTAAATTTCTTGAATATCTTAATGATGTAAATTTTTTTATGACAGAGTTTAGGTTATAGCTCAAAACAAACTTGCCGTCGTAATTAATTAAACATCAGTTTGCGCACCAGAAGTTGCGTTAAGAGTACACAGTGCATGTAGAAAATTCCTTCTTCCGCAAACTCGAATTTTTACAGCCAAACAAACTCTAGCTATGTTGGATGAAATAAGAGAAAATAAAATAACAAAAAGGAATAACGTATAAAAAAGAAACACGGCAGGAGCACAATAGCCACGTAATGTTGCGTGTTCTTAGCCTTACGTTAGCATCAGAGGAAACTAATTGTGGGCTCAAAACTTGGATGCCTGCCAAAGCCCACACAGATACAACGACTTTTTACAAGGAAGCAGACGGCCTACGGATATAACAACTAAAAGAAAATATTTGGAACAAAACATCAGTATATTTACAAGTTTATGGGACTGCCGAAGTGAACCAAGTGTCGGCAAAATATTGTGTAGATAAGTTTCACTATATTATATTTAATCCTTATAATCTAGCTTTCTTAATTCCGTAATAGCACGTAATATAGTTTATTACAATTTGATGATTTATAAAAATGTTTCAACACATGAATTTCCTGAATATGAAAATATAAGCTACATATGTAATTCAAAAAGCATTTCACATAACGCTATTTAGACTCTATCTTGCTAGGTTTTCTTTCTATTAACATACTACAACATAGTAAACTATAAAAATATAAAAGGTAACCATGCAAATCTTCAAGTAAAGCTTCTGGTTTGGGACCAATTTAGCTACGTCTCTATGACAAGTGTTTTAGCAAGAATAAGAACTCTTCGATCTACCCCTATTGCATTCATATATATATATATGATATTTTAATGCGTAGAAGGAACCCGGTACTTTTATTTTCAGGCAGTCAAAGGGCCTTTACTGCGTAGTGAGAAAGATGGATGCATAAACCAAAAACTTCCAGACGTGGCTGTTCGGAAACATAATTTTATTCCATGATAATGCACATTAAATCAGCTTTTTGTAGACAAAATATTTCTAAATCGTAGTTAGCACAATAATAATTATGAACATGGGCTTTAAGGTAAAGAGCAATAAAGCATAGCATCGCAGATGTTTCGTATGGCAGGAGAAATTCAGAAGGGGAACTGACATAATTCCTCGGGAAGCATTATTTATACTAGGCAGGTGCATATGTACAGCTAAATTGTGATTGGTTAATTTTTAGTTCTCTTTACTGAACAGCGTTATGTAACATGGAAAGATCTCGGATTTTGGAGAACAGATGAACTTAGGAGAAGAACATAAAATTTAGAATAGTGAATTTTGAAGTCGCCAATAATTTTTTAACATAGCCATCGTATTTTCTTATATCTTAAATATATATATGTAAGATAAAAATATGTAAATCAAAATTATAATTTAAATTAACCCCTAATTCGCTTTAATTCTCTCCCTCTGTTTTAAAAATCGTAATAAATTCTCTGGACTGCGTCATTTCTAGCTCAATCCATTTTGCATGGCCTGCGCAGCGCTGATGAGGTAATAATTGGAAACTGAACCTTTCAACTCAAACCAAAACTTTTACCTTCGTGTGCTTCCATATTGGCTAACTTAAGCACTTCAGCTGCTTCTCTCTTCGCTGCTTGAACGTTAATTTAGCTCTTCTCGTCTCCTAGCGCAATAATATTAAAAATGTAAATGTTATTGAATAGGCACAAATAGAGTGTCAAGTGATTGTGGCCACGAACATCAACATGAAAATAAAAATGGAATTAAAACCGCTTCGACTGCCAAGTTTCTTTTTCTTACATAGCTATTACGCATCGAAGCTGTTCCGCCTTTTCCTTGCATTTTATTATTACATATATATATATAAGGGAACCAAAACTTAACCAATAGCATCTTAGCTGTGCTTATGCACCTACGTAGTATAAATACTACTTCTCGAGCAATTACGTCATTACTTTTCCTAACTTCTGCCACGCAAATGTCTCCGCGCTGCTATGTTTTCCTGTCTAAGATGCTTCCGTCGTATTTTTAAAATCCGTGTATATAAAAATTATTGTATTTAACTATGACTGGATAAATACCTTGTCAACCAAAATGATTTGATATTTTTGAAAATAATGATGTTGATTCTTCAAATTCAGTTTGGTCTAGCTTCATCTTCATGCCTTTACCCTCAGCCATGACGACTGCATTAAAATATCACATACATACATATAATTCCAATTTCAGTGTGTAAATAACCTTTATGTTTTCTTTTGGAATTCCATTGTTTTCCTTTTTGTTGTTAAAGTAGCAAATTATTTGTCATAAATCTTTCTGAAGGGCGTGATGGCAAATTTAAGCCGTGTCATATGATTCTTAGATAAGCCTAAAAATGACTATAATAATGGCAAAAGTTGAAGTAAAATCTTGAATGCATTTCTAATTAAATCGAGCATTTAACTAGATCAATGGCAGTAAACTAATAAGAGGACAATAAAAGTTTATTTCCCTCTCCTGACTTGTGTTATCATTGGACCTTTACAATGCTCTTCTTTGCAAATATTTTATGCCAGCAATTTGTATCTTACGTGTATCGTTCCAACGCCATTTGTGGGTTTTCACTGTGCTGATCAGTTTGATCAATGTGCAGTCAGGAAAAACAATGGGTGTTGATATCAGAAAATTTTGAAATGTTTTCTCTGTAACCAAAACCTCTGTACCATCAGTGTAATCCTCCTCATCGCTATACGGACCGTAATCGTCACTGTAACCATCATCATATTCGCTGTAACGACTGTAACCATAGCTCTATTATTTTAAATCATAATAATTTCAGGCATATACTTTTAAATAACAATATCCGAAATTTCATTTTGATTGTTTGAGCGGGTAGGCCGCTAGGGGTTCATATTTCGGGGAAGATTTTTTATGACCACTGTGTATACATTTGCGAAATGTAAATCTGAATTTATGTAAGATAAAATAGTATTTTAAATTAGCAATAGCCCCTTAATTCATCTTTTTAATTTGGGCACTTCGCTTTTCTAGTCTAAAAATAGTAATAACTTTTTAGATACTGCGTCATATGTCAAAACTAATTCCGCATCATGTCATTTTAACCTTCCGCATTCCGTATAGTTCTTAACCATTCGGATTAACGACACATTTCGTTGTAAATACTGCTACAATCTAAATACACTCTCTCTCTTGTGCCCTTTGCTCTCTCTTAAAAAAAATCTCCCGTTCTACTGAGGGAATTGATGAAATTCGAATTGTGTTTTTCATGTCTCGAAAGCGCGACTTCGGATATATATTAGATTTATATATATTGTTCTAATATAGGTATTTTGACACAAAATTGGACGTTTTCTGAAATGACCTACCGATTTTTTTTTCATATTTCGATTCTACGACCCAAATTACGCTTAATGTTAATTTTTTTAAAATTTGGTGCAAAATTTATGGAGAAATTCAAAAATTTATCTTGGCACATTTTTTCCAGTTTGCTGCAAGAATAATTCACTTGGCGAACTTATTAATTAATGGCAACCCATTTTCCTTTTCCTTTTTACATTGTGCAAATTCGGAAAAATGTCACATCGTTCCTATTTTCAAATAATTTTAACAAAGTGCCTAAACCACATTTGATGTTATTATCTCTTATAAAAAATATGCCACACTTCAAAACGCGCCAATAATTCACATATATCTTCAGAAGTTTTTTGCAGGTATGCTTAGAAACACATCTACTTTAAGATGATGGTAAAAGTTTTATAGATTACAATTCAAAAGTTTTTCGAAACATTTATAAAAAATATTTAAAAATACAAATTTAAAAAATAAATCATAGAAAACGGGCAAATTTTATTTGGAATGAACCTAAATTTCGAAATGCGAAAGGAAGAATCAAATAAGTTTAACAAGAAAAGAGAGATTAATAAATATATACCAAATTCAATTAACTTTGAAGAGCTTATATTTTGAGAGCTAATTTTTTAACAATAACTGGTTCGATTCTTACAAAACGTGGCAGTTTGGCATAATTTCATTCGTAGAATGGAAATATGCAAAAAACATTGACAGGTCATTTAAGAAAAAGTCCAAATTTTGTGTCAAAATACTTATATTAGAACAATGCTATATACAAATGTAATACATAACCTAAGTTGCGCTTTCGAGACATGATAAACGTAAGCTGAATTTGGTCAATCGGCTCAGTAGAACTGGAGATATAGAACTGTCCCATTCCCACCCCCCAGTGTACAAGTTACATCAATGCTACCATTGCTAGTCCATTACAACTGCCACCTACAAAGTCATCTAAGCTGTGACTAAAAGTGAATTGGTTTCATTTGAGCATCTGCATTGAGGCGTGCTGTACTCCGCACTGCGAAACCTCTTGCCCAATCATTATTCATGATTAAAACAATGAAAATAAGTTTATAAACACTTTTGCAACTAACTACGCCCTCTCTTTTGCCACTTGCTTGAATCATCCATGTTTTCGCTTTTTTGCATTCCCCATTGATTAAAATGTAACTGCGTATATAAAATTGTGAGGTCCAGATAGCGCTCCTATTGTGATAAGAGATTTCTGCAGAATGTGATTCTCAAGAATTTTTTATTTTCAGGAATAAAATGTGTTTAATCTTCAAGCTAGGTGTGCTTTGTAAAAATACCAATCATTTACGCCACAGTTTTTTCGGGTATGAATTAAAATATGAATTAGTGCCTTCTCCACTAAATTCTGTCATGATCCCCGCCATTCCAGGCATGATTATTAGCAGCGATTATGTCGAGTAAAAGATGAGATGATATATTTTGCTGGAGTTAATTTGTGAGAGTTTGATTAGGGAAAGCTTCAATATAAAACTGTGGGTTGTTTCACACCGCTAGTGTTGTACGAATTAAGAAAAATGTGTGTCAAAAAAATTGTTCTTGTTCAAAAATAGATATTTTAACCATGAAGCCAGTTATGAGTTTCTCTCCAGTCAGTCTACTTTCAGTCTCAACAGTATGTCTTGCTACTTCTATCACCTCTTCGGCCATGACTTCAAAGTGAATTAGTGCCTTCCCTAATCCAGCTTTCATCTAATATCAAGTTGTCTACAGCGGAATAAAGAACACATCTTCCACCTCGACAGAAATTGCCGCTAACTCCAATGGAAAAATTATTAAACCTCTAATCCTCAAGATACAGCTATTTACCGGTCTCAGTCATTCAACCTGCGCAATCGAGAATCAACAAGTCATTTACACCGAATCATTTTAAAAGAAGTGTGCTGTAAGTTTTATTTTCAACTTCATCGCAGGCATCTCTTCGATTGCGTAATGGAATTACAGCAAAATTAAGTGAAAAGAAAAAAAAATCTTTCTGTATTCTGCTCGGTTATTTAACCAGTGCTTAAACAATTAATCACGCCGAGTGTTTACAAAATAAAAGTAATCTCCCGATGTATTCAAAAGTGCTTTGAAGGTCGCCGAATTACGTATTATTTACTTTTCTTCCTCCGGCTGCTATGTGAATATTAAAAATAATTTAATTATCATTTGGTTGTATTCTGATATTTTATCATATAATGTTGTTTTATCACTATATTATTATTATTATTTGAATGTAGCACTGCTTGTTGAAAATATAAAATCAAAATTTTATGTTATCAAAACGTTTAACTTTTCATAATTATGTCTGATAAAATTAAGTGTCAAATTTTAGGACATTTAAATTATTTTTAGGGAAAGTTATAAAGATAGTGATTGTTGATAAGAATTTTTAAATGAATGAAATACTATTGAAAAATTGGTTCAGAATATGATAAACAAAGTGTTTTGAGTATACGAAACAAAATAATGAAAGTAATTTTGAATGCTAGTAAAGAAAATGATGTAAAGCTGTCATTTGCATATCATATAGGAAACATAATTTTGATAATGAATATAACTAATTTATAATTAAAATATTAATAATTTTATAAATTGAAAAAATAAAATTGATTATGAACAATGTAATTAAGAGGTGCAACTAATACAGATAAATAATATGTAAATGTGGTAAATGAATGTTAAAATTAATTCATAATTATATGTTAACATAGGTTATTTCTATCTTGTTTAAAAATACTTAATTTTTTCATGTGTCATTACTACTTTCATTCATTAATTTTTTATATAATGCAGTGAAAGTTTAATTTATTTTTTATATAAATGGAATGTTTTTAGTGTTGTTCAAAAAGGCCAGTTGCCTTTAAACAAGGAATGGAGGCCCTTTCAAGTAACTTCATAGCATCCATTCGCTACTAGTGCGGAACACCAGTTGCTCAAGTGGGTTTACCCATAAGATGGATTTGTTAGGGAAAGCTGCAGGGTATTCCAGTTTTTACAAAAATAAGTAAATTTCACATGTCTTAATAATAAATAGCATAATTTCAGTAAAATTATTTCAAAATGTTAAATAAAATGAAAATTAGCTATTAAGTTAAAAAGTTATTAAATCAAAAATTATTGTTACTAAATTAGTTAAATTAAAAATTTTGAAATTTCTGGTGAGCATGCAGAATAATTAATGTATGTTTTCAAGTTTTTTAAATTCTAAAAGTACTTCCCTAAACAAACATCATTATGAAGGTTCTAAATTTAATTATAATAATATACTTCCAAATCTGATTTTTTTCTTACAGTCTGGCTTCCTTTTTATCGAAGAATTTTTTAAGAAATTACTATTGTAGGGTAGTTTAAAATTCTGTTTGCTAAATTTCCGACTTACAGTAAAAGTAAGTACCACGACTATACAAGTTATTCGTATAACTTGAATTTTAATTTTGGGGCATTTATTTTTTTAATATATTATAAGTGCTTATTATAAAGTATTTTATAGCTATAAAAGTAAATAAAAACTTTGATTTTTTTCCATTCAGTTCTAAAATCCAGTTACCTTGGATAAGGAACGGAGGTTTTTATGGTCAACTGTATTTGAGCAGTCTACAGCCATTAGCAATAGTTACGTTGATTCGCTTGTACAGGGCCTGCCATTTTCCCTCAAAGATTACTTAATTATTACACTCTATTGTATTTATTCATTTATGTGTATTAATTGTTACATTTCTGTACAATAAAAGAGTTTGGTTTTGTTTTATAATGAGTAAATAAGTAGTAATTTTAATAGAATTTCTTAAATATGTATTAGAAATATATTGATAACAACATTATGTTTTACGAAAGACTTTTACAAGATTAAAATTTCTAATATGATCTTCCAGCCTCCTCAAGTATTCTACAAAATTATATTTTAGAGACTTTCAATCTGAACGGACAAAACTAAATTTAATTTACAGAATCATATTTTGTTATAGTATTCCAAATACATCTTGAAGCCATTTATTTGCTTTCACATTGCAGCTATAAATATTGTAAAAAATTTTTCTTCCCTTGCTAAAGCTCTAATGCTTTTTTTCTTAAAAGGCTTTCTGTCGCCAAGCCTTTTCTCCTTGAAAGAGGGATATGTAAAGGATAAAATACGCTATCAAAATTGCTAATCTAATTAGTGTATAAAGCAAGGCCCTTCGTATCTGCAATGACGCCTGCAGTAATTCGTATTGCGAAAACTCTTGCCCAGTCATCATTCAGGATTAAAACAATGAAATCAAGCTTATAAATACTACTTTAATTAACTATGTGCTCTCTTTTAGCCCTTTCTCTCCCCCGTCTCTGTGCTTATTTGCATTTCCCATTGTTTAAACTGCGCATATAAAATTGTGCCATGCTTTCCCGATTGTGATAATTGATTTCTGCAGAGTGTGGTTCTAAAGAATTTAGATTGAGAAATAAAATACGTATAATTTTCAAAATAGTTAGAAGTTCTAGCCTTCTACACAGCAGTTTTTTAAGCCATGAATTAAAAAGTGAACTGGTGCCTTCCCTAATCAAGCTCTCAGCTAATATGTAATACTAGAAGGAAATAGATCATCACGCGCACACACATATGTACTATACAGCTATAGCTGATGAAACAAATACTCATGGTAGTGAAGCAGAATTAAATGTAATGATGCGGAAGCACTAATAGCGTAAAATTGGATATACTGCATTTCATAGGTATTGAACAATAATGAAGAGCAACTTGGCAGTCGAGATACATCGTATATTCTTCTTTATTTTAAAAACCATACTGTGCCCACAAACAGCTTGGAACTCTAATTGCCTATTTCTGAACGTTTACATTTTGGATGCCTTTGCGGTAAAATGTGAAGCAGCAGTCTAGCCAGGCCAAAGTACAGAAAGCAGGTAAGTTGTGTTCAAGATGAAATCTCAATTCAGAATGAGTTAGTTTCGGTTCTCAATGCATTTGATTGGATAATTAATACTGCTGTAAAATTATTATTGGCTGTTTAAGTTCCATTTATATCATTAGCGTTATGTAAGGGTCATATGGCATGGATTAGTCTCGAAATGACGATGTACAGAAAAAAGTAATATTATTTTTAGAATAGAGAAGAAAATACGAAATTATAATTAAGCATTGAGTGGATATTGCTAATTGAAATTATAATTTATAGTTGCATATTTTTTACCTTACATGTATAAATTAATACATATTTATTTATAATGCTGCAAAGTAGCTCGTTCAGTAAATTTTTTATCTTACAAATATACAAATATATATGATTTTCAAATATTAATAGAATATTTTCGTCGCTTTTTAATATTAATAAAGTGAAGGAGATCATAAATTTAAAAACATAGTTTTCTTTGAATGCAGTAAATGTTTAACATTAATGAAGAATAGAAACTGAATACTTTCTTCTAGTTATATAACTTAATTTCTTTTTTCAACATATATGCGCAAATGATAAAGCAGAAAAATTTCACACTTACATCCTAACTGAAAAGAAACTTTGGTTATTTCTTTTATATGTGTATGAAGAGTAAAACGAAAATTGCTATTAAACAACATAACATCCCACTAACTAAACATGGTAATTTTTTAAATAACTTTGTTAATTAACCTGGAATTACTAGCATTTTGTGTTTATTTAATTTCTTAGCTAGTTATCTGACTCATATCTTTAGTTTTAAATTTAATTTCGCGATTTATGTTCAAAAGTAATTTTAAAATGTAAAATAAATTTGCATTGCTAAACTTGCTTAAAACTTGCTTTAATGCTTTCGTGATGCCCCCTTATATAAACAGAGGCATTAAACTAATTTAGTTAATTTTTAAAATGTAAATAGCGGACTAAATTTTTAAATGCCACGTTTTGGAGAACGCATATACGGAAATCAGATATTCAGACTGATAAAATCGATGTTGCGTCATAAAAAATTCGCTGTTTAATGATTTTTCCTCTATGGATGTAATTAACTTATTAAGAATTGTTTCTCGATATGTTAAGAATTTAAGATGTAGAGACCAATATTATTTTCTCTGCATTGCAATTAGAAAACTGTTGCAAAAATGTAGTAACTATTGTTGAAAGGAGATGTCTTAAAACAGGTATGATCTGCTTTGATTAAGATTAGACACAGGCACTACCTGTAATCCGTCAGTTTATCAGGTCTTCAAAGTAGTCAGTCATTAATTAAAATAATAATAAAAACTTAGTTACGTATTAATTATAAATTTATAGTACCCGTTAGTGCAACAATTTCGCGAATCATATCCATAAAAATGATCTATTGCAGCATCTCATACTGTAGATTAGATGATGTTAAAAAGAAAATATTCCAACCCACTCCAATTAACCTCCGAGAGACATCGCAATTTTGAGCATTAACTGCCCCATAATCCAACTCGCTCCGGAACAAGTACGTAATCTACACTAAAGTAATCGAAAATGTTGAGCACACGCGAGTGATAAGCAAATTACAGGCCTTAAAGCATCCGCGATGAAAACATTAACCGATTCAATTAAAAGAGACCTGGTCGCTTTTATCTGTTAAGGACCCCATCAATTGGGAACAGGAAGAGTTTGCTGCCCGTCAGGCGTAAATCTCGTGAGTAATACTGTTTGAAGATAGTGGCGTAAGCTTTACGAAGCAATCATCGGAATTTTTGCTTTTCCTCCTTCGCAGAGGGAACTATATTTTTACGACGCAGAGCATAAAAGTTGAATTTTTATTGTAAAAATTTGCTAGTTCCTCGAAGGTAATTGAAAAGCGAAGCATTAAAGATTGCTCTGCAGAGTTTGTTGCACGGTTGAATTTTGTGGTGTCTTGACCAGGCTCGTAAAACACTTGATTGATCTAATTCCACGGGTAACTGTTAAGAAGTTTATGGTTCCCTAATCATGATAATCAAGATAGAAATAATGGTCTTTCTTCCAGCCCTTCTAATATTCTTTAGTAAACAGGACCGAAATTCTTTTACTTGAAAAGAAAGCGTCTAATAAAGTGGGAAGGATTTTCACATAGCTTTAAACTTTGAATGACACTGGTGTAGATATTGATAACACAAATTTTGCGTCACCGACTTCTTTCCTTGAATCAGTCATTTAGGGGTAATAATAACGCATGCAGCTGTACTATTTTCACGGATAATGAAAAATATTGACATAGGAAAATATTACCATCTTTTGTTACAACTGACGGACGAATTTTTAAAAATTTGGTTAAAAATAGATAGTTAGCTAGAAATTCATGTTAATATTTCGGAAAAATACGGATGTTGTAGCTTCTAATCATGTTGTTGTATAAATCAAGGGGGAAAACGTAACGTTTTGCTACATTTACTTCTAATGTATACCCTAGAATATTTTACAGTTTCTGAAGCTATTTGTTCAAGACATAGTGTTAATTCGTTTATTATACAGGGTGTGTATAAAGTCCCGGACGCATTTTGATGTTTAATAACTCATAAAATAATAAAGATAGATTAAAAATTAATAACATAAATGGTTAGATAGACTCAAAAAGTTTCACGACTCTTGTCAATGAACTTCCACGTGTGCCCCCCTTCGTCGCACGGAGAATATCAAGTCGATATTCAATTTCACGTCAGGTATCGGCAAGCATGTCGGCATCCACATAGGCTATTGCGGTTGCAATTGTGGCTTTTAGGTCATAAATGTTCGACATTCTCCTCCTGCAAACGTTGTCCTTTACAAATCCCCAAAGGAAAAAGTCCAGCGGCGTTATAACAGGTGATCTGGATGGTCAAGGAATTAGACCTTCTCGCCCAATCCATCTTCTTGTAAAATGGCCGTTCAAAGAACTACGAACGATGGTACCCCAATGAGGTGGTGCACCATCTTGTTTCAAAAAGACATGTGGCTGAAGCTCTTCTAGTTGTGGAAATACGAAGTTTTCCAACATGTCTAAGTATACGAATGATGAGACCGTCTTTTCTGTAAAGACGAAAGGCTCAATGACTCGGTCGTGCATTAGTCCACATCACACATTAACCTTTGGGGAATCCCTTTGTGTCTCACGGTATTCATGGGGGTTTTCAGATTCCCATATGCGCACATTATGGCTATTAACAATGCAAGAAAGATGAAAGGATGCTTCGTCGGAGAAAATTACAGAAAAGTACAGATATTTAGACTGGAAAATGAAATTATCTGAAATTAACCACACGCGCAGACGATATTTACAAAAGTAAAGATATTCAAACCTGGAAAGGAAAATATATAAGTTATTCCATCAATAAATGCCATAAGTTTGTTTATATCTTCATTATTTTATGAGTTATTAAACATCAAAATGGGTGCGGGACATTATAAACACCCTGTACTTTTTTTTTAAATGGCCGGGGACCTGATTCAATAGCCGTTAGCCTTGCGCCACTACAAGGGTCGGACGCGGTGGCCTATGAAGCACCTTTTAAGTGGCCATCGTTGCCTTCTGTGAAGGGAAAGACAGTTACAACCATGCCCTCAGGGATTCAAAGTAGGGCCGAATTACTAACCACTATACCGGGTGGGGGGGGCGCTCATTATACTTTAAAAAAATGAAGACGCATTTTTGAATCATTTAGTACCGATGCCACTAATTTAAAAACATTTTGTATAAAGGTAACACGTCAAACGCATGCTCAAATATTTTGTAAATGGTATTTAAAACCTTAATCTGAATAGATCAAAACATGATATATTTTAATTATTGCTCTGGTTTTTGAAAGTAAGATATTATCATTGCAGTCTTGCCAAATATATCATTTTTCGCACACAATTTGTTTTTAAGGAACTCAGTTGTTGATAAGTTAAAAACTTTTGCGACAGTGTTTTGTGAGAAAATGAGGAAGGGCAGTCGCAACAAGGTTTCGATCCCAGCTTTATAATCTTAAGAAATGTAACAATATTTTTGCCTTTTCACTTGTATCAAATGAAGCGATTGGGCATTTATAGGTCGAATACCAATAGCTGAGTGAGATACCTCAAAACATGATCTAACGTCAATATTTTATCAAAATGCTGAAAATAATTTTAAAATAATTAACGGCGGCAAAAAGAAGCTGAAGTGGGCATCACATGACTACCTTGTATGGTCTATTAAAAACGCACATTTTGCTACATTTTATTTAAATTTATTTCCTTGAATTTCATTAGAGATATATTTTCTTTAATCAATTTAGTTTTCACTTCGCCGCAAGGTAAAAGTACATAAATACTCAAAACATATTTATCAAAAATTCTGAAATACAGAAAAAACTAAAACACCAAATACAGTTAAGAACAGTTAAAAAAAATTTTTTTAAGTTAAAATTAGAATTTTTACTGAAAAAGAAGTAATTCGGCCAACCGGCAGGAAGACAAATTTTTCGATGCACAGAACTGCAAGTTAACTTTTGGTCCCACTGGGAAAAAAGACACTGAAGTTGGTGCACTAAATGACTTAATTTACTGTTCTACTAAGAGTTTCAAATGTAAGCAATAGCGTCCCCGTTAGGCCTAGAGCCATTCAAACTTTTAAATTGTTGATAATTCTACAACTGTTGCGTGCAGATTAACTACAGGCATTAAAACCTTAACTGGAACCTATCACTTTCAAAGCAAAATTATGATCTTTAAATCTTTTTTTCAGACACTTTTAAAGCAAGAAAATGCTCAATTTACTGATATATAAGAATAAAAACACAGATCTAACCACGCGGGGTAAGAGATTGGGTGTATATATATATATATTGAGGAGGATTGCAATAAAACATCGAGGTGCATAACTACATGTTATAGCAGTCTCATGCACAAATTTTCAGCGTTCTACGGCTAATCGTTTTTGAGTTAAGCGAGATATATATGTACATACAAAATCCTTTCTGAATCCATTTTAAATCCATTTTCAAACCGCTAAGTGAAAAAGGAGTCCTTTACTATGTTGGTACGTGCAGATGTCACGCAAGAAATCATTCAAATGGATTCAAGAGCGGTCAAAATGGTTATTTTCGTTGAAATATGATACCCAAAATTTTTCGCGATCACAATACTTCCTTTACTTCGTATAAGAAAGTAAAAAGAAAAAAAAAAGCTTTTCATCATATTTATCCACGATATATTTTCTCTTATAAAAATAAAAGTTTGTGTAAAATCATTACTTTGAATCATTACTTCATACTTAAGCTTTAGCAAAATAGTTGATTTCTAAAAAGCAAAAAGTAAATACGTGTACTTTTCCACTTTGTTCGGTTCTTCAAGGATATCACAGTTACGGAGCAATTAACACCTTAATACCGTTGGGGGGGCATTCTGCGTCGAAAGTCACTTCGTATTTCAGATGACTTTCCTTTTCTGCATTCTTTGTCATGAAGGGATGCTCTCTTATAGAGGGAACAAAGAACGGAAATCTGCTACAAAGACGTTAACAAAAGAGAAGTCTTGGGGCATTGGCTACAGAAAAAGTGCTTAGAGGTGTTACATTCTCAGCAGAGCTCAGTTTCTCAAAATCAAAGAAAAGTGACAGTTTTACAATCATTGATAATCATGGAAACAAAGATTTAAGATTATTTTCAACTTATATTGTTTTTTATAGCATAAAATAAAGTAATAACACTCCTGAGTCTAAAGAATGGCGTTTAATTTTAAAATTGAATTTTTTAAATTTACAGTTGGAACATTTATTTAATCCGTTATCTAATTCTAAGTTTTTATAACAGCATTTAACTGTGTTATTTACGTTGAAGAAACGTATTTACTGCATTTTCTGGATGTTACAGATAAATTAATAAAGCAGTAATTATTGTTAAATTATGAGGAGTCATGTAGCATTGTCGGCATAACATATAAGATTGGAGAGTGTTGGATATATTTTTTTCGGCCTTTATTTAGCAAAGACCGGATATTTGTATGGATAAAGAGCTCCTCGAGGTAGCAAAGTGAGGTTTGAAGAGTGTAAGAACTTAATGCTACTCGTTCTCATTCTTAAACCTCATTTTTCTATTATAGAGAGGTAAAAAATAAATTACTTCTTACCTTAGTCGTTTTGAGAGACAAAGTTGTAAGGTTTTAGTTAAACTAACCAAGTTTATTTTAATTTAACTCTTTTCTATCTCCTCTCTGGTTCAACTTCCTGTCAGAAGAAGCGCGCGTTTTTAGCTTATGCTAATTTTTTAAGTTCAGCCAAGCACTATTTAAGACAGAGGTAGAAACCTCTCGGTGTGTGAGAGCTTTGCCTCAGATCACGGTCACGCTGCTCAACGTTCGCCTGACCAGCTAGCAGTTTA
>KK116239.1:72788-126217 GCA_000611955.2 Stegodyphus mimosarum | reverse complement strand
TAAAAGGGTTGTGGATGATGACTCTCCACACCCAGGATTTGGCGACTAGGTCCCCTAAAAACCCTAGTCGCCCTTTAAAAAGGGGAGTATATAAGGTATATCTCCCACATTCTTAGCGTGCCTTCGTGGTGTAATGGTCAGCACACTGAGCCGGTATTTCAGAGGTCCGTGGTTCGATTCCCGGCGAAGGAATTGCATATTTTCATGTCTCCTGCTTGTAATTAACCTAATGTCTCTACAAAGTGACATTCAAGAACTTACCAGAACATGGACGAAGAAACTGAAATAAAGTTTTAGCCCAGTAAAATTATTCGTCTGTTTATAAATTAAAATTAAAGCAAGTTAAAGCTCGTACAGACTAGTGTTTAACTGCGTCTGCAAACTAAAATTTCGTGGGTTAAAAACAATTCTTGTTACTTATTACTGCACAGCACTAAACACTATTTATTAATAATATAATAGCGTAAGAGATCAAAAAGTATTTTTTTTTGCAGTTACATAGTATAGTTATTTCTATGGCAAGAGCTAGCTAATGGAACGGTTTTTGGATCTAAATCCTTTTAGTAATAAGTTTTGCTCTAAAATCTTCGATGAATTGAATTGAATACTTTTATAACTCGATGTAAGTAAGTGCATGGTTCAGCCATGCCTTAATGCTCCTCATACGTATTCCCAAGCAACTAAATGCTACATTATTTCTGATTAGTGCCGCAGAGACGGGAAAGTGGATTTGCGTGCTGAAGGGCCCAGGTTCGAATACTGGAGAAGGCATAGATGTAAACTGTCTGTACCCTCATAGGAGGTAACGGTGGCCCATATAATACCATCATAATAAAGTGACCACCGCTTCCGGCCTTAATAGTGGCCATTGCCTCTAACGGCTAGTGCCGGCCATTGGAAATTAAAAAAAATTGATTAGTCTGATTTAAGGATGTTTGGCAAAGCACTCGAGAACAGTCTAACAAAGGAAAAGAATGTCTTTACTAACCACTTTCCCTTTTTAAGAGAGATTGACTTGTTTATACGTTATACATAGGGAAAAAACATGAAAAATCTCATGCAGCCAGTTCGTTCCCCACAGAATCTGAATCTTGTCGAACTACCAGAGTTTAAGTGTTTAATTCTCTGCAGCCTGAAGGATTATTTACTTAAAGCATAGTACATAATGGCCATTTGTTCATAGGATAAATGTCTTCGTGAAAGATTTTCTGAGCGAACCTGTAACGAAAATAATGTGTGCGTTCAAAAATAGTAGCAAAATGTCGAAAGTAATGTTTACAAAATATATTATGTAGCAATTAGAATTTATTCTTTTACACACTTTCAGTATGAAACTCAAAACGGCGGAAAACACGTACATATAATTTGTAAGAAAATGTTCTGATCACTAGGCACTGAAATAACAACGAAAATTTGAAAATATTTCGAGTGTTACTTACAGCCACATATACAAGACAAAAACAAGTGTAAGCATAACAATTAAATTTTTATATGCAGAATATCCGTAAAGTAAGATTTTGATTCTTATAATTATATTTGCGTGTTTTACAAGGTTATCTTCTTATTTATGTATATTCATATATATATATATATATGAATATACATAAATAGGAAGATGAATATATATTCATATATATATATATATGAATATATATTCATTGCGACTTGAATAGGACGTCCTTAAGATGTCGATTTACAAAGTCCTCAGGATATCTGAAAATCAACATCCTCAGGAGATCTTCATATCATTCATCCTCAGGAGATGTATCCCGGGACATTGCGATTTGAACAGGACAACCTCAGGATGTTTACTTAAGAACTCCTCAGGATATCTGAGAATCAACATTCTCAGGATATCCTAACTGTTTCCCGGAACATTGCGACTTAAATAGGATATCTTGAGGATGTCTTGTGTTATGGGGGTTTTATTACGATAAAAACTATTTTCTATTTTTAAGTTATTCCTCTTCAGTTACCATTCAATAATACGACTACTCTTTCTTTTAGGTATTTTCCATACACTATGTCGCTGATTTCCTTCTTGAGAAGATGCGTATGTTTTGCGACAGTGTTCTTGGCATTACATTTATTGTATTATGATTATTATATATTGTATTGATATATGTTATTAACACATGTATTGTATTATTGCTATGCTTATTTCTGTGTATTACAAAATAAATAGCAGTATGCAACTTACGCATATGTGCTTTGCCATAAAGGCAACTTATTCAAGAATACATGAATAATTCCTGTGATATATGAGAGAAGCTGAGTCAGGAAATTCGAGAGTCACTCATATACAATAAAAACATAATATCGTTGAAACTCCTTTAACTCCTATTTCATCTAGCATTCCCCTTTAGAAGGCACTTCCGAATTCCTAGACCCTTAAAATATGAGGCCAAACTCTCATTTAAGTAACACTCGGTGATAACAAGCAAAAACTTTTGTCTCGTGAATGTGTGCTAAGAGCGGGTTCCACTGCATTCAGATTCAAACTACACTCGTTGAAACCGATTTATTATCTTATAAGGTATTTCTCGCAACTTCTTTGCATGCCTTCGTGGTGTAGTGGTCAGCACGGACGACGCGTTTTCGAGAGGTCCGTGGTTCGAGTCTCGGCAAGCGCCTTGCTTACTTTTAATATCTCGTGCTTCCAAATAACCTAATGACTCTACGATCTGAAGAAAGGCACTAACCGACAATAAATGAGAATTAATTTTGTATGTTAAAATTAAGATATATTATATTCCTTCATTACGATATTGAATAAATCACTGATCCAGCAGCTGGCAAATAAAAACGTTCAGTAAAATAATGCACTGAGGCATCCTTTATTTGCATAAAACGAAAAAAGTCAGGATTTTTGAATGATAGATATTTATTTAGAATGTGCCCAAAATTATAAAACAAATGATGTTATTTCGTTAAAATTTTATTTATGACTGCAGTGTAGAAAATCATTTTAAAGCTCACTACCACAAAACGAAGCAAAAGAAATTAATAAATTTCAGTTTAGTTTAACTAATAAGGAATTCAATTCCTCAGTCAATAAAATTTTTGCAATTTCATCAAAGAGATGTTTGTTAAAATGTTTCTGCAATTATCAGAATGCTTTCAAATAAGGTGGAATTTTACAAACAAAGAGCTCAGTTTTAAAACACACTTCGTCTTCAGTTATATTTTTAAGATAACATGTATATCGAATGGCTGTTAACAGAAATTGTATATTCATAGGCTTCATAGGCATAAAAACTGTGTATAGTTTAGACAAAAGAAAAATAAATTAAGTAAGGAAGTTGTTTTTCTTTCAAAACATTGCATCACACTATACAGAAGATTTAATACAACAACAAATGCTCCGAAATTTTAAAAAAGAACCGTTAAATATCCTTAACTAGAGTGTTAGTTATTACTGAATAGTTTCTAAAATAACTCGACGAAATATGTAGGCTACAGAGATACTGAAATATCTGACAATGAAATAAATGTGGTATATATTTTCTGCATGCCATATAATATTTAATTAATATTATTTGCAAATCGAAATTTTACACTTTTTTCAAAATAATATATAAAATCCAAATTTTTTTTAAAGTCGAACAGTGATTTTATTCAAAGTAATTTCATCATTCATATAGTTTACTTTTATCAATTATTTTTTTATATGTTCGGTAAAACTTATTGGTCAAGATTAATGGAAGAAATACAAAAACATGTATCATTTTCCTAAGAAATAAGAAAATGCAAAGAAGAAAAACACATACCCCATGCTCAGTTCAATAAAAATTTATTGAAATAGTATGAAAGAGAATTTATAATAGTCATGCAGAAGACATGCAATTACATTTTATTCCAGGCCCATGCACATTCATGCTAAACAAGGTAATATCAAGCTTCAGAAGCAATAAATTGAAGAGAATGTTAGAAAAATTGACATTTAGCGATTGTTACTGCATTGGTTAGAACCATACCGTGAATTACCATTGTAGCGGTATGGCTAACGGTTCCCGCATCGTTCTCAGCCACGCATGTGTAGTTGCCTCGATGGTGAAGGCCTAAAGACTCGAAGAGAAGAGTTGAGGAATAATCTGCAACTTCATTGGAACGGACACCAATATTATCCGGTATGGGTCTTCCATCTTTGAACCACCGAATCTTAAATGGTAAATCACCACTGCTGACCGTGCACAGAACTGAAGCTCTCTGACCTTCTCGTAGAGACTTTGGAAAGCTGAAAGGTTCTATCACTGGTTTCACTGTTGGAATAAATTTATTATAGTTGTTTGAATAAATGTAAGTAAAGTCATGATACAAATATAAAATTTACTCATATGTATACATGATTAAGGAATGACAATACAAGTACCGCGCAACTGTAAATAAATAAATAAAGTATTTTAATTTTATTAACATTATGACAAACAAGAAATTAAGCCTATGAGTAATTACTATAAAATGTTAGTTATTAGATTAAAATCTGAGCATTAGCTGCATTACAGTACGCTTCAGGTTGAAGCATTAAATATGCCTAAAAGTTGCCGCAAATGCTCAACTTTTCACAATAAATCATTATCAAAATTGAAGAAATAAAAATAATTAACTCTTACTAATTAAAAAAAGTTAATATCGCGGTTAAGTAATTGAAAGGCCTCTAAAGCATTTGCTTGTATGTAGGGCATTACAATAATAAGCCACTAAATTTCATGAAGTCATTCTGCAAATTAAAATAGCATTAAAGACTATGCGAACATATCCAAGAGTTGCCGTATTTTGAGCACAAACTAACGAACACATCATCATCTACGTACTGTAATGCCTGTAGCCGCCCACAGTACATGTTTTGGAAGGAAAAGGCGCAATGCCAGATAAATTCCCTCTTTTTTAGTCCAAACGAAAGGGAATATTAGTTCCGAAATAGGATTTTGCGTTATTTATTTAATGGGATTTTACGGGGGAAATGGGATTTTGGGTTATAATTCAGACTAAATTGGTTCACTTTAGAAGTCGTATCACTTTTAATATTTTTGCCACCAAATATTATCTCCCAGTTTTACATTTAAAGAATTCAAATAATGAAGAATTAGCATGTATGTATGTATGTATGTCCTTCCCATTGTGAGAAAACGACGGTACCTACAGTTATAAAATTTTTAATAACCTAATCCTCCACCTGAACATCTGAGCCTGGAACACTGAGTTTTGAATTTCGAATTCCTTTTAATATTTACATATTTCATATTTTATAAAACTTTAAAGAATTTTTTATTGAAAAACTTAACGATGGCAACGCTGTTAGAAATAAAATATTTTAATCCCCAGTTAATTGCAGTTAATTTAATTAATTGCTGCCATTTGAGAAAATGTAAGATATTTATCTTTCAATTTTAATTGACAAACTCTTCTGTATGAAAGCAATGAGTTGTCATAGCCGGAAATAAAATATTTTTATATTCCATGCGCCAGAATGTTGCCATTCAGTAAAGCATATGATAGTCGCAAATTTAATCTTTAAGGTTATTGAGTAAAAAACTAAGATCTTAAAATCGCAAGTGTGCAGCAAAAAATGAGGTTCCTTATCTGAATTAAAGGCCGTCGTTCGACGCAAGGTAGTTGCCACACCGAGAGAATTGTCGCTTAAATGTAATACGTAGTGTTTCTCTGATAGACTGTAGCGTATTAGATGGAGAAGGATTACATTTGCAAGACGTTTTTTCTAGAAGTCAATATTGGTGTAACTTTAGTTTTTTTCAATAAAAGCGGGCATGAAACAGCACGAACAAAACGTTCTTTTCATTTACAGTGCTATATCATTTTGAAAGCCATCAGGCATTTTCTGTTCCAACTCATGTATTTGTTGCTTAATTTAATGAAAGAAATTGGCTTAATTTAATATATGTTTTGCTTCGTATTCAAAACATTGGCTGCATTATTCGCACAAACTTTAGCGTAAAATATTGATTCGTGGACGGGTATTGGTTTTTAAGTTTACAGAAAAAGAAAAGCAAAGTTTAATGCACTTGCAGAACTGATTTCTCAGTTAAAATGAGAAATGAAATTTTTGTATTTAATTTCAAAAATCCAGAAAGAGAATCTTTCCTACGTTTTTTTTCTCCTTTTGTGTCTTTTGTATTCCACGCTTTCTACATAAAAAACTACAAGTATCGATTTCTTTTCAAAAAGTAATATTATCTATGCAATATTTGTAACTTGTTTTATATGTAATAGAAAACATATGAAAGATTTGTCAATGCTGTTACAAAGAATGAATTCGTTAAAGAAAGTCTTTGATGGACAGTTGAATATATTCTTTGTTCAGTGTATATTTTAAAGGAAAGTAAAATATAAATATTATTACTGTCAGCTGGCGCAGATCATTCTTTGTACGAATTCCTATTCATAATAGTCTTCCTGTCCTTCTATACATTTTTTGTTAGTAGTTTTTGACATCGACAGCTGTGATTAGATTGATGTTAAGTAGGGAGATGATATTATAGGAGCCATTTCTGTTTGCTCTGAAATATGTATTATATTGATTTATTGCAAATAAAAAAGAAGTATTTGATTGAAATTTAAAGCTAAAATTACAAAAATTCTAACTATTTGCCTTAAAAGTGTGGACAGAGCTTTGCTAGCATATCACGCTAATATTAGTTAGTTAATTTAGCACTTATAATTTCATTATCTCATTGCATTATAAAAGATAAATAGTATAAAATGATCAAATGTTTTGATGCCTTCAAAAACTGATCTTAAAAATATAGTGGGTTTTTAAACATTTTAAAAAAGATTTCGATAAATAATTTTAAAAAAGCAAATGTTTTGGAATGAAATTTTTGGCAACAGCTTATTATTTGAAATCAAAAATATCATCTACTACTTATAAATGTATTCTTCTTTCAAAATATTGCATGTAAACAATTTGTAAATTGAAAAATATCTTTTTGCGCTTTCCGAAGACAAATATTTACTATTCCATATTTCAAAACATTTAAGCACAATACGGTATTAAAATTTTTAAGTGAAAAGTTAGTAACATTATTAATCGGAAAGGAAAAACCGTCAATGGAAACCTTCTTTTGCGTGGAAAGAAGATTTCATACGGATACCTGAGAAAGGTACATACTGTTTCTAATGTTTCTAAACTTAACTCTTTGGCAAAAAGAGAACATCCTCCAAGGTGGAAAGCAATTGCAAAGTACTTAAATTAACCACAACAAATAAAATAATGAACCAAAATTTACAACTAAAAAAGACTAAAACGCATAATATTCTCTAGCTTTTAACAAGGCCTGTGGCTCAACAAAGAGCAATTCGTAGAACCTTGAATGAAAACTATTTAGCAGGAGATAAAAGGAAATACATCATGACACTTGATGAAGCATGTATATACAGCGAAAATCGTTTAACATGAAAATGACGGGACCGAAATATTTTTTCGTGTTAAAGGATATCGAAAAAAAATGTATTCAAGACAATTAAGTTGATTGGAGTACATTTTACTTACATAGGTATATGTGTATATATGTATGCATTTAATAAAAATCAATGAAGCAAAAGCATCCACAAGAACATAATTTAAAACAAAATTTTCAAGTTTTTTGAAAAGGAAAACATTTACTGAGTTTTTGGAAAACAAGACGATATTTTCTTTGTATTGTCTCTTTTAGCATCAAATTGTCAACAAATTGTTCAATGGCGTCCATTTTGTTATTCTTTTCAACATTGAAATATGCGTCTAAATAACTGCGCATACTTTTCATGATGTTCCTCATTTCGGATGACGAGGGAACAGGAGTTGCTTTATTCATTTCATTTTCGTCGTCGGAATCTGCATCAATGATATTTTTTGAGCTTTGAACAAACTCCAAAATGTCTTTGTCTGCCATAATTGGGGTTGTACACACATTATCATCATCTACTGCAACGAATTCTTCCGATGATACAGTAGGACAGTCCAACGATACATAAACTATCTCAAACATTTCATTAAGTGTCGGCTCAGTTTCAATACTCTCCTTCTCCATTTCTTTTGGTGCGAACCAAACTCACTGATTTTGACACACACTGCTTCACCGAATTCCAAAGCCAACTGATCAGAGATGAGATGTTTTCTTGGCGTTTGTAGGGATGGAGGGTGACAGTAGCTCAGATAAACAAAATTGGCTCGTGTCACAGGATTTTGGCTACTCCGAGGGTATTTCAAAGCCAAGTTAGCCTCTTTTCTACGAAACATGTGAAACCACCTTTCATTTCACAACCCTCTGAAATCTCGCCTGCGCGGCTGGTGTTTTCCATATTTTCCGAAGGGAAATCCTTTCGTGTTAAGCGATTTTCGTTTCGTGTTAAACGAAAAAAGTGTATGAAAATACATAGCAGTTTGTCGGGACCGTTGTTAGACCATATTTCACTGTGCCTAAATGTCTTCAACAAAAAAAAGTCTATTTATTATAGAAACGAAGAGATAAAATGTACAAACCTCTTTTCGTCAATGCAAAGAAAGTCTCAGTAAGGGACTTATGACAGACGTAGGAATCTCCTACAGTGGGAAATTAAAAATACGAAGAGTGGAAAATATGTTAAAATGAATTCAACATATACCAAGAGAAATTTTGCGTCCCATATTTATATAAAAAATTTCATTTCTTTATCCCAATGACTGTCGAAGAGTGAAAGATAGAAGATCTACCATCAAGATAAAGCAACAAGTCATACTTCTGTACCAATGCATTCCTTAAAAAATTGAATAAATAAAGTTTGATACAGGTATTGCATATATATATTTTCAGCTTATTTCTGCAATGTCCCCTGACGTTTCACTTACGGTCTAATGTGCCTCTGGTAGCTTGAAAAGAGCTTTTTCTGAGAACAAACTTACCACAAATTATCGACTTATTAGTGGAAGTTTAATTAGAAAAATTAGGAAATTAGTGGAAGAGAAATAGAAAACAATATCCTTGGAAATATTACTAAAAAGCTCTTAATATCATGATGAGGAATTATAGCCCAGAAAAAAGGTTATCAAATCGAATATTTAAAACAATTAATTAAACGGCCCTAAAATCGTTTTAAAAATGTATAAGCACTTTCTGTATAATTGATTTTAATTAAATATATAGTTTGTGATGGAAACTGTAGTTTACGATGGGAAATACAGAAAAATAATTTGTAAAAAGATCATTAATAAAATTTGAAAAACCATTTATAAAATTTGGAAGAATATTGATATTATCGTTTCATCTACCGTAGACTGTTGTTGATTTTTTTTCAGAAAAGTAGCAATTAAGAATTATTAGCTTTTCATAATTATTCAGCTATTTATTGAATTTGAAAAACCAACAAGACGTAAATTACAGCACATGGTATGGATAAGAGAGAATGAAGTTACTAATATATATGCCAAATAGAATGTGTTTCGTCCAATATGCTTGTTCCGGTCCTTAGAGGTTATAATAAATTACACATAATGCTGAGCTAGTTAATAAAGATCCTCGGTGCCTTTTCATGGAATGTCACTGCACGCGGATTGAAAAAGCATTCGCAAAGCGTTCGTAGTAGCTGAATACGCTGACATACGGAACTCTCATTTAAGCAATTATATCTCATATGTGTTTAATGAGAGACAAACTGAGCGACACAGCATTTTGGACAAGATAAAAATACTTTCTTTTCATTATATTCAAGATAAAGAGGAAAGTAAAACAAGATAGTAAAGAGGAAATGTTTGGTGGGATATGGGCAATAGTATTCTTCAGTTGAAAGGTAACATCAGCTTCTCAGGTGTGCTAAGAACGTCAGTTTGAAGACCTTTAAGAGTAACTGATGTGCCCTCTGTTAATGTAATGATGGAAAATGAAAACCCAACACCAAGAAGAAATACGTTTTGAGGAATGAAATGTAAGCAAAGTATTTGCCTATGTAACATACTGTTATGAATTTTGTATATATGTAAATAATTTTAGTGAAACTGCATAGTTTCAAGTGATAATTACTGATACTGCTCTATCAGACTGATAAGAGCTGTACGAGTACTTTTTTGATAGAACTTTAAAATATTTCTTTGGGTATCTTTAAGCCCCTTCTGAGCTTGCCTATTAGTAGACAGAGAAGCAACAACTGTCAACGTGTTCCTCCTGGAGACAGCCTACACGCTATGGAACCACTACGTTTCCCCGTAGGAATACAAGCGAAAGGAACTAGTGCTAAACTGTAATCCAACATTATCTGACATCTCGAACAAAGTACTCCTGCACCCTGTTAAGCATAATCTGCCCACCTTGTTCTATTTACATGGACGGATCAAAAGTTGACACAGGAACTAGCAGTGATCTTTGCCTAAGCAGTAATAATAACATCATATGCACATGAAAAAATATAAGATTGGGTATAAATAACTCCGCAAACCAAGCCGAGCTCATAGCTATACGAAAGACTGTAAGAAATGTTTGCTTCAAGAACGCCGCATCAACCACCATATTCAGCAAGTCTGCATCCAGCTTTGAGGTAATACAGAGTTTGTTCTCCAGACTCTAGCTGGTGTGTAATATCCAGACTCTACTTCTCAGATTTCTGATTCCTCAAAGCCGCACACCATGCTGGGTCCCAGCGCATATGGAAATTATTGGAAACGAGATAGCAGGTTTCCTAGCTAAAATGGCAGCCATGGAGCTGAGACTGTGGAATGCCCCAATAACCTTACCGGCTTCTTTCCTAAAAAAGAAAACGTGTTGACTATTAATGACAAGACAGATAGGCATCGGAAACAATAAGAAGACGAACATTCAGCTGATACCAAAGGTTATCGATGAAATGGTCAGCCCTTGCTACTTGGTTCCTCGCAGACCATGAACCTTTTAAAACATATCTACACATATTCTGCCACAAAACCGCAGTGATTGAGGGAACATTAGGGACCCAAAACCATTGGGTTTTTAATGTGAGTTTACCAAAGAATATCGCTTACAAAAACCAGCACATAAGTGATCAGCATCGACCAAGAACCTAGTTCAGAACAGGACATCAGCTAATAAATTAGTGAATTCTATAAACATTTTCAAGCAAATTCATGCTAATATTTCACATAGTCGGGGAGTGCGGAACGTATTGAACACTTTAGCGTTCAGTAGCATGGATTTATTTACTCGCGCTCCAGTTTGTAAAATTATGCAGCAGTTTCAACTCCTATGCACTGAAAATGACACTTTATGCCCATGTAAAATTGTTTTAGTTTACACATAAAAATCTCTGAACGACTGATCCATCCCAACCGGGGTACAACTGCTAATTAATTATGTATTTCAAATACCCCAGAACTAAAGTAATTGTATTGGAAGAAATAGAATTGTAAAAACTATATCTTCTTTCCTTTTTGCAACCAACGTAAAGTTTAATTACTGTAATCTTTATTAGTACCTGTAATTAATTAGTATCTGCTCAGTATTTAGCGCCTTCGCTATTTGCACTAACGTTGTCATTTACGGTAAAAAGTCAAATGAATTCACAATAGAAGTCTCTGAGTTATGAGTAATCGTCAGGGAACAATGTGATCAGACATCGCCTGATACAGCACTCTCCTTCGTTGTTATAATAATGTTGTGGATGTTGCGGTATGAAAAATCATCTCCAAGGTTTCAAATGTCTATTTTCTGTTTTTGACGTAACTCTAGTTGCTCGTCGCCTTTATGAGCCAAAAGTTGTCTGTCCATTGTCTCCACATGTCTTAGAGTTCCATCTATTAATAGCAGTGATCTCACGGACGTCTTGTGTCATGATCTGTCTCCTATTCTGCGAAGATACTTCCTTCTCTTTTTAGGATGTTCGATTTTCCAGCAGGCAAAAAACAAATCTGTTAATCCGTAGGGTCCACGCGCATTCTACTTGCATTTCTTTGCAGCTGAAACTGAAGCCGTTTGCATTCTGCATCTTAAAATAGTTTGGTTGGTAAATGTTGTAGGGAATTTGCCAGTAACTGAATGTAACTTGAGGCAAATCTTCCAGTAGATGTGTAAGGAACTTATCTCTATATAAGCAACATTAGCGTACTAAGGGTATAAAAGACCCTTTTATTAAGACCTCAAATAAGCTGAACAGAAAGCACTCTTGGTGCTCACAAAACCAGCGAGCAATTTTGAAGTGAAATCAAAAAATATAATTTTAAATTAAAATGAAATCTATGTCTTATTCAGGCGAAGGCTACGTAGAGATATTTAAAAACCCGAGTTGGCTCTGACCTGCATCGGCGTGATAGAACAATCTGCAAGAATAAACCAACCCAATAGACGGGAATGCTATCGTGGAATATCAAATAGTAACGTGACCTTCAGCGGGCGGGACACGCTTTAACAAAAACAATATCAAACCTTCACTTAAATACACGCGAGGTAAAACGGAAAGCCAAAAGTGACAGTAAAGCCTCGCAACATAAAAAACTGGTTAGTTAAGGTAAATACTTTACAAGGTAGTTTACTATTTTACAATTTACACATCAGTTGAGTAAAGCAGTCATCAAAAGCCATATAAGTAACATTCTGGTATTTGGAATGAATTGAAAAGTCACAGAAATTTCTGTGATTTTGAAACAATTACTAATGAAATACAGAGCTACGAATTCCAAAATTTATTCCGTATGAAACATTCAATTTTTATTAATAAATTACACTGGGCTTTATACATGTGCACATATAAAAGAAAAAAGTTAGATAGAGAATATAAATATAAAAAAATATTGATACCTTGAACCTTTACAACTACTGTGCTTTGCGCTGTTTGGCCAGCTCTGTTTGTAGCCACACAAACGTATGGACCTTGATCTGTAGCTCTTTCAACATGATAAACTTCCAGCGTTCCATTATCATGGGCTTTCTGTCGATGGTTATAAGGCAAACGTACTCCAGCTGAAATAGAGAGAGAAAGGTTCATTATGGTATGATTTAATTTATCTATATGTTTTCATACAATACTCATAAGTTTCATAAGTTGCATAGAAAAAATGAGTGAGAATAATGAGTTTGTTTATGAAATAAATTTGATGCATATTAGATGCCTGTTATATATTGCAAAGTTTAATGATATGTTTCCACTCGTTCTAAATGAAAATTAAGCAGTTAGCCTGCAGTTTTTAATATACATTGTATTTTACGTAGATCTTTCAAGTAATCTGCATTATCATAAAGCCTTTATAGCCAGTTTTTATTAATTCAATAAAGAAATGTTCATTTCTTTATAAAATATAAATTTAATATTGAAAATATTTAAGGGAGATTAAAAGCATATTTATGTGTAATTAATTAATCTAGTTATTAATTCTATGCTTCCAATTGTTTGAAACGATTCTAATTCTTTTCCAATTTTCAAAGGTCTGTCTGTTATGTAGAGAAATGCATTTCGCTTTTGGTGTTTAGATGTATTCCAAAGGTTGTTTCTTACTTCAAGATAGAAAATATAAAACGTTTGCCTTTTTAAAAATTATTTACGGCAAACGGTCTTTATTTGATAATAATGAATGATATAAAAGATTTAATAATTGATAATTGATAATCATATCCGTTATTCGCCATACATTATAACCTTATCAATAAACAAAAGTGAAAATTTGTTTATATTTTACCAATTTGAAATTTATAATGCATAATCACAGCATAATTACATGAAAACTTCTACAGTGAATCATCAAATGATATTTGTGTGCTTGAGCAACAAACATATAAAACAGTTTCCATCTTCGTTCTCGGTACGTAATTCTTCGAAGATGCCACGTCCCGTCCACAGGTATGAATGAACATATGCTCGATATTCAACAATATTGTAGAATTCCAGAACTGCAGTAGCGAACTGTTATTAATGACGTTGTAGGGATTGTGCAATCTCCAACGTCGCCAAAGTGCTACAACAACACTTTGCAGTTTCACGGCCACCGTGAGCTCCTGACCTTACTCAAATTGTTTTCTGATTTTGGGGTTATCTGAAATCTGACGTGTATACATCAGATCCACGAGATTTATCCGAATGAAAGATGCCCTAAAACGTGAAATCATAGAGATTACTTCTGTGATATTAACATTCGTCAGTGTTGTCAACAATCTCCTGCATGCAACGCGTGATCGTCTGGTTGATCAAGTTGGGCACGTTGAAACTTGTAATTCCAATAAAAGTGCCCCCTTCTTTTCTGTAGTTTTGTCATTGGTCCTTCATAATGCTCTTCTTTGCAAATGTATTCGGCTGACAATTTTTGTCATAGATGTGTCGTTTCAACGTCATTTATAGTTTTTTATTCTGCTGATCAATATGCCCAAAAAAAAAGCTGGTGTTGCAGCTCGAAAATTTCGAAATTTGTTCACTATGACAGTAACGGTGAGAGCTCTATTGTTTTAATTATCACAATCTCCAGCACATACCTTCAAATAACAACATTTGAAATTTCATTTCGATTGGTTGAGCGGATCTGTTTAGCATTTATGAGGCCTGCGTGAAATGCGAGCTACAGTGCGATGCAACCACGTGATATGAAATTTTGTATATACGGAAACTAGAAGTAATCAAAAATTAATTTTGTATTACATAATACTACTTTGTTTATTATAACTCAACTGGCAAATACTAGAGACTTTGTTTTATATTTATTCTGACAAAGAGATGGACTTTGTTCTTGAAATATTTATCTTGCAAAGCCTAGAGATTTCATTTCTTTATTATTCTTCGTGAAATTTAGTGTGCATAACATAAAATTCCTCCCTTAATCAAAGAATACTTAAACTGTGTTAAAACTTTTCAAACAGAAAGAGTCGAGATCTGTACTTGGGTGGGATTAAAGAATCTTCACTTGAGTGGGTGATAACTCACGTGACAGTCGCTGACCAATAAGTAATCTGCAAATGTTCGCTACTGCAAATTCATCAGAACTGCAATTCAGTTCTCTAAATATTCCTAATCATGTAGTATACTAAAATCCACAAACATGTTTGTAAACCTTGTACCAATTTTCAAGAGACGCTGAAAAACTGAACTTTTAAGTTACTCTTATCTCTGAATTTCTACAGCTTCAAGAAGCAGCTGGCGGGGTCTGCACTTGGGTGGGTGACCACATACGTCACAGCCACCGGCGAATCAGAATCCCCATCGTGATTTACTACAATCTCATGTTTACCTTACGATGAACGCATGACGCGAACAGCTCTTATTTTACTTGGCACTCAAGACAACGAATTAGTACCTAATAGGTGCAGGAACTGTATTTCGCCTCACTGACGAAGCGTTTTACGTTTGCATTCTTAAAACTACTGCCAGCGCTTTGGGGCACAATTTGCGCTTTGGGGCAATTATAGTTAAAGCAGTAGTACTATGCTATATGCCATGTATGTCATATGTACCAACATATTGTAGCGGTTTTACGGGTTCGCGGACTTGGAGTGATAAACGACGACACTTGATGAAGTATCAAAACATAATTTATTATCCAGTATTACCTAGGATAGCTCCAAAATACGTTTACAGTCGTCGAAAAACTACAACAAACAGGCTGAAACAATCAGCAACACAGCCTTCAGTCTATCAGGCTATAACGTAGAAGACAGCTTCACGGCAAAGCACTAGAGTACTTCTCCCCGCTCGGTTCGGTCATTCTCGGATCTCAGCGTACTCTGGAGACTCTCCACGCCACAACACGAAATGCACTCGACGATACACTCGATAGCCTCAACGATACACACTCTCGATGCACAAACTTGCGATACACTCGACGACCAACTCGATACTACAGACTCTATCCAATTATGAACTCGAAAGTCTACGAGACACGCGATAGACTCGCGTTCGACTAAAAGCCTCTGAGGAGACACACTGCTACTCCGAGTGCAGGCGGGGTTTATATAGCTTTCGGCCCGCGTTCGAAAACATTCCGGGCAAACCGGTAAGAGCTTGTTCTAGAAGGTTCTCCAGCCGTTTATGGCACATCGCCTATTTTGCCGTCAAATGTGCGATTTCTCGACAAATCTGGCAACCCTGCCTTGCCATTTTCTGGTAATCCTAAGCCCGCTTTGCGGGGAAGTTGTCTTACCGCAGCTGGGCATTTGTAGCAATATTAAAAAATTAACTTATCAATTTGTGGCAATCAAAAGTATTAAAATGAATTCTACTGATATTTTAATTTTATTATGAGCTGAAAAAATCGTAAGTTTGTGGGAACGTAGCATCATTTAATGTGATTTAGATTTGTATAAATTTTTAACTAACGTAAATTAATTTCACCATTCGAATTATCATACAGTTATACAGTTTCCATATTTCTACCAAACACCTGGAACAAAGAGCTTATCAAATCTATACTATGCCCGGGAAAACCTATATCACATTTATTTTTATGCTTTTTGCTTTACAAGTAAAGTTATTTTACGCATTCGCTAACCATATAATATCTACTCGACTATCGCTGGGTATTACAATTAGTATCAATTATAAGTAATTTTTTTTTCTACTTTCAGCAATTAGTGACCTTTAAGTTGCACCCAAATTTGAGGTACTGGTAATACATACTGGTTTCATTTTCGAGCTTAGAATCAATGCTCGGTTTGTTGATAAATAATATTTTTTTAAATATAGGAAAATTAGGAAGCGAAAATTCAAGAGGTTAAAAAAAGCAGAGAACACCTGTTGCGCTTTCAAAATTCGCGGATGTTCGTGAACAACTGCAGAAAAGCTCTTGCCTTGGTTCCAGAAAAAATTTCTCTTTATGTACTAAAGCAGGTTCATTAAAAATATTCTAATTTTGAGCACGCATTTTCATTAAAAGGCTTATGTCTAAACTCATAAAAATCACATATAAAAAACAGAAGCATTTGGAAGAAGAACTATTGAAACATAATTAATACGTCAATGTTTCTGAAAGAATGAACCTTGCAAAATTTTGAATATGTAACTGAAGGCTCTTTTTATTTTTCTACTTTGCAACATTTTATGTCTTTGCTCCATTTGCTGTTTATTAATCTAGACAAGCATATTACAGACTTTCTTCTCAAACTTTAAAACATAAACACTTAAAATTATAATTTATTCTAATTTTCAGGGTTAATTTTCTCTTTATTATCTCTCATCACTTTTTTTTTATCTCTGATATAATACGTTTCGAAGTTCAAACATTTGATATTGCACTTCAATTATTTAAAAGTTTCCCTTTCAGATACGACTTATTATTTTATAATAAATATTTATTTTCAAGTAATTTGTACAAGAATAATGTTTAATTTCTTGAATCATAAATTTCAATTTAGTTATAAACATATTTTTTAATTGACTATTTTGAACTGCTCATTAAAGATTCGTATTATTTCTAGCATTTAATGCATCGGGCAGCACGATATAAAATTATTCTTCTTATACTATTGAAACTTTTTACCGGTTCTAGGAACTAAACCTCTCTATTATGCGGATAATAAATTGATAATTAATTGTAATTAATCTATAACACACACACACACATACCGAGGGTACCCACATACCTGTTTAGAATTCGAATGAAATTCTCTAGACCTCTATAAGTTGGGTCAACTAGATCAAACAGTGAATATGCTGTCGAACAGATTTAGATCAAACAAGTAATATGCTACCCATCGAAAATTATTCTCCTGCAGCAGATTGTAAGAAATCTGATTCTAAGATGAGCTACGATAAATGAAATTTTTCTTTTACAAAATTTTAGAGCGTGTTCTGTTATGTATGGAAATATATTCGGTTTCCATAGTACGTTTAGTTTGGTTTCCATAGGAGAAGCGTTAAATTGGAAAATCGAGAAAATTTGGGATTCGTCCTACATTTCTAGTTTTAATTCAAGCATGCACAAAATCCATTCTAAGATATCAAATGAGCTTCTAAATTGTCATTTCTTTTTTATTCCCATTTTTTTCGAAAGTAATTATGTTTTCAACAAAATATTTGTGTAACTGTAGCCTTCCATTTATTTTACGTTTTATCATTATATGCAGGCTCTAGAACCGCAAGCATTTCTATTTTAAGTATATTTTATATATATATATATATATATATATATATATATTTTCATATGATTCTTGAAGATGTGTGTAGTGATTTTACAGGTGATATATTTATTTTAGAGTTCGATTTCCGCGTGACTCCGAATTAGCCTTAATTTATGGACATGAGTGTAGTTAGTTCGATCTGTCTTATTTCGGTGTCGAATCTACGACTTAAATACTACACAAAGCAAACGAAATTTGCATTTGTCGATCATCGCATTTAATAAGTTTATTGCATATATATTTATTATCACGGAGGACACATATGTAATAAGCAAGCGATCATTGAACGAATATTCTTGGACAAATTAAAGAGGTTTTTGCATATAATGTATGCCTGCTGTGCAAAGATTACGACTTAATTGCTTTCCTAAGTTAATTAGTTCGGACGTGTCACAGGGTTTCAGATAATGGTATATTGACTTTGCTTAAAGTTATTAACTGGGAATTTCCTTCTTTCGATGCTATTAACATATTTGGCTGTCAATATATGCTAGATGGGACAAGTGTTATGATTCGTATAAATGCAGAATGATTTCAAATTTAGGATCCTCCTAAGGTTTATGTCTATGAAACTTAAACAAATTATTGCCCACATGAAAAAGGCACTCTGTGGTTCTAAGATTAACTGGAAATATGCTGAGTTTTTATTGTGTAGGGATACCTTAAGATTTGTGTGTTATTGTGTCACTGTTATTCGTGCAGCTAATGTATCCCATCTCAACTGACGTCTTTAATGGCTATGAACGCTTATATTAAGTAGGAATTATACAGAGTTTTTGATATTGCGTTGCTATTTTGGTTTTTCAGCTGTTTATTATAAATGCTTCACGAAGTGTAAACAGAGTGGATCTACAGTATAGTTTTTAGCAGTATATTTCAAGCAATTATTATACTTCTGAAAATTAAATATGCGTGACAAATGGTGAAATAGTATGTAATTAGCCTGATTCTTAGTTAATCCTAAATGAAATTTCAATGTGCCTGTTAAAATTGTCAAACCTTTCTTTTTAAGACGTTGCAGGAACTGATTTTTTATGCTAACTAATACTTTTGTTTATAAAAGACTTCATAGTTAAAAACAGTTCTCAGATATATGTAATAATATTAAAGATGTGCGAATAGTTTCATAAAAGCTAAGTTTGATGGATTTTGTCGGCGACGATAATAGCTTTTTCTAAGATCCCCATAAGAGAATATATTCTACTATACTACATAGAACTATAAAATTTTGATTAGATATTTTTCAAATGGGAGATATCAGATATTATAAACTAATAATTGCTCTTTTATGAGAGATATTTCTTTTCTGATGAGAGTATTAGTCCTAATTCGCAAAAATAATTATTTTTCAAACAAAGAGATTGCGTTATATGGTGATATGACACTTCATTTTCTAATTTACTGAAGTATAATAAACTTATTAATTAGATATTTTGCCCTAAGTCATTGTATAAAAAGTTAATTTTTTAAAACTTTTTTATGTGTAAAAGTGTTCTGACTCCATTAGTGAAACCATTTTTATAAAACTCAATACCTTGTTTTGAGAAATTTTACATTCAGAGTATGCGTCTTGGATCAATATTTAAGGCAATATAATCTGTAGCTGCATTTTTTGAAGATTCTTTATGCATCTTATTATATAAATAATGACTTAGTAAATTTTATAATTGATAACATATTTCATTCGCCATAAATATACATCTATGGGCTGCTTAATTTATATTTTCATATAATAAATAATTCAGTATATAAGAATAATCTTAGTTAAAATGTTTAAAGGCTTTCAACTGACAAAATATCAAACAAATGTGCGCTCACCTCTTTCCCAATGTATATTGTCTAGTGGATACCCAGCTACAGGACATCTAAGGACAAGGACATCTCCTGCGACAACCGTCACGTTTCTGGCTCGTCGAACTACAACAGGAGGCCCCATCACGTTTACACGAGCTTCATGACTGACTTCACCAATTCCATTGTTAGCTATGCAGCGATAGTCTCCTCCATCTTCGGTTTTCACATTGCTCACGTTCACAAAACTCACAACGAACCCATCTTTAGTCACGTAGTCTCCAAAGCGTATTCGATGGTTCTCCGGAATGGGTGCACCATCCAACTTCCAAACGATTTGTGGCAAAGGATTGCCTGACGCGACGCATTTCAAGGAGAGAGATGGACCTGGTTGCACTGTCTGCTCTTGAAATGTTTCTTGGAACTCTGGAACGTCATCTAAAGTAAAAAATATAGTTTTTGTGGAATAGCATCTTTTTCCAAATAAACTATACGCACACAAATTATTATGATTTCGAGATATACTTTCAAGATTCAGTTGGAAGGATGTGAGGTTTCTTACCAAACATAATACATATAAATCTTTATAAATACATTATTTAATTCAGAATAAACAAACTTAAGAAATCCAGTTTTATTACTTAACACCCAAAATAAAATAACCAAATGCATTTCAAAATATCTTAGCTATTTCAAATAATTGACTTTTCTCAACGAAGTAGTAGTTTAAACACATTAAAATAAATAGGTATCGTAAATTTAAAAAATTAAAAATGTCATTAGAAAACCTGAATCAGCAGGATTTCTGGAAAATAAATAAAAGTGCAGAAAACGACTTAACAGGGAGAAGAAAACATGATTAAAATTAATGCACTAAATTTCGTGCGTTCAGTCCCATTGACAATGAGTCAATGAATGCAAAACCAAATGTGGCTTAGAATCAAAATCATTTTAGTTTCTCTCAAAATAGCTGAATAAATCAGTTGAATAAAAAAGGTACACCGCATCAGGCGTGAACTAATTTCATTATCGTGATAATAGTTTTTTTAAATCATTTTTCATTCAAGAAATACGAAAAGGATTTTAAAAGACAGCATCTTTTCTAGTAAAGTTCAATTAATCTCTTTCGACGACACACTGAATGAGGAGAGATAAGAAAATCTCTTTTGATTTTCTCTCATTTTAGAGTTTTCAGAACACTCTGATCATATTCTGGTTACAAAAATATTTATCTTGAAAAAAAAATTCAATGAATTTTATTTTAGTATTCATTTCTTACCTAGTAGTACGTAACAGAATTTTTGTGATTCATAAAATAGGAGAAGTCCATTTTGTTACTTACAAGAATAGTTTTATTCCTTGTTATGTGCATTAAAATTAGTAATGAAGATTATTAAAAGAGCAATAAACTGATAAATTGCAATTTTATAACTCTGTTTTAGAGGTTTAAAATACAGCACCAAATGACTTCGCTTGAGCTAAAAAAGGAGAACCTCTATAGATAATGTTTTTAGGGAAAACATCCTAAGAAATATTTAAACATATCAATGGAATTTTTCTTTTATGCTGTTATCAATCCCTAAGGATAAATTTATTTTAAATTCATCATTCACTTATAGTTTGAGGCAAAAGTGGTCCACCCTAATATGAATAAGATGAATGCCTCATTTGGAATAAGATTAACTGATGCTGGTAGCACACTAACAAGTGGTTAAATAACTCTCCTTATAAAATTGATCTACAATTTTATATCACTAATTACAGAAGCGTTGGCGCCTTTGATAAATTTATAAAGATAATAGCTTATAATTTTGACAGTGCAAATCGGTTCATGTAGTTTGTTACTTAACACTTGAAGCGCCAGAGCAGTCATTTTGACTGCTTTCGTCATTTCACCTTCGATTACTAAAAATCCCTTTTTCTTAAGAATTCACAAATTTTTCGATTTTCATAAAAAACGTCGAAAGTTATTGGTACCAAATATGAATCGAATAAAATTAAAATTAACGAAGATATTGTTAGTATACTTAAAAGCGCCACGAGCAGTCATGTTGACTGCTAGTGACTGTTATCTGGGTCATAGTCATATTGAATGCTATGTGGGTAGTTTTATCTTGCTATGTCGCTCAGAAAACACTTTTCTTCGAAAAATACCTGGCGTACACATTCCTTTCATTCACTGATTATTTACAACAGGATATACTTCACTTCTGCTCAAAATACTTTTCTTCGTGGACTGTGACATCTACTTCACAAACTACAGCTGGAGCTCAAAATGTGCTAAAAGAATTGCCGTGTCCAACATCTTATGCAAAAAGAAGTTTCGGGGAAAATGGTGTTGAGTACTTGGAGGTTGTTTGTGGATGAATCTTTGTTACGCCATATTAAAAAGGGGACGGAAGCAGAGGTAGTTTTGAACAATGAAGAAATTTGAACAATACGTTTAGAAATGCTTGATGCTTTTATTGCTATTATTTATGCAAGAAAAGCATATGGTTACAATGTTATGGATTATGATTTTTGTGGAATAATACATTGGGTCCTCCTTTTTTTCGGGAATATTTCGAAATCGAATATCTTAGAAAAGCTAAATTGAGAAGTAAAACTGAAAGTCTGCTTGAAAATGTAGTAATGCATATTCTAAGCTGTTACCTGAATTCAGATAGAAATTTGACTGCGGACAATTATTTTTCCTCACTATCAGTAGCTAAAAGACTTGAAATAAAAAATACAACTTTTGTGGGTACACTAAGAAGACATCGAAACGAAGTTCCACACGAAGTAAGGAAATCAAAAACCTAGCTATTTGAACAGTTTTGCTAAAGAATGATGAAACTACACTGACGGTCTATCAGGGAAAAAAGAAAAAAAATGTCCTACTACTAAGTCCCTTACATCCGAGTGTAAATGTAGACTAACAAAATAAGAAAAACTTCCAGAAATAGTAGAGTTCTACAACAAAACGAAATGTGAAGTTCATGTCCTTGACCAGATGATGCATAAATATTCTGTCCGGGCTGCTTCACGTACATGGCCTGTGCATGTTTTCTATAATATGCTGGATTTGGCAGGAACGAATGCCTACGCCATCTAGCATAAATTGAGTGATAAAAATATTACAAGACATAGCTCCCTCTTTCAATTAGCAAAGGTGATAAGAGAGCTTCATTTAAGCAGAAGTAAAAGCACAAGATTACTCCAGAAAATTTCCAACTCTAACAACAGACTCTCGAAGAATAGACGTCAGTGCCAGATTAGACTTTGTAACAGCAACAAAACAAGTGATATGAGTAAAAAATTTTCATATTATTTGTGTGGATAATCTACTTCCAGTTTTGAAAACGTTGTGTTGAGTAAAAATTGCCGAAAGCTAGAAAATGCGTTTTATTAAGGGTAAGTTGATACTTGTAATAAAATATAATTTTTTTATAAAAGTAATCTATTGTTCTTTAAAAAATTTCTTAAACAACTATAATTAATATTCTTAAAAGCATTTGCATTTTGTTATATACATTTAATTCGCTGAGTAGTCAATTTGACTGCCGTTGGCGCTTCTAGGTAGGAAGAAAGCTCGGAGCTTTTAGTGTTAAGCTTCGTCGCTTTATTATTCCTGATGTAAAGTTGTAAATAAAAGTGTAAAGATGATTGTTTACTCTCTTCTCCGCATTCAACTATAAGATAAATTCGTTTCTCTATTTAGTTCATTTATTATTTTAAGAGTTTTAAATAAAAGGTTCAATCTAAAATTTTCAATTCAAAAGTTTCAATCAAAATCGATCATTCAAAATTAATTAAAAAATTTGATCAATCATTCAAAATTTCAATTAAATTTTCATTTTTCAAAAATGTTTAATTAACCTTTTGAGTTCCGATAATTCTGTTTGATCAGTCTTCTAGTTCCCATAATTATATTATTATTTACAACCTTATGATAAAATATATTACTTCTAAATTTGCATTAAAATTTACGTATGTTATACATACGTATGTATATTTATATTAGGACTTATGTATATTATAAAGCTCATGTAAAGAAAGATAAAAATAAGCTCATGTATTTGATGTTAGATTCATCTATTATTCGGTTTCCGCTAACTTATTTATATTATACGCTTTTCTTCTTTTATCCAGCTTTGTACTACCCAGTTCCAAAGTTTTAAATTCTTCCTGGAAATTCTGCTCTGAGAGTACATACTTAAGTTTATGGGAATAAGCTTCTTCTTAGATAAATTATCATGTCTGTCTTGCATTCTATCTGATGAATTAGCTAATTCGAAAACTAGATGCACATTAAGATGATTCTTGATTTTCTGATGCGTCTTGATTTTCTCTTGTGTCTTGCACATCAAGATGTTTAAAAAAATCTGGAGTATCCTACATTAATTAACCAGTTATTATGTTTTTTTCTCTTTATCATAACTCCTCCTTTCCGTATTTTTCACCAGAAGGCAAATTAATTGCGTGTGTATTTAAGCTTTGGTTTTTTTAATCTTGAGAGAGAAATTGCTTCTAGCACTACGCGTCCACGTGGTTAGTTTCTTGCACCTCTAGCAATTTTAGTTATCCAGATTTTGCAATCTCTCGTCGTCGATATTTTAATGTCTATAAATTAGCGAGCCAATTTCTAGCAGACTTGTCGGAAAATTATTGAGCCAGTTTCTAGCTTAATATTTAATGGTGTAACCTTCCTAAGACTTCGTCGCATTTTATCAAACATACCGATAACTCGCCTCATTGCTATTAACGTTATAGGACTAAAATAGCAATATTAGATCAAGTATAACCCTAAAAATTCTAATATGTCACTTAACTGAGATTTTTTTTGTCATTCTTGTTTCTAAACAGAATGAAGAATTCGTTTTATAACCTATGAAAATTTCAAATATTTATAACAGTTACATTTTTAAATGTCAGGACTTTAAGCCACATAAAAGAATAAAATATTACGTTTCACAGTAAAATTGAAAAAAATCAGCTTTTAAAGTGGAATATTAAAATACAGATGTATAAACTTTCGAATGAAGGAAAGCTGAAAACATCAGAGCAGAATTCATTATAAATACTTCTAAGCACTTATCATGACTTAAACGCTATTTAAAAACTATGTTTTTGAGATTAGCGCAATGAAATATATTACAAGGAGAAAATCTATCTTTAAAAAGAGGGTGGGGGAAGAAAAGTCATTCATGCTATAATAGGCTTAATTTCTTTTCCAATTCTTTCCAGCAAGGTAAAAGAGCTAAATAAATAAAGAAAAAATACCAGTATTAAAGAAACCTCTACAGAAGTAAGAAAAATGGAGTGATCTACTATGAATGACATCATAACTTTGAATTGCTTCAAAGCTAATTACTTGTCTAAGGAAGAAAGAAAATTCCCCTTTACTACTACATTTACAAGACGTACTACAGCATACTTATTTTAATGTAGAAACTCGCCTAATTAATAGCTTTTAATCATTCTTGTTTTTAAAAGAGGGTGAAGAATTTGTTCTGTTATCTCTGAAAATTTTAAAAGTTTATACCATAAAATTATAAATGTTAAAGTTTTTAAATAATGAACGTCTGGGGTCAGCAAAGTCGAGCAGTTCTAAAAATTCATCAAAACTTAAAAGTTAGGTCAAAATTTCATATAAATCTCCCACTTTAGATAAGATGTTTTCGCTGTATTGATGATGCAAAATGTCAAATTCTAACATGTTTAATTTTTTCGTTGTGTAAAATCGTTTCAGTATAAGTTAGAGATGGGTAAATCGAATTTTTAAAAAGACGCTACATCACATAATATCGCTACCCTCAAATAGCATGCGTGCAAAATGTGAACTTATTAGAATACATAGAAGAAATAACTGAAGCGTCCGTGACAAACATCATGGGTCAGCTAAAAGTTAATATTAATTGGTTGAATCACATATTGCGAAAACAATTGCTGCAAAATTATTACCTGAATTTCAAAGGTATCAATCGGAAATATGTATGGATATTGAGGGGAAAGAAAGTGCTTATTCGAAGTGCACTGTAAAATTTTGTAAGTTTATTAAAGAAACTTAAGAAAATGAGATGCCGCAGTATAATTGAGTAACAATATCAGGTGCATTCTTAAATACAGTGTTAATCTTTGAAGTTAGCTATAACCTAAAAAACTGACATCTGATTTATTTGGAAATTCTACAGCATTCAAATGAGCGTGCTTTTCTAACGTAAAATTACAAAGCATTATTTGCAAAAGTTACACATTTTTACCTCCAAGTGCTACTGAAAGTAATTATATAAATAGAAAAAAATCGTGAGACGCGGAGACATTTTTAACGTAACAAGAGTGAGTTCGTAGATGTTTTGAATAAAACTTCCATTTTAAGTTTTTAAATTACTGATTATATGAATTAAATATCGCACGCAATAAATGTAATTGTTTTGCGTGGGAAACAAAAGCAAGATATTCTGTAATCACTATATTTAATAGAAGCCTAGTTCATACATAAAATTGATCAAAATTTCAGATTATTAATTTGAAATTATTGAAAGAATTTAGATTAAAGTGAATCTGAAAAGTAAAAAAAAACAGACGCAGCTATCTCAGATTATAGAATGCGTAAAGAACCATCTCGCGTTAAACAAGAAGTTCTGAGAAACAAAAATAATAAATAATTTCTACTCCCATTTTTCTACCTTTCATTTCTAGTTCTGTTGAATAGCTTCACTGATGTTCCAATTTTCCGAGTAAGGGAAAGTATTCTGTCTAAAGCTCTTTGCATCTGAGTTCTAAATTATAATTTTGTTAGGAATGATATCACGTTAAGCAAACGTCTGTATGTTGCAGCAAAGAAACGAAACAAAATATGAAGGTTATTTAAGAATTACCTGATCAAAATGAATAGTTTCCTTGTTAAGTTATTGTTGTGACATATCTCTCCTTTCTGATAGTAGCATCAGCACAAGCCCTCGAAATACCTCGTGGCAAGAAGTGCAAGACTGCACCTGTCGTTGGCAAAAGCACTGACCACCCCACAGGTTACAGTACTACTTTGCTCAGTTCCTCCTCTAATTTTGATGGAGAGCATCCCTGGGGGAAGTGTCCGAGGGTCTCACACTCCTGGTACCCTACCACTAACCTCTTGAGAGGACTTTCGGCTCGCTGCATATTTAGAGTGCACCCATGCCGCACAGACACTATATATTTATAACTACCCATGTCTTTTGCGTGATTCGAACTGGGACGCTTCTGTACAGCAATCAGCGTTGGTAACCACTATTCCGGTTGTGCGGTGCTTATTAAGTGAATAGTATAATAATTGTCTGCCTTATTAAATGAAGAGAAATTTTTACGTTAAGCCAAAATTAACTCGTATATAGACTACTTCATTTCTTTCAATAAAACACATTCAAGCATGTTGAAATTTTGAATATAACACTATTCTCCAACTAAGAGATATTCTGATCTTTTCCTAATTTGCAATTATTAAACAAAAAAATTGATATGTAAAGCTATTTCCAATATTTTGAGTTTTAAATTGAAACATATATAAAAAACTGCAACTTTTAACCGCATACTAAAATGGCAAATCGGACGTTTCAATAATACATTGTATTCTTTTACGCTCCCAACTAAAGCTAAATAAAAAGATATCAAAAGAAAATAACTTCTTACATCATGGATCTCTCTTTCTTTTTTTAAGATACGGCAATTCCCCAACCTAATCTATTTTTGAGTATTTCATCTTCTGCAAAGCAACATCATAGGGACCAAGTTCGAAAGGTAGGCAATCCATTTAATACCACGATTCAAGAAAACCTTAATGAATATGGATTAATGCAAATAACCTGTGGGAAAAGATCTCGCCTCTAGTGGAACGGGGTAGGGAGAATAGGTAGGGGGTAACAAATTTCACCCCGCGGAAACGGAGAAAATTATCTTCGGCATTTTAAACTTTCTGGAAACCAAAAAGCAAGAACAACGACGCTAACATCCGAGTAAGAACAGCAACGGTGAAGATGGACGGAGGGGGGGAGTGTATGAAATGAGTTTTTAAGTGAAATTGAAATTCACTCGGAAGTCACTGATGTGAGATTGTGTAAGCAAATGGCACAGCTCTCTCCCTTTTTAATTCCCGGGAGAAAAGAAAGACCGGTAATCGTTTCTCTGGAGTCTTCGGACGTTAGGCGTAGATAGGGCTTGCGGGAGGATTTTCTTTGTCTTTGGTTATTTATTTTGTCGTCTCATAGTATTTTTTTCTTTCTTTCAGTTAGCTTTTGCTCTCAGCAAATTGATATTTTGGGAGGATCTCCTATCAGGGTGATGTCAGATGCGGTTTCTGCTAAGTAAGGCAGATCGCTTCATGATATCTTCTTCTTACACTTTGGAGCGAGAAAACAAATTGAAGTTTTGAAACTGGTTCCGCTTTGATTTTTTTTAATTCCACTTAAAGTACTGTAATGTTAATTAGCAATACAAATGATTTTATAGCTTACTAAATGGTCACATTTCGTTCCTTGAGAATATTAGTAAGTTTATAAACCTTGTTTTTGAGAAACAAAAGATAGAAAAGCAACAAATATTTGATATGGAGAGGCAGTTCGCACACTTTTAGATAATTTTCATTGTGATTACAAAAATATATTACCTAAAAATTTTATATTTTAACTATTCTGTTTGACAACCTTTATTCTTTACTATCTTTACACACTATAATTTACAAACAATAATGCCTTTTGTAATATTGGAAGAGGTAGTTTATCCCACTGCTCTCGAACAGCTTTTCAGAGTCTAAAACGTTTATAGGTCGACATTTGGATAATCCGATTTTATAAGTCCAAAAGCACAAAGATATATTGGTGACAGGTCAAGAGAATTAGTAGGGATATATTATGGCCTTGATACCAGTTTCTTGTTCCATTTTTCCAGGATATTAACAGTAGAATTTTACGTATCGTTGCTTGCTTTTCTTTGATGCAGTTCTACTGATTCATCACAATGTTTGCAAAGAGAAGGTAATTTCATATTTGAAAATTGGACATAAAATATATTTTTGATAATATGGGAAGTCGATCTTTATTTTCTTTGCCATTATATGAAAAAACAGCAACGATCATAAATCCCTTAGTAAAACATTCTTTAGATTCCTTGAAACATGTTCCAAGATTTTTTTCTCCTTTTTGATGACAATATATGGATCTCGTTTTATTGCAGTTATTTAAGTGTACCTAAGATTCGTCTATTGTGATAACATTTTTCCATTTCCATATTTCTCATAAAACATTCTGTGTGGTATGCGTTCGACTATATGTCGTGGAGAAAAATGACGCACATCATGTCTTTTCTCTTTTTTAAGATTCAAATCTGCATCAGTAATTTGTTTACAGCTGACACTGAGCATTTTACTTTTTGAAACTGTCCTTCGAATTGGCGGATTTTGTTTTAACATTAAATATCTTACTTTCGCAATATTCGAAACATTCCATTTTTTTCCTTGGATAAGTATATGAAGTAACTCCTAGTCCTGATCTGGAACAGGGAGCTGAAATCAGCTATGTTCTTGTGTAGATACTGTGCTGAGGTAGTATAATAACTGCACTTGAAAGGGATTTAAAATGATCTTTTATTAAATCAATATTATTTACAAATCACTTCCCAACTCGGGAGGGATACAGAAAGTAAAAGGACCACACTTGGGTCTAAATGAACAATCAGATAAATTTAAACTAAAACTAAATAGAAATTTAATTGATATTTGCTCACAGAGCTCTTCGCGGAGTTGGCCTCTAACTAAATGGTGCGTAGCAAGAAGTACTAATACTAGCGCACTTGGATTTATTTCAATAAGCAATCACGTAGTAAGCACTATGGATTAGAATTTATCTGCTAGCTGGTCAGGCGAACGTCGAACAGAATGACCGTGATCTGAGACTAAAAGCTCTCTCACACTAAGAGGTTTCTACCTCTGGTTTAAATAGTACTTGGCTCTACTTCAAATTAGCATACGCTGAAAACGCGCGCTTCTTCTGACGGGAAGTTGAAATTGAGAAGAGATAGAAAGATTTAAATTAAAATAAAACTTTGTTAGTTTAACTAAAACCTTACAATTTCTCTGATTATATTAAAAAAATTTGAAAGCTTTCATATTTTATATTTAAGTTTGTATATTATGCCCAAAGGGGCGCTATTTCATATACAGACACATATGCACGTTTCGAGTATTTGGGATAATTTTCCTTTGGACTAAAAATATTTAAAAACAGCCTATCTTTAGAATTTCCCATAGACAGTCTCGCATGCTGGAAATAAAAATGTCTCTTTTCTACAGTATTTCCGCTGTTCGCTTTGAAATCATCGAGTTTATTAATCAAAAATTCGAAAACGTTTTACAAAATATGAAATACACAATAAAAGAAATTCAAAATTTAAATTTTGGGCTTCTAGCTGTTCATTTTCTGTGGAGGCCTATGTTAGTCAAAATTTGATGGCTCTAGGCGCCGTTGTATTTTACCAATGCAAAAAACATACATGCACTCATGTAAATTCTTTATCATTTAGTTTTTTAAATATAATACAGGACGATAATACCTGATGGCAACAATTTGAAAAGTGATTCAGACTTTTATAGTGATTCAACGCAAAATCCCGTTTTGAGACTAATAGCCCTTCTGGGATAATACTTCTTTAGGCTAATAAAATCAATAAAGTAGGAATAAATAGCGCCGTCTTAGATATCACATATATTGAAAATCAGCTTCATTTAGAGAAATCAGCAGAATAAAATTAAAGCGAGTTTAGGTTAAATTATTTAAACATGCGAAAACAAAGTCTGCCTAAGTGAAGGAATAAGGAAAATTGGGTCGCATTCGTGTAACATATGGAAAAAACCACGAAAACACAAATAACAACCAACCCATTCGGCTGAACTCGAACAACCAGCATTCAGTGCTCTTAACAATTCGGCCACTGTTAGGCTATGGAAACAATAATTTCACAATAGTTTGATATTTTACAATAGTTTTTAGAATAGTTTGATATAAAATTTGTGTGCTAAATTTCGAATTAAAGTACAAATCAAAGAAAATACAAAAATTCAATTAAAGCAATAATAAAGTACCAATTTAAATCTCACAAGGAAATTAAAATTAGGAGACAAAATGAAGGCAATGGAGTTAGCAACGAATTCATAGTCAGTGAAGTAAAAGATGGAATTTTCTTCCCAAGTTTAACCGTTACTCACTCCTTAAAATAGAAACAATATAACCAAAAACTAAATTGGTTTATATTGTAAAACAAGTGCAGTAGTTTATCTGATTCAATTCAAAATAAACTGACTGATAATTCATTTACTTTAGTATGAGTTAGATTATTTAAGTCTAGTGTTGTAAGAAATCTTCTGCTTCCTCACCGTATGGTGCAATAGGAAGCTCGTCCGGTTAGCACTGGGAGCCGCAGTTCGAATCCTGGCAAACACATTGCTGATTTTGCATGCTTCTTGCTCCGAAATAAACCTAACGACTTTATGAAATTTCTGTTTGTCTGAATGTGCCTAACCTTATTTTGCTTTCCTGACATTTCGTTCGGAGCCAACTGATGTCCAATTGGAATTCAAATAACCATACAAAAAGTAAAACTGAGTGGCAAATTTTATTTGGTAGAATTTACAGATAAAATTAACAAAAGGTACCTACCGCTTCTTTCATAATTTCAAATTAGTACAAATATTTTAAAGTGATAAGAACGCAATTTAGATTTCACCAAATAAATTTGCTCTAGTTAACCATAGTCTTTAACAGAGACGGAAGGAAAGCGACTAACAATGCAGGGCCTTCAACAACAAATAAATAGCAGTACTAGGATTTGGCTAAAGTAAACGCTTTAAATTATTTCTCTTCCCTCGTTTTTAAATTGAATTTATTTTGCATTCACAGTTGTTGGAAAAGTAGAAAATACGTGAAAAAATTAATATATTAAAGACTTGTTAATTAAAGTAAACTGAGAAAATTTATTACATATTTTCGATAAAATTAATCTTCAAAAATATCGATGTCATTATTCAAAAATTAATCTTCTAAAATATGAATGTCATTATTCAGAAAGAAAGCTTCTTAACTATATAATGCTGTCATCCCGTTGAACATCACTCGATGCTTTATTTTAGGAGTGCTTGTTATTAAAAATATTTCTCTGTAATTAAAATAAATTACTAATATTACTTTGGCTATAATTCATTTAAATGACTTTCGTAAAAAGCAGTTTGAAAAACGCTATATGAACTACTTCTGTTCTAGAAATTTATTATGCAAGTATTTCTTAAATAGTCTTATTGTATTTCGAATTTCCATTCGATTATGATACATCTAATAAGCGAAAAGATCTATGACACATTTATATTGCTTCGCAAAAACACTTTTACATAAGCTCGCGATAAATCATATTAAATATGTCAGGATAAAAGTAAAAGAAAAGATCCTTAGGGAAGCTGTGAATGGTTTTATGAGCCTAGGGCTGCAAATGATGATCGGAAATTTTATGATTTTAAAACACATAAAGTATTCCTTTATTTCGTAGCCATGGCAACAAAGTGATGCTTCGGAATATTTCAGTGCTTCAGATGAAGAGGGGCTAGACATGGAATGTGAGGATTTTAACGATCATCAAAATTTCTCGCTATTTTAATCATCTTTTCATTACAGTGACAAATGCCCTTCATTTTTCCTCCCTGATAAAATTGTTCCCAATTCTTTCTTTGTCTCTTATCTCTCTGGGGCGCGGAATGAAATGCTGATGGCGACATTTCGGGCTAATTGCTCCAGCGAATCAGACTTGACTTCTGATAAGAGTCTTTTGATTCTTCACTTCGATAACAGTCGGTGATTAAACGGCTGTATTGGAGCGATAAACGAAGAGGAAGTGTATTCTTTATTTTTGCCATATATACCTAATCTTTCTTTTCTGCCAACAATTGAACTTAGAATTTTCGATTTCCTACATTCTTCACTTACAAGGCCCAATATGTGACAATACATTCTAATTAATAAGCTTAAAATATGAATTTTTTCTCCACTGCTTATATGTTAAGCATATAAAATTAATACTACGTATGCACTTATAGAATTCAATATGCATACTGCAAGCTTAATGTTAAATGTATGTTGGATGAAAGACGATGTATGTTGCATGAAGTTTTTGCCATCTCTATTTTCAAATCTCTAATTTTATTAATTTTATTGCAGAGCCACATTTCTTCTTTAATATAGGAAAAGCCCGCTTAACCGATTCCGTTTAACCAAAAGCAAAGTAAAAAAAAAGTTTTAACTAATTAACAGAAACTGCAAAAAAATTGAGAAAATTCCAAACTTTGATGGAAAGAATGCATTTCGAATCCGCGATACCTGTTGTCTACTTGTAGTTTCAAATTAAATATTGTTTTCCTTCAGTACCTCTATATTTGAATCTGGATGTTAAAATAACTCTTCTTGTGACCTTAGTTCCTTCTCACTTAAAATAAAATGTAAAACATTGTGGTTTCAGATCTATAAGCTCGCCGAAAATCAGCCGCTTGAGCCGAAAAAGCGTTTCATTTCAGAATCACAAGCAGAATTCTGGAAACCGTAATTCATCACTTAGAAAGAAACTTATCATTTAGGTGGAATCTTTGGTCATTTTACTCTAACTATCAAAGAATGCAAAACCATGAAGATATGGTTGTGGAAGTATGCAGTTTGGGATCAGTACGCAGCTGAAAAATTTATGTAAATGTTTTGAATACAATTTTATCGTATATTAAGTTAGATAAAATATAGGAAAGGAAATGACAGACATATGAAAGATTAACGCATTCCATCGCAGTACGAAACCCGATGAATGGTGTTTATGTTTCCTGATTAAGAAGACATGAAGTATTGAGGACTTAAATTTCAGTTGAAGAGACGTCTGGCAAACAACACCGAAATCAGTTTCCGCATTTAAATGATTTCGAGGGCTTCTGAGGCCAATAATATCTCCTTTTCGTCATATCGCAGCTAAAACACAAACATAAGTCACTGTGCAAAGGGTTTGCAGAGGATAGTTTGAATAAGAGACTGTGAATCATGCCAATAGAACTGGCGTATCTAGATTAGATATGTCAATTTCAGTAGCTCAGGTGGGTTATATAGTCATCAATATACAATAGTGCGGGCCGCAATGAAAACAAATACCATTTCCATATTTAATGATGTATTTAAACAACGAATAAATGTATAAAATCATATCTAACATTATAGTTTTCTTAAACAGAAGCAACATAAGGAAATTTTGGCAGTAGATCGACATCAGTTGTTTCTTTCTCCACAACTGGTATCTTTTTCCTAAAAGCAGATTTTGGATGTCGAGAGACGTGCTGCTAGCACTAGCGATTTTCAGAACAGTGATCAGAGGTCTGGCTGTTAACCTGGATATCGTCAGATATTTCTTCCTTTTCAGACGTGGTCAACAGTAACACGTACTAACAAACACGAAAATCATGTACGACGCAGACTTACGGCCTTCTGGGAACGGTGCAGGATAGTATTTAGTAAATTTTGGGGATACCGACTTCACTGCACTTATGCAATTTTTATACATTCATTTTAGTCAAACTGAATTCCGTTTGTAAATAAATCTGTAAATAAACTAGCACATTGCAAACGTCAGCTGAGAAGATATTTCTGTAAAGAGACGGTTTCAAAAGTCCATTTTAGTCACTGAGTTTTTAAATACGCCTCAATATTGGGTAGAATTCTAATTTTTATACTATTTCATAATTATTTATATTTGTTATTTTCTTGGGTGAACAGAGGGCTACAGAAAAATGAGTCAAAGATCGCGATTCTAACATACCTGATCCGGATGTACGTGAACAGCTTGTATCATCACACTACTGAGCATACGATGAAAACACAACTGTCGATATTATGCAGACATGATAATTATACAGACCTTTGGATGACACAATATCCCCGTGAACAATTTTCAGATGACTGGTAGGAAGCTTGCAGTCATGTTGCTGAAACGTTATGAAAACTGTTACTGACACAAAGCCACTGACGCCAATTACTGCTGTCAGGGCAGAGCCTTTGGGAACATTTGTCCAGCCTATACGACATCTGAACGGCAATGTTTAGTGCATTGTGATGAATGGTGTTTATGTTTCACAAAGAGTAAGAATCTGGAATGATCGTGGAAACAGATCCTATCCCTGATGAGACTGCTGATTGCCATATTGCTGTAGAGCATGGATCAAAGTTTCAGGCATCACGAGTATGGACAGCCAGACACCTATGCTTTATGTTATGACGGCACTACGATACGTGACTGAAGTTCTGATCTTATTGCATTACGCTTCCTTTAGCAGTTGCAAAATCTGTTTTTCTGGAAGATGAAAGCATATGATCATCCACAATATTAGCATTCTGATTTCATCTCTCTCTGTTTCACCTCTCTCTGTCAGAGTTGTTTCTTGTATAGTCTCAAGAGGTAGCCCTACTTTAACTGATAATCCTGTATATTCGATCGCTGTATTACATTATTTTTTTAAAAATTAAGTCACTTGTTTTCCCAGGCAGCATGCATTCGTATATTGCACGAGAAAATTACTTGCAATTTACGAATGGCCCTTCGTTTAAAAACGTTTAAGTTGAACGTAAAAATATCAGGAAAAGTTTCCGGAAAAAAATAGTAGATATTTACATATATTTTTACTTTATAATATACGTAAGTTTTACGTAAACTTTAGGTATATTTATGCGAAACATTGTGGTTCATTTGTAACGTTTACGTATAATATACGTATATTTCAGGGGTTTACGTATATTTTTACTAAAATTTACCTATATTTATCGCATATACGTAAATTTCTCCAGTTTTTTTGCTTCATATATGCGTACATATTTAGTAAAAATTTACGTAAATCTTCCCGACGTTTTACTGTACATAAACGTATATATTTGATAGAAATTTACGTAGACCTTCCCCATATCTTACGGTACAAAAACGTATATATTCGATAGAAATTTAAGTCTTTCCTATTTTTCTTTGCATATGCGAATGATTTTGGTAAAAATTTAGATCTATCAAGTCTCGTTTTTACTGTGTGTAAATGCACATTCTTGGCAAAAAAATTGCATAAATCTTCAATTACGTTTTTACTGCATTTATGCGTGCATTTTTCGTAAAATGTACATATTTTAATCTCATAATTTTTATATAAATGTATGCAATTAAAAGTGAAAATGTTAAAAGTGAATGTTTAAAAGTGAAAATGTCGTTTTTATATCACATTTTTACGTATCCGCCTTTTAGGTAGGCACGGAAAAATAGAATATATATGTAACTGGAAAATTTAAATGCGCTAATAAATGCAAAAAAATAAATTTCTGTTTAAAAATTAAATTACACTTAAAGGCTGAAAATCACCTTTAATGTTTCATATTTCATTGCAAAGTGACTGCAAAATATGCATCACATTTCGTAAACTTGAATTCTATGTTGTAAATCAATTAATGCTACCGTTCATTTACCTGACATAAGAAAGCGTCCTTTGGAAAAAAAGCTAATTTATTTAAAGTGTTATTTAGCAAAACTGACTTTAGCAAATAACTGCAGCATACAGTTATTTACTAAACTACAATACAGATAATTACCGAATTCATTAAACGACTGTACCGCAGAACAAAGCAACATACGTTTAGATTATTTTAATGAGTTTGTTAAATCTTAAAATTCTTTAATATAGACCAGGACGGATATTGTATAAAACTTACCTTTTCCAATAGTTACGAAGTTTTTTTTTTTTTTGCTTACTTTCCTTAAAGATGAATGTTTAATATCTCAGATATTGCATTCATATCTTCAGATAATACGCATGTATATATTTATTCATTTCTTAGAATTATGTCTAACAAGAACATGTGAAAGAAAATATTATTAATTAGCATTTGCAAGTTAATCGAGTAACTTCTCATTTAAAAATTTTCGGCATATAGTTACAGACATAATTATCACATGTAAAAATTGTGAATTTATCAGTCAATCTTGCAATGCATTATAATTTATTATTGTTATCTTTCTCAGTTTTAAATCTTATAAATATATTAGATCAGTGTTAAATTTTCGCATCTACAGAAGAAGCGCTTTATCGAGGCATTTTTAAAAAGTTTCTTTTTACAACGTACCTGATGAGTTCATAAAAGAATAATAGTTTCATAAAATTATACAAATTAAAAATTATCTAAATATGTTCTTTATTTAATCTTATGTACAATATGGAATTTAAAAAAATTAATTTGTTTAGGAATGATTTGAAATGTTTAAATATTTATGTCATGTGACTTTTCCTCTGACATTATGTGGCACATGCATACATGTGGATATACCAATTTTTTTACATCCCATAGCTTTATGGTATGAAATGAAGCAATTGTATAAAAGGAAGCAATTAGAAATTGGATCATTTTTTATTAATTTGTTGTCAAATGCTGTGCATTGTGGATTGCGCTCATATGATAGCAATGAGTATTTAAAATATAAATTTAATGTGAATACATCCTGCATAAATTAATAAGTATCAAATTTCAAGTTGTTTTTAAGTATTATGAATTGTAATATATGCAAAAGAAATGCCCATGAAATTAATTTAATAATTAGGTTTATTTTACAGGTATTCGAAAACTGCAATTATTGTTAAATAATAAAAACTAACATAAAATATGAATAACATATTTTTAGTAAACAAATTTCAGCATAGATGTCATTCAGCTGTATTCTTCGCCACACTTGAAATGTTTTCAGTTTTTGTATTCTAAAACTGTAGATTAATTTTGCGAAGAAAATTAGTTAATCTCCAGCTCTTGCTAAAGTATATGATAAATTAGTTTTAATCTTCATTAATTATTTAAAAAGTTTTAAGTCAAAGCTCATTAAAAAAACACTTTTTTATTTATTTTTTTTTATATTTGACTCCTCTTCTGCAATGAGACTTCAGTCCAACTACTTAAAGACAAACTGATAGGTAATACATCTAGGATCCTGACAAATTACTTTGCATCTAAAAGCTTTAGATTCTAACTTGTTTTGAAAATAGTCCTGAAATGAGCACAATGAAATAATACAGAAGATTTTCAAACCGTTCCTAGCAGGAGTGCATGGCTTAAAAGTACGCGGGCGGCGAAAATCAGGACTGTTGTGTTACCACGACTAAATATTTTAAATTCATTGTATGTAAGTATTTTTCATGTCATATGTGAGTACTTAGTATGAAATAAAAATTGTATTTAGCACTGAGCATTTTATAAATTTGGAGGCTTTAGGGCCTAGGGACGGCCATAAAGCTGCACTAATTCAAAGAGTCCGAAGAATATGGGATTATGGCAAAGATCTACTGAATCCAGGCATTATTTAAAGTCAAAGAACTTCATATTAAATATTGAAATTGTTAAGTCCATAATGTTTTGCATGAAACTGTATTAGAGCTTTAAATATGCGGACAAACAGGACAAAGCATCCGGACTAACGTCAAAATGGTGCTATGGCAAAATCCTAATATTTCTTTTAATCATTCTCCCGTAAGCTAAATACGTTACGTTTCAGTAAGTGAACAATTGTTTTACTTATCCTTATTTTATTTCATAAGGAATCATAAAGTTTAAACGTAAAGTTTTCACTCTTTAACCGAATACAAAACATGCTGGTTTAGAAGAAAACAATGAAGTTTCATATAGTCGAGATAATAGGAATTCTAGTATAATAATTAAAATTATAATAATAAAGAGCTTAAATAAATATAATTATAGAAAAGAATGAAAGTGCACTTACTTCAGATTAACTGAAATGCAGTAGAAACCTTGTACCGACGAAATTCGTTGTTGAAATGTAAAACAGATGTTTGCATCTGAAACCCTTAGTAGTTAAGTCAGTTGGTGCACAAACTTCAGTGTCTGTTTTCCAGTGGACCGAATGTGCACTAAAACGTTTGTCGTTCGAATTGCTTATTTTGGCCTAGTAGCTCTAATCTTAACCTCAAAAAAATTTTTTTAATTGTGCTGAACTATATTTGGTGTTTTAGGTTTTTCTGTAGTTCACAATTTTTAATGGAGATTGTTTATGTACTTTTACCTTGCCGCGAAGCAAGAACTGTTGATTAAATGAGAAACATATCTATAATGAAATTCAAGGAAATAAGTTTAAATGAAGTGCAGCAAGAATGTGCATGACCGTACAAGGAAGTCATGCAGTGCTCACATCAGCTTTTTTTTTTCTTTTTGGCGAATTTAATTATTTTTAAATATTTTCATTATTTTAATAAAACAAGGACTCCTGATTATTTTTCGTTGTGTCTCATTTAGCTACCGTCATTCGACCTACAAATGCCCAATAACTTCATTTAAAGGCTGCATTACGAGTGGAAATGCAAAAATGTTGCTACATCTCTTAAGATTGTAAAGCTAATATCGAAATCTCTCCCTGTCCCCCATTTTTTTACATAAAACTGTAAGTGAAATATTTAATGTTTAACTTACATTTAGTTACAATTAAAGACAAATTGCATGTGAAAAATGATATATTTGGCTGGATTGCAATCATAATATCTCACTTTCAAAAACGAATGTAGTAATTATAATACATGTTATGCTGTGATCTATGCAGTTAATCTTAAGTAATATTCCCAAAATATTTGAGCACATAAAAAGGCAAAATATTTTTAAATTTGTGGCGTCAATACTAAATGATTCAAAAATGTATCTTCATTTCTTTTTAAAATTTTTTTAGGTATAGAACTAACTCTATTTTGTGAACAAATAACTTCGAAAACACTAAAATATTCTTGTAAATACACGAGAAGTATATTTAGCATAATGTTGCATCTTGCTTCTCAATCATTGTTTTCTTTCTTTTTACAAAAACCAGATTAGACAGAATAAAGGACTGTTGTCTTGCAAAACGGATTGTAAAAGGAATTTAAAACGGATTCAAAAGGAATTTTTTACGTGTCGTCTGTATGCATGTAATTCGCGCAATGAAAAAAACGATTAGCCATAGTACACTGAAATGTTCTATATCGGACTACTATAGTATCCAGTACTGCACCTCCTATCATTTTACATTCAGGTCGAAAATATTCATGTTTTAGCAATGTGAAATTTAAAAAAAATATTAATTTTCGACAAATAACGAAATATAACTTTAACTGCCATCTCTCGGCTCCTATATGTTTATTTGGGAAAGTTTTGTAGTCGTTATGAGAAAAACATTAAGAAGTTTGACGCTCGTACTACAAAATTTGACTGGAATGTTTAGTTTCAAAATCTGCACTTTTTGATGCCATTTTCAGCTTGCCTTGAGGGATCGAGTAATTAAGATAGAATAATTCAAGGAAATAAGTTTAAATGAAGTACAGCAAAATATGCGTCTAATTTAATAAGCATTATAAGGAAGTCATATGGTGTGTACATCGAATTTTTTAATAATGTTTATATATAAAAATCGAAAGGGGAAAATTAGGAGAATAATTTAATTAAATTTCTGTTTCTCTGAATCTTGCATTTCATTCGCTTCTATTTATGCCCGCTTATTGGACCTTCATAATCATGAAGATGTTTTATATTCCTGTTTTTCTGAAGCTGTTCACTCATATTGCTTCATCAATCATAGATCATGCACCTAAAATTCGCGTGGAAATACATTAGTAAGATGAAAACGACTACGACGTGAACGAATTCATTTAAAAATTTTTGTATCTCTTGAAATGTAAGATATCTTAACAATTTTCGGAACCTTCCTCTAAAAAGCTAGAGAGAAAAATATGCAGGAGGAGGAGGAATATGCGAGTAAATATGATAGTGTTTTTAAAATTCAAATTTATACTTTCTTAAGGATGCAGATTACTCTTTTAAGCCTTTCGTTCCTTTAAAGTACTGAAATTATCAGAAGATATATGTCTAAATGGCTGTTAATTTATGTACATATATATGTCATTTAATTTAAGGACATTAGTTTAAACATTTTGTTGCGTTAAAATAGTTTATCTTAAATTTCAGTCTTGAAATAGAGTCTGCGAAAATATTAAAATTTGTATGACAGAAAAAAGTGTCCTTTAAAAGCGTATATATCTCATTGGATGACAATGATTGAATTTTGAAATGCCAGTCAAAAATATGCTTTTTTTAAAATTTATTTTGATCATGCTATGATTTAAAAATTCAACTTCTTTCCTTCCGTTAACTATCGCGCAACATTAAGTTTTGCTTTCACAGTATGAAATTTTTGCTTTCACAGTATTGATATAATCATTATGAAGGCAAAAACTTATTAAAATTACATATTTTTTATAATGGCTTCCAAAGTTGGTAAACTTGGATTTCATTCTTCAGTCGTTCTGTTGTGCTTGAAAGGGTCTCCTAAACCAACTTTCTGAATTACTACTACAACTATGTATTAAATTCATCTATTCGATATAAAAAATGCTGGTGCATTCTTCTCATACAATCATTTGAAATATCTATACTATTAAAATCTGTGCGCTTCTGTTTGTTTGTTTGTTTGTGGCCTATCTCCTTCGAAACGGAGGGAGTTGAGTTTCGAGGTACCCCCGGATTCCAAAAAGGCGTTGGAAGCCATTTCGACCATTTTCATCTTCGTACGATTTAAACCAGCCGAGATATTAATTAAAAACTTCGAAAACGCTAATTTTCACACTCAATTTTCCTAGTGGCAACAGTTGCGCACGCTGGAGATAGAAATCTGCTTTATTTCGAAGTGTTGCCACTGATCGCTTGCAAGTCGTAGAGTTTGTTAATAAAAAAATTTTATTTAACTAATTTTACAAAATATGAATTACAAATAGCATTGCGAAACATTAAATATATTATTATTTTTTTATATAAAGTCATATTTTGACGTTGAAGGAAAATATTCGATTTTATGTGACGTCATTGTACGTTGAACATTTTTTGTAATGTCAGCATTTTAAATAACTCGTAGCTGCTGTTGGCAACTTTTTAGCTTCAGGTTAGAAAAATTGACTGTTACTTTAATTCGTTTACTGATACTGAGAAAAAGATCTTATATTTCGTTAAATTTAAATCATGACGTCATACGTATATATACCAGAAATGCCAAAAGTTTTATTTCCTGGTTTCGTAACAAAAAAAAATATTCATGAATCGGTTGTTTCTTGGAAAGAATGAACTGATTTCATTCGTATCGAAATGTTGTTTTTTTGCATTTTCTTTTCTGGTGCATATAGTACAACTTACAAATTTTGCTTTGACTTCAGCTAACAATTTTGTGTACAGTACATTAAATTAATACCTCATTTTTTTTCAGTTTATCAGTGCATTTTAATAATTTTATTTACAAATATTTAATTTCTTTTATTTTATACTTTTTTGTGCCCACTTTAAACCTTTATAGGTATTTAATGTATTTTAGTTGAATTATTATTTTAGTACAGTGCCATTTTTTTCAATTTATTAAAATGCCAAAATGCAAAAGAGGCATTACGGGAGATGCAATTAAGAAGATAAAGAGCTGAAGCAGAAAGGCTTCGGCTAGGTACAGAAAATGAAGAAAATACCACTAGGAGACTGAGCAGGCAAGCACAACGCTAAGAAAATTTACGTGTTCAAGAAACTAGAGAAGAAATCACTAGGAGATTCAGAAGGCAAGCACAACGACAAAAACGTTACATACTCAAGAAACTGAAGAAGAAATGTCTAGGAAACTCAGCAGGCAAGCATAACGAAACGAAAACTTACACACTGAAGAAATTAAAGAAGAAACAAATAGGAGGATAAGTAGACAAACAGAAAGTTCAGGAAACGCTGCGTACCCAAGGAACTTCTGCAGAAACAAGTAGGATGCTCAGACAAACAGAAACCAAGAAAATTTGCGTGCTCAAGAAATTAAAGCAGAAGCGAGTAGGAAGTTCATCAGACAAATGAAACGTCAATAATATACGCGTGATGAAGAGGCAGAAGAAACTGTAATTGGACGAAAGACACAAGACTCAGCATCACCGTCAAATTCGAGTGGAAGAGTTAGAACATGATACCACTAAACGACGAAGGAAAGATACTTCATATATCAGACAACTCTGATCTGAACAACAGCGTCTATACGAGAAGACAAGTTTCATATGAATACAGCACGACATTCACACTCTTCAGAATGCAGGAAGATGTGGACTCGAAATTTACATTGAGCAATACAGTGTCGGTTTAATGGAAGCTTGCTGCGATCTCTGCAGTGGACCACCATTACTGCATTCCAGGAGAAAGAACAGTGAAGATACGTGCACTGCTGTCACAGTGGGAAAGTCGTAGAAGCTGAAAGAATATTTCCAGAAATTGGGGTAATTTAGTGAATGTGAACCACGAATTATCTCAAGATGTTTTTGCTAACATACGTACTTGTTTTCTTGTCTTTTTAGTTTTGCTTCTTTGGGTGCCAATTTGAAATGCCTACAGGTTCAGGTCTCTGTTGTTTTAGAAATCATGGTGTCATAAAGCATTGAGCAAACCACCTTCATCCACCTCATCCTGATCAAGAACAGTATGTCTAACTGTATATTTTAGATTCGGATTAAGTCCTCAGGCAGAGAAAGAATATACTTGGAATGGTGCTCTGAATGCTAAACTGCTGACAATACTGGCTGCAATTTTAAGGTATGAGAATCCATATGTAGAAGATGCTGAAATAAAATTGAAGAAGCAACTCTACGAGAGCAAGGTGCTGAAACTGCTGCAGCTATCTAACTGTACATCAAGGGCGAAAATGCTGTTATAGGTGAGCACAGAGGACGTTACGGCGTTCCAAGAGAAATTGAAGTTGCAGTTGTTTTCAAGAGTGCAGAGGCGTTCCTCCATCAAACAGAGATACTGTAATACATACAAGAGGTGTTGGTCTCATTAACACCAGCATTTTAAATCCTAACTTGGAACTGATGACATATGTAATTTTCTTTCTTCATGATGATCAAAGTTTCAGAGTTAAACAGCAGTACGCAGAATAGTAGTTTTATAGTCACAGAGTATCTGCATGATAAAATTTATATAAGCTACGTCCAAAACTTGTTAATAAAGTCAAAATAAAGCTGAAATATTTCATACTGAAATATTTTTATTCATTTTCTTTACAGATGTACATTTATAAATTTTGCTTTGGTCGCAGCCCGTTTATCTAGTAGGCGTGCCCGCTAGTAATATATATTATTTGAATAATAATTTTACTACGAAATTCAATATTTTTTGGATCCGATAGATTTTTTGCTAGTCCGATTAGAGTGCAAGAGGCTTTTATAGTAATACATAACCAGCCTTAATCTGACAATTATCCATTTCATAATAAGATAAGAAAAATGCTGTAAAATTTTATGTTACGCATAAAGAATTTATTGCACGGGTCATTTTTTATTGTCAATAAAAAATATATATTAGTAAACTTCTAAAATATTTTCTTCAAAGTTCATGCAAAATTTTACAGGTTTTTGCTCTACCGAATATTCGCCTTCTGCTTCATCTTAATCTTTATTGAAAACCTGATTAAATCTTCATTCAGTAAACAGAATTTTCAGAGAAGGAAATCCTTTGGATGGAATACTTTCGAACTGAAAGAGCGCATTTACTCAATAAAAGTATTATCGGCATTAAGAAAACAAAGTGTGAACAAGTAAGGAAAAAGCACTTTCGATAAATTTTACCTCAGTTGATTTCAGCTGAATGTTCTGTCATGAAATAAAATATATTCTGCATTATAAAATTTGAAAAACTCTGATATGGACATTACATGACTTCTTTTTACGGCCTATTAAATTATGCACATTTTTTGCTGCATTTCATTTAAACATATTCCCCCGAATTTTATTAGAGATATATTTCTTATTCAATCAATTCAGTTATCACTTCGCAGCAAGGAAAACGCACACAAAACTCAAAACTTCTTTATTAAAAATTATAAAATACAGAAAAGCCTAAAACACCAAATACAGTTAGAAACCCCCCCAAAAAATTACAATTAAAATTTGGCAGAAGACTTAATTCGTAATGTTAAAGTTTCAAATGTATGCGAATGGCGACGTCGTTAGGCTTTAGAGGAACTTAAGCGACTTTTAAATTCTTGATAATTCTACAGCTATTGCATGCAGATTAATGAAAGGCATAAAACCCTTAACCGGAACAAAACAGCAATATAATTCAATCACTTTTAAAGCAAAAAATGCACAATTTATCAACATATAAGAAAAAGAAATTTAGTTTAATGAGCCGGGTAACAGAGCGGTGCGGCCGATTGCAACCAAAAGGGAAAGTGCATATCTATACGTTATAGCAGTCCCATATACAAAATTTCAACGTTCTCAGGCTACGCATTTTTGAGTTATGTGAGATACATACATACCTACACAGATACGTACAGACGTCACAAAAAAAGTCTTTTTTGAATCCATTTCACAATCCGTTTTGGGAAAAGCGTACTTTATTCTGTCCGTACCTACAGATTTATCAGAAAAACGTTGTTGAAATGGAATCGAGAGAGGTCAAAATGGATATTTTCTTTGAAATACGATACCCGATATTTTTCAAGATTACAGTACTTCCTTTACTTCGTAAAAAATCTGATGTAACTTCCTCACGTGGCCTATTAAATTATACACATTTTTTAACTGTACTTCATTTAAATTTATTTCCGTGAAATATTCTAACTTTAAGTAACCGAAACTTCAAGAAAAACTGACTATGTCATCAAAAACCGCAAATTGTGAAATTAAATGCCTCAGTCAATTTTTGTCGTAGCAAACATCTTATAATTTTGTTTTCATAACGAGTATAAAAAGTTCGCAAATATAAATATAGGAATCAGAGATCGCATTAAAAATTAACTCTCGTTACTTGTTTAAAATAAATTTTTTTAAAAAATTGACATTGTCAAAACATTAATATTTCCGTCATTTGAAACAGTTTCGTAATAATATGAAGTATATAACTGCGGCCAACGATTGCGAAAATAAAGGCTGGGTAAGGGGATGAGTGTGCATATATAATTTGCAAAATGCAATAAGGGAGACTCACAAATAGATGTTATAGCGGTCCTGTAAACAAAATTGCGACCTTCGATGGCTAATCGTTTGAGTTACGCCAGATATGTACGTATACCTATAGTAAAGCCGATTGCAATGATGTTACAGAATACCCACATAAAAAATTTCGCATTTCTACGGCTAATCATTTTTGAGTTATGCGAGATACATACGTAAGTACGAAGAAATCACGAAAAAATCCTTTTCAAATCCGTTTTACAATGCCTTTTGGAAAAACAAGTCATTTATTCTATCCGTACAAACAGATGTCACGCAAAAAAATAGTCGAAATGGATTCGGGAAAGGTCAAAATGGATATTTCTTTCGAAATATGACATTCGAAATGTTTCGTGATTACAATACTTCTTTTACTTCGATCAAGGCAGTAATAAAAACTCTTCAGGCTCTTCATGTTTTCCCAGATAACAGAGAACAGTAAATAATATAAAACTGATCATCTCCCGAGAAATACAGGTATATGACCAGAGAAACCAAACCCAGAATCCATAGAAAGGAGAACAGTCCAGATACAGTAGCAAAGATCAGCATTTAACTGTAACTTTGCTAACGTGTATTTGTTATGAAGAAATTTATTAAAATGATGTATGTTTACTCTTAAGCGCATTTATTTACCAAAGAACGTGGCCTGTTAGTCCAGTGAATTGCATGTCTTAAGACATTTGGATAGCTGAAAACAGTAGTAGTATCAAAACAGGCAAGATAATTAGACCTTCAGTTGAGAATCTATGTGAGAAATGATGTTACTGACGGTTTGTTGAAGATTAGACTTTTTCTCTTCTCCATTTTCGAACTGATCACCGAAACACCAAATACAGTTCATACATAAAACAAAGACAGCTTAACTATGGAGGAAGAAGAAGGATAAAGAACATTGCTTGCTTATTTTCGCAAGTAATTTCGGCTATCAGATTGAACTTTCCTCCGTTCATTTGAAACGCCATTTAAGACGTATAACTGAATAAATATATTCAGGTATTATTTCATAAGATATTTCTAAAATTTAAACATGTAAAATTTTGTTAAATTCCTATGCATATATATTAAAATTTATTCAAATTTTTATATATTATTATCGCCTTAAATTTTATTATTTCGAAGTAAATTAAAAAATACTATTGGAAATGGGAAGGTCCTTTGGGTACATTTGACAGTGTAAAATTTGTTATTAACTATAAGTCTTAAAATTACATAATTTCGCCTAGAAAATGATACCAAAGAATATTATTGTTTCTAATTAGAAGAAGTTTCTCTTGACAAATGCTTGACAGATAGTCTGGATTAAGAGTATTTTTTCCCTTGAGCAGTAAGTAACAGAAAGGATCCTCATTAAATTTGTTATCTGCTCGTTTCATTCAGGATTATTCTGACACCAAGACAGCAGCAAACAAATTATCAAAACCGATTTTCCATCAACGGTTTAAAGTATCCACTTTCAAGTCCCTTCTCTTCTAGGAGCAATCATAATTACCCTTAGAACCCCTTGTGTCATCATTAGGAAATTCATCTACTCTGATGACAGTGCCAGCCGGTGCATATTTAATTTCACCAAGTGAGCTCTCCCCCCTAAAATCGGCGACAGGAAATTTCCGCTCCCATAGCTGTCCATAATAAACAGATGAAGGGTCATTAGGATGACTCCAAATAGCAAGATTATCATAAAGTGCATCGTATTTAAATAGTTGGCAAAAATAACTTCTTTTAGTTTCAGAATTTCCAGATAATAATATTTCATGCCTGTAATAATACTCATTTTAAGCCAGTATATTAATACACTCACGTTTGTGAAAATTGCAACACCAAGAAGGAATCGTCATAATTGAATGCAATTTAATACACAGTTGAGTGGTAGTGGTACAAATGAATGATTAAATGTTCAAAGCAAACAAACAAGAACAAGAGATCAGAATCAGTATTTTGTGTGGCCACCACGCGCCGCAATAAGTGCTGCTACACGACGTGGCATGGAGTCAAACAAAGTTTGAATGTCTGACTGAGGAAGAGCATTCCATATCGTTTGTACGCGTACCCAAAGTTCGTCTGCAGACGCAACAGGACGAGGATCACGAGCAAGACGCCGACCAATGACATCCCACACATGTTCAATTGGCGACATATCCGGGGAACACGCAGGCCAAGGAAGAAGCTGTACCTGCTGCGCTGCAAAGAAGGATTTAACAATCCGAGCAGTATGAGGGCGGGCATTGTCCTGTTGAAATACAGCGCCTGGCAAGCTTTGAAGGAAGGGAACAGCTTCGGGCTGTAGAACTTCACGGATATACCGGTTGCTGTTCAGATTGCCCACAATTCGTAGCAATTGAGATCGTCTATGATATGCTATGGCGCCCCAGACCATAACTCCGGGTGTTCGTCCACTGTGGCGTTCGATAATGCACTCCGGAAGGTGGCGTTCACCGGCATAGCGTCTGACACGAATGCGGCCATCATGGTACCACAAATTAAAGCGGGATTCGTCAGAAAACACGACATGCTGCCAATCAGCACGCCAGTCTCTATGCTGATTGGCCCATTGTAGCCGCAGGCGGCGATGGTCGTGCGTTAGGGGGATCCTGTATAAAGGAGTCCGTGCGCGCAGTCCACACTGCAGCAGACGTCTACGAATTGATGAAGCACACAATGAAACACCTGTAGCTATTGACCACAGTGCTGCCAATTGTCTAGAGGAAGCTGTACGGTCCGTCCGCGCCATGCGGACCAGGTGTCTATCATCGCGAGCTGACGTCACATTTCGGGGTCCACTCCCGGATTTCCGAGTTGTCCGACACTCGTCCGTCCACTGCTTCCAAACGCGCATCACTGTGCTGCTGTTACGCTGCACACGAGAGGCTACTGCACGATACGACAATCCAGCTTCACGAAGGCCGATGATTCTCCCTCGTTCAAACTCTGTAAGTTGTTCAAATCTCGCTCTCTTTCGTCGACGAGGCATAAGTACAGATTGAGTTAACGTTTACCACTAGCAGATAACCACCGATAACCATACACGCCTCGCTGCAGCCGTCTATTTATTCGGATCCATCAGCCGTTCAGAGGGCGCTGCTCAGCATACGCATGCGCTACGGATTTGCAATTCTAATCATTTGCATATCATGCGCTACTTTGCATTTCCTGAAAATTTCAGCTCACTCGCGTAAGTCCTTCATGGTGTTGCAATTTTCACAAACGTGAGTGTAATAATAATACCCATTTTTAAGTCAATATAAAAAACTTCGTGTAAAGTCTTCTGTTTTGGTTACAAGAACACGCCATTTTTTTCACAGAACCATAGTTTTATGTGAATGTCTACATTTTATATGTTGTTTTGACTCATAAAGAGCAATTTCACTTTCCGATGATGCAATGTTAATGATGTAAAATCTATTAGTTTTTTGGAGCAGGAAAAACAACTTTGTTTTCGCCGGGATTCGAATCCAGGCCTTCTAACTGCTAGATGGATCTTAACACTTACATTTGACAGCTGACAGTTGACGAGAGAAGGAGACACCATCGTTCTTCGAAGAAGTTAGATGCGATTGCCTCGCGTCTGTCTACATCTAGCATTAGCGGATACATAAAAAAACTTTGTAAGCTATTGTTGCCGTTGCGGTTCAGGATATAATTTTATAATTTACATAATTGATACATTATTCCCGATACTCAAATTACTTTACAGCAGAACATACACTTACAATAGTACACATTATAAATACACTTTACAAAAACAACATTTTAGACATTTTAAAGAATTTTACTGACATATTTTGCGGGGCTTCCACATACAGCAATAGCACAGAGAAAGGAGCTTGTAGACGCAGACTGAGTAAATATTATATTCTTACTTTAGGCACTATTCTAATTAATAATAAAAAAGGTGTAAAATAAAATAAAATTAAGTTTTGTATGCTTATCGATAATCTGGACGATCCTTGCCACAGCTGACGTTGTTTTACCGCAGAACTTGCAGAAGGTTTGTGTATTGTTATTAACAATCCTCTGTCCATAGCTTTGCACAGAAGTTAAAGCTGAAAGTGGCGCATTTATCCAATATAGCAGGCTATTAAGAGAAAGGTTTTGGTAAGTTCTCAAAGTTAGCTACGTCATCAGCGTTACGCAAGCCATGCGACAGTTACTGATCTAGAAATGACGCAATCCAAAGAACTTATTGCAATTTTTAGAATAGAGAGGGAGAATGAAGGGGTTACCATTAGTTTAACTTTGATTTACATATTTTTTATTTTACACACACACATATATATATGCAATGAAAGTAAATTTTAGAAGTACTGATGTAGGAACCCCGAGACGTAGAAAGATTGCAATGTTGTTTGTCTTAGATACTTGATGCTTAGAGCGTTGAACCATATTGAAGAGGAATAAATCAAGCCAGATTAAAGTCCACTTTTATTTAAATTCACATTTGTAGCCACAATTCATTTGACACTCTAATCGTGCCTATTCAAGAACACTTACATTTTTTAATACTATTGCTATATGAAGAAGGCACAGCGACGTCTAAGCAGCACAAAGGGTGAAGCTAAAAGTACACATTTATCCAATATGGCAGTCTGTTAAGAGAAAGGTTTTGGTTTACGCTAGAGAGGTTTCAGTTCTCAAAGTTCAGGTTCCCAATTAACTACGTCATCAGCGAACTTTGCGGCATAGATTAATCTAGAAATGGCACAGTCCAGTAATGTTGTTATTTTTAGAATATGGAAAAGAAATACCCAAATTAAAAATGAGAAGCTAAGAAGCTATTAATAAATTAAATTATAAATCTAATTGACATATTTTTTATCTTACATACGTACATATCAATTAAATTTAGATTTATAGCCAACAGCACAAAAAGTTACTTAAAAGATATCGACTATAAATTTGCACAAATACTAAAACTCATCATGAAATTTATCAATGATTACGATTTTCAAGGATTACATTACAACTGGATTATTTCTAACAATGAAAAAATTATCAACACTATTAATGAAATAGAAATACAAAATATTCAATGCTATGATTTCGAAAATTTATATACTACACTTCCCTTAGAAGATATTCTTTGCAGCCTGCAAGATCTTCCAAAACTGTTCCCACAAATTTTAAATTTTGTTACTATGGACAATTGGACCTTGTATCTTAAAAGCATCCTTTTTAATAATTACATATTATTTAATAATACTATCTTTAAACAAGTACAGGGATTTCCGATGGGGGGAAACAGTTCAAGTTCCATTTGTGGATTATTCCTCTTCTCACGAGAATTTAATTTCCTACGCTCACTTAACAATAATGAATACCAGTATTTTAAGTACATTTTTAGATATGTTGATGACATTATTGCCTTTAATAATTTTGGAAAACTAAAAAATACACAGATTTATCCTTCCAGCCTAAAACTGAATGTCACTAATAGCCAACAAGACGAAATTGTTTACCTTGACTTAGAAATTAATAACTTTAAACATATTAAACTTTTCAACAAGCGTCGCGAATTTACCTTTCTTACTTTAAAACTTACTAATTGGAACTCTAATATTTCGAAAAAAATAATAATCAATACTATTAATTCACAAATAGTAAGAATTAAAAGAATTTGTAACAACTCGGACAATATTAAAGAAGATTTTCTCTACTTAATTAAAATACTCCATGAAAATCAAATACCTAATAAAGTAATCCAAACTGCACTCAAAAAAGCTGGCATTTACCCTTTTATTTTTAAATCATATAGTTAGGATAATGATACGTTTACTTAAATCTTTTACTAGAAGGTAAATAGTTGATGGCCAATCTGTGTGATTTAATGTACAAATGTAAAATAATTCTCTGTCTCATTGAGCATAAGATCACAGTTACATTATATTCTTTTAAAACAGTGATCAACTGGCCAATGTACCTATTACTAAAAAAATGGGCTAACTTCTTTTTCTGACAGTGGCATGATAGCCCGCTCGCCTGAAGGAATGACTTTTAAATTCTAATTTCTTTTTTCCCAATCTTTTGGCCAAATAATTAGCTGAAAATACGTTTTCTAGCCATTTTTGAAACATTAACACCAAAATCTTAGATTTTCACCAGAAGGACGCCATTTTAACACCCTTCATTACTAGTTGACACCCCCCGGCCACGGTAACATTTTCATTCGTCCAGCAAGTCCTAGGCTCACCACTACGTTACCTCCCCTTGTAGGTGTTTGGAATTTCAAAGATTTCTTAGCTAAACTTGCAGCCCCGTAGAATTGCAATGCTTTCTATTCAATTCAGCACGTTAATTTTCGGCCCGACTTCAGGAAGGTGAGTCTTATTTTTATATCCTCTGACAGGAACTTTTTTACACACGCGTGTACGATTTTTCTACAAGGTTTTATATGTTAAAAATACATTCCTTTTAATTTCTTCAAATTTAACAGCTTCGTTACTTTGAGCAAGAGGGCCCCATTTTTTTGATTTTTTCCGTTGTGATATAGGACCAATAGTGTTTCAGAAATTAACTATAAATTATAATTAAAGATTTATGGTTTCATTACCTCTAAAATACTATTTTAAATTTAGTTTTCTGTAAATTTTAAATAACTCTTTTAGAAGTCTTGAGGCGTTTTAACAATATTTGTTACCTAGCTGCCTCTTTTTATACTAGATTAATCTTGTTTTGTATTAGTAGTATTTTTTTCCTTCCACGCGTAGGGAAAAGGGGCGCCCAATTGAGACTAGTTCGATTTGTATTGAACGATTTAATATATTTTTAAGTTCAGTCAATTATTTTACGTGGTTTTGTCTCAATTGGTTGTCAGTTGAAACGCGTGGAGGTAATATTTCAATGGAAGTGGCACGGTGCTTTTCCCCTGACGAGACAACTATGCAACTCTCAATGAAATATTGCCATTTTGTTCTTTATATACCTAGTTTTATTGCAACTTCTGCTTTTCCCATTTTGCCAAAAAAAATTACAATTTTCATGGCATTATTTAAGTTATATTTTCTTGTAATTTTTGCTTATGATTTTGAAGTTTTAATTGTGTTTATTATGTAACTTTGGCACTAACGTGCTTCTTCGAATAGGATTCAGAGGGTTTAGAGTGTACTATAGCTTTGGCATTCTTACTTGTTAATAATAGAATAATAAAATTAGCAGCTAGATGCGCAGTTTTTACAAAACCAAAAAACGCTATCGTTCAAGTTTTAACTTTTTAAAGAAAATTATATATATATTATGTATATCATTCAATGAAAAATTAAAAAAAAAATAATATATTTAATCGAAAAATTGTTGTTGATTCCATAGAAAGAACCTGACTTTTGAGAATTAGTCTCCAGAAACAATTTAATATGATCACTCTCACATTTATTGACAATTCTCCTATATAAAAATCTAAAGAATGCTAAGTGCTATAACTTTTTAATTAAATCTTTGAATTTCAATAAATGCTAAAGAAACTTCCCGAGGCGATGTAAGACAATAAATATAGATATGAAACAATATGTTAATCATAAAATAAGTGCCAGTATGTACAATATATATATATATAT